>CM062817.1:562579212-562924212 GCA_031772625.1 Pinus tabuliformis
GGTATTGTAGCAATAATGCTACAACTACTGGAGTTTCCTTCTTTATTTTTATCAACCCGTAGTTGTAACAAACTTGGAAGCGACGGTGCTGTATGCACAAGTACTAGCTCTTGCCGCAGCTGTCACTTGCTCAGCTGGCACAAGTTTCGCTAGGGGCTCAAGCCAACTTCTATGAGCTCTTAGAAGAAGCTTTTTAATGATGGATGAAAGCTAACTCAAAGGAAGCTAATCTCTATTTGCAGAAAGGAACTGAAAGCCAACAAGAAACGCAACCCTAGCAAACCCTAATTCTACCAGCTAGTCTTACTGCTGCAGAGATGGGAATGCAAACTACTGAAAGAGATGCCATTACTTCTATGAAGGTAAAATGCATGTGTCTAGACCACCTCTATCTGAAGAAAACATTTTTTTGTATTTTTGTTTCAATTATTAGAATTATCATGCATGTGCTTTTAACTAGCTTTTTACTGTGCAGAGGTGGATCAAGGAGGAGAAAGGCTTGAAAAAGGTTGGGAAGGTTCAGAGAGGGTCTAAGGGATCCCTAACACCCTTCCAGAGAGTTTCACAAAGTTTGGCTACCAAGAGACCGTGTTTATGAGCTTCTACAGGAAGTCTGCAAGGGTTCTACAGGATGTTTCAGAATTTCTACAGGATGTTCAGTAATTCCTACAGGATGTTCTACAATCGGATTTTGGGTGATGGGTGAGTGGAAGAGGCTGCATGGGTGGATAGGGAGGTAGGAGAGGGGTTTGTAATGACTTAGTGACAGAGAGATGAGATGATGAGGGGGTGTGCAAAGCTAGTTTGTCTGAAGGAGGGTAGAGGGAATGGAAGGCCGAGAAGGTAGGATAACGTGGGCAGTAGAGTAGTTGAGAGACAAGGGGTTTAATTGGGAGATGAGCAGTTGGCCTGGGCAAGACTTAGAAGGACGAGAGTGTGAGGGAGTAGCACTACACAGTGTAAACTAAACCAAATCATCCACGTCCTGCACATAATCAAAACATTCCTAATCTGTCCTAACTGTTTAATGGAACGAATGAACAACAACGTTATTTCTAAAGAAAACCATGTATGGTACTAAAGCAAAAAAACATTCCAAGAGGTCTGAACGCATGGACAACTTCTACAAACGAAAATATTGCACCAAAGATTGCATGAGTATGCAAACCAATGTTTTTGGTGGGTAGCACTGTCTGCAATTCCAGCCCCTAAAAAGAGGTGAAAATGAGTGTGCAGGCAACCTTTTCTGGAACTTTTATCAACTCCAATCTCTTCACTCTATTCTAAACAGCTGAAGCAACTCTATCTTCTAACAATGACCTACTTAACCACACCAAGAAATCTAACTCAACAAACTGCATTTCAAATGCATGTAAAGAAAACCATAATGCTGAAAGGAAAGATATCAATACAAAAGAAGGAGGCCTTAGGCTCTCAGGTTGGGCCCAACCCCGAGAGCTATGGCTCCTTTAAAAGCTCAGAACTGAGATCAAATCTGACTGCTTTCCATTAAAAAATAATAATCATAAGTCAAAGAGCATGCCAATAATGGCTACAAAAGAGCAAAACCAAGCTAGCAGCTCGTAGTGCAGAATGTGCAACAATGTTTCAAAAAGTCATTTTCGAAGGCTAAAGCCTTATCATTTATACATCACGAGGCCCCAAGCTGGCCTCCTAAATCAGTGGGACTTGGCTGACCAAACTAGGAGTGAACTGTTGCTCCCTCAAAATCCGTTTGGCTGCCTTCTAAATCCGATTGTGGTGGCTGTTGGAGCTCAGAGTTGGGGGTGAAGATCCCGAGGAAGGCCATTTAATGCTGTGGACAACCCTCCTACGAATCCTCAACCCCATCTTGGCTGTCTCTTGGCCCTTATCTGCTCGGTTTTGTTCCAATCAAGTGTCAAAAACCTGAAATGAGCACGTGTTAGCCACCTAGGAATAGTGACTGCCCTTAATCGTACAAATGACATAAACATACTAAAAAATGATGCATAAGTTATGAAAATGAAGGATTGAGAAAAGGTAGTTAGGCCAAATGAGCCCAAAATGTTACCAAATTTGGGGCTCATCAGATTGCAGACATACTGAGATTGCCACCACCGAGGAGGATGAGACTGCAACTTTTCCACTGTAATTTTTTACAAAATTACAGAGGCATCCAAGAATGACCCTTCTTGTACCCATCCGAAGTTTTTACTTATCAGAAATTACAATGATCTCCAAGTTCTGAACTCATCCAAAGTCCTGTACCTTTGTCTTCATCTAAAGGTGCCGAGAAGTCTGAATTTCTGTGATCCTGTGGTGACCTCAGCGTGGTATTTATAGTTGTTATGCCTCCATAAATAATCTGACATAAGTGTGAACCATTGTGTCCTTTATTAAGTCTACTTGACTGTGTTTTATATCGTTTTGCTTGCTGCCATCTTCAAGAGGATTGTTCTTGTCTTGGAGGGCTGATCTAGACACTAGGTTGACTTGTATACATTACACATAGGGTCAAGAAGAGCATGACATTGCCTTTTTGACATCCTAAGGCTCTCAATGGTAGCCACTAAATAAATATACCTCTTTCTCATGAAATCCATGCAGCAAGGAATAATAATAAATTCATTTTATTGTTTACAAAAATATTAAATACAATGTCATGAAGACTGAACCTAATTACACTTTCTTCAACACCTTCATCATCACATCCTTGGTTCCGTCATTGAAGAAGCAAGCACTCTTATTTATATTCTTTTCCTGCTTCTTCAAGTGATCCTATGCCTTCTACTCATCCAATTTCTTCATTGTGTTCACGTGGAAGATGCTGGCAAGCATCAAAGTTGATGTTTTCCTTCTAGCTAGCCTTGGTGGCAATGATCCTCAGAAGAGACCAAAAACTTCCCTTCCCCCCTCTTAGCTAAAAGAGCAGATGGACTTGTAAGTATAGGTTGTTGTAATCGATGACCAAAAGGGCATCATCAACAATATGGCAAGTGCTTGAGAAGAGCCTCTGAAACTACGAAGCGATTTAAACTTATAATAATGGGAACCCTAGTAGGCTGCTTTATATCCATTACCATTAGTTTATCCTTGGCTGCAAATGACCTCACAAAACCATTCGAGCTCTACCTTCTAGCTCCATTCTCCACATTCAAATCCCTTATTTTCCTCACTACTCCATGCTTCAAACCGTTTCCATTGGCCTCATCTTTCTTGGTTTTGTGTAGCCAAATGGCCTTAGCCACCTCAAGTGTTGCAACTATGACCTCATGTTCCCCATTAATCAACTTTTCCACTACCGACCACAACCACCATTTTTAATAGCAATTTCACAAGTAATAACAACTCACAACCATGGCTTTGAACATCATACCACTCGCCTTGGAGATTCTAGGTCAACCTTCAGCTTTGATTCCAATTGTTTGGAATCACGATTGTCGTTAGACCTAAAACCCATATGTGTTAGTTAAAAATCGCATTGCCAAAGATAAACATCCACAAAAAGTGTTTAGTTCATGTTGTGAAACACACAGGGAGCATTGGTTTATCTAATGTCCAACAATTTGGTTAAATTGGGTACAATGAGAGAATATGGAACTCATAACATTAATATTGAGGAAGGGTACATTACCATTACTCGTAATGGTAGGATAGACACGATGCCATATCTTAAGCAAGCAAGCTCCTTTTATCATCTTATCAAAGTGCATGATTATGACAACATAGCTTCTACTTGCAAGGTCTGGGGACTTAGGGATACATACTTCAATAAAGGGGTGGTTTGTGGTATTATAACTCTAGATATTGCAAAAAAGGAAGAACTCATTAATAGGTTGGACTATAATGGTGTATGTGGGATTGCATTGAATTTTTTTTGGACATCCTCTCACAGTTTATGGCAAGGCATCCAAAACATACACAGGCTATATGAGAGACCACAATTGGACCAAAGATTTTTTATTTTTTTTTAAATTAAACATTTCCAATATGTAGGTTGGAAGATATAGGTCAAAGGCCCCAACAAAATATCTCTTGGGGAAAAATATATACATTTTTTTTAAATGCTCTCATACATCCTCTGCATAGGATGGTTCATAGAGCCACACTATAGTGACTCTTTATGGAAAACACAGTTTGTCAAACTAGCATAATTTCATGCATGATGGCTATGAAATTGGGGAAATCCCTTATCCTCTTTGTACAAGGAATGGGAAAGGGGAATGGAAAGGTAGCTCATTAATATCAACACTTCATGGATGGGATGGAAGATGCATCAACACTTGTAGCCACAAGTGCATCAATAAGAGTAGTTACAGATCCTATTGCAAAATTTAGCAAATATCATTGTAGCCAATGGACATAGTAGGATAACAAGTTTTCTGGTAGAGACAGCACCATTGAAACTTGAGAGAGAGCTTGCGGCCTAGAAAAATCGAAGGTTTTCATATAAGGCACTTGTGTCAAATCTAGTAAGAAGGCCTAAATACAACAACATTATGAAGCTTATTAGATGGCCAGGCACGTGGTTATCAATATTGGTATGGAATGTTCCATATAATTGATGCACTCAAAGAGGCGTGAGGACATATTTTTGAAACTAGACTATGACATAAAATAATAATGCTTACCAGTTAGAACCTTCAAGAGGCTGACATTATGCATATAATAGTAAAATATAGTATCAAAGATCAAGATAATAACATGGAATATAGGATGCTATGCACAACCGAACACAAGACCCACCTTCTTCACGTGGACAAGAAATTGTTCATCGAGAAGAAATGCAACTTGAATGTAAGATGAAAAATCAGGGAAACTACAATGACATTATATGCAAGGGTAGTGTGTCATTGGTGAAGCACTTGAAGCCATGTGGTTTGCTCATTGACTGCAATGTCACCTTGAGACTGATTATTGCTACTAATTATGTGTTATATTGTTTCTTTTTGTTCTTTTTGGAATAGAGCATATACATAAAACAAATGCTGCAAGTAATAATTCCTTTTGATTAATGTCCAATAAACATGATGTTGATCATATCAAGTGATGATGGTGCACGCCCATCATTGTGGGGCCTGTAGACCCTATTGGTGCATGGGGGGATTGAGGGTGCCTCAAAACAAAGCCATAAAGGTGGTATAAAAACAATGAACCTATAAGTGCCAACTATAAACATGAGGGCATTGAGGACAATTCCTATGTGGAAGTAGTTCGTACAATTTTGATTGTACATATATTTGAATGCACTATGGATAGTGCATACATAAGGGGGAGGGGAATCTAACACCCCTGGCTAGGATCCCTCGAATGGTAATATGCATATAAATGTGACATTTAGTCCGGTGAGTCAAAATTCATGCCTCTGTATCTATACGTATGATAGGCCAGTGGGCCAAAACATTGATATGTTTTAAGGCCAGAGTGCTTGTGTAATTTGGTTAGAGATCTCATTTCATTAGGCTAGTGAGTTGAGCTCCATTGAGGCCTGTGTGCCTGGATATGTATGGTGTATTAAGTCAATGGGCCAACATACTTATGAATTTGAGGCCAAAGCACCCAAGGAAATTAGACCAGTGAGCCTATGTGATGATCAGACCAATGAGCCTAGCTAACAATGGCTTTTAGCTAACTTGTCATGATGCTATGGATTGAGGGACAAAAAGAGTTTGGGGTTTGAGACTCCACAATAAAAAGGCATCATGATATGAAAGTATATTATAATATTATAATATAAAGTAAAGGGTGTTGAGAAATCTTTTAGGGAAACAATTAGGGTTATTATTATTTGATTTCTCTATTACTTGACAATTATTTGTGATGTTATTATCTTCTACTTCTTATGTTCTTATCATCAAATAAATTCCAATGCAATGAAGATCACAAACGGATAGAAAGAACACCAGAGATAGGCTCCAAGCCAGGGTAAAACCTTTTCAAGGGGAAAACCCAAAAATAACTTCTCTTCTCATAGAATCAACTTCAAAGGAGACTTCCAAGACCAAGACAATAACATTGCTTCTACCAAAACCAAGCCAACCAACCTTTTTTAATGCAAGACTATTTTCCCAAGAGTAGTGAGGCAATGTCTTCACAAGATAAGGGCTTTCCAAGCTTCCAAACCGAATTGTAGCTTCTTTTGAGGTATTTGGACCTGAGGTAGCCCTAGCAATTTCAAATCTTTCACATACGTGACCAAAACAAGGCTAGATGTAGGGATATGAATTCTTCTTTTCTTGTCTTCTATTTGTTTGACTCTTCTAGCCGAAAAACATATCTTTGTATGTCTATTTCCTGTTGAAAAGTGTAACTAGGTTCGGCCTTCATAATGACATGTGTGAATATGATTTTATGTAATTTGTAATGCTTGTCTCATGGGTTTCATGATCAAGGAATTTTATTTTTAGTTAAGGCTCCCATTGTGAGCCTTTAGGAAGAGTCATCATGTCATAAAAGTCTATTGAGTCAATGTCATATATGGAAGACCCTTCTTGGGCATGTTACATATTTATTGGAGTCATTGTAAGAGTAAAAAGGCCCTCCAAGTCCAAATCTAAGTGCTACAAACAATTCGGCCTCATGAAGCAACAAGTCAGCCTAAGGACACATCAAGTCAACCTCAAAGGATGTGTCAAGAAGCCTATATATAGAGCCATCGACTTCATTTAAAAGACACACACTCAAGCACAAGATAATTTTGATCAAGGGATAAAAATAAGTCTTATAGCCTAGCGAAGGAAGGAGAAGCACAAGCAAAGGAGGAACCGAATTATTTGGGCCTGTTTTGTATAAAATCTCTCACACGTTTGAAGGGTTGCTACAGTCTAGACCGAGATACTACAACTGTCCTAGAAGGCCAAAATCAAGCAAGAAAAGATCATCATTGGATGCTGAATTAAAGAACAAGAAACCCACATCCAAGCAAGGGAGAAGGGAGGAAGTTTTTCCATGATCAAATTAATCTAGGGTTTCTGCAGTACAAATTGCAGATCCGAAAAATTTCAGAATTGTAGAAGTGAAGTGTAGTGAAAGGGTCGAAGGAGAGTCAAGGAAGAATTGAAGCTGAATGTAAGGCAAATTGGATTTGATCTTGGAGGGCTCTTGGTCAAGGGTATAGGTCTTGGTATTTGTCAATTGAAGTCTCTATAAGAAGAAGAACTCGTCTGGGTTTTCCTCTCAAGTTTTGGCCCTGGCTGATTGCCTAATTCTGTGTCTCTTGTCTCTTTATTGTTTATGCTTTGATAGCTGTTTGATGAAGAATAACACTATAATAACCTAACTAAAGAGAAGATCTTGATCTAATGAAGTAAAAATCATTCACAAGCAGTTATCATAAGAAGAGAAATCACCCAATCTTGATGCCCTAAATTTCTCAACATTTCCGAACCACACATCAAAGGATAGGTGAATGTCTCCTTGTCATATCACAAAAAGAGGTCGAAATCCTCTTATTCATATCTTTCTCATGGCTCTTCAAGCCTACAATAAGTCGACTTTGTGTATGGTTGGCCGACTTGGCCTTGGGAGCAAATGGACACTTCTAGAATGTAAAATAAATATTTTCTTGACTATAAGAATGCCCAAAAAGGGTCTTTTACATATTGACATGGACCATGACTCATACGAAAAACCTAGGAGCACTCAATGGGTGCTTTGAGCTAATGACTAATGACCTTGAGCATGAAACCCATGCTTAAATAATTTGTCTTTTACAATTCTTTTTTATTTTTCTTCTTTTGACAAATATAAAATTTACATCATGAGCCAAATAGCAATGATGAAGACCAAATTCAGTTACACTTTTTCAACACTCCCTCTTAACTAGGGAGGTATTCATAATTGATCAACCAATACACAGACAATACACACTTTGAAAAGTTCTCATAAGAAGTGTATCAACATACGTGATGCTAGGCATACCAAAACTGCCAAGGTATATCCAGTACGTTAATGATCCAAGTGTCAAGACACTATTTCAAGGATCCATCAACCCAAGGATCCAAGTATTATTTCCAGGATACTAATACAAGGATCTAAGACACTAACAAGGACTAAGGTGTCATCAAGGTAACTTGCCACTATAGGTACCATCAGGCTACAACCCTGGTATCAATCCAACAAGATATAGATACCATCTAGACCTTCATGCCAGGACACTAATCCTCAAGGATCTAGGTATCATCAAGGTCAAACACTAAAACGGAGCTCCATCACGACCAAGATACCCTCCCACACTAGGATCTAGACATCATCAAGGCCAAACCATAACATGAGATCTCATTACCAAGCAAGCTAGGATGTCCTCCCAAGTACCATCATATGGGCATTTTATGGTACTCATCTTTCCATTTCAACCAAATCAGAGATATCCACCAATCCAAGCATGTTTATAAAATATACAAACTTCTCAGGGAGAGATCAACACATCAACTACTTCATCCATCTGAACATACTGTAGCCTCATGACCCCAATCACTTCCAATATATTGGTTCTTATTGTCGATATGCTAGCACAATCTTTAGGGTTTCTCAATCATTTTGATGTTGCTTAGTTCATCATAATATCCAAACAAATCTTGACGGAAGCTTCCTTATCCAACTTCTTTAGCAACACCAAACTCTACTTGAACACTTTTTAAAACAACCAAGTCTAGCTCATGCCCTCATCAAACATGAATAACCATCAGTAGTGCTTCAATTATTCTCTGATCTCATTCTCTTCTTACTATATATATGGCTTACACATCATGTCCTCCCTCTTAATTATGGAGGATATATATACTTTCCTTCATCCAAGCTCTTTCTTAACTAGGAGGATAAGTCCATCATCGATAATTTTTTATTCTTCCAGCTACACAAGCTCTTTCTTTTACATCATCACGTTATTGGAGAACTACGACCTTCAGAAACATCATTCTTGATATTCTTATGGCAACAAGGTCAGTTATCAAACATCAATGTAAACTTCAATTTTCACAGTGCCCTCTTACCATCATGCTCATCAAGTACCATCATAAAGTCACCACCAGGTAGTCTTACATCTTTACAACCTCTTGAAAATTGTGTACCTGCAAATCTCTTCAACAAGTACAACCAAGCACAAATATATATGTACAAGATCATGAATATTAACTTTACCGATCTAAGGTTATCATGTTATATAAAAACTTAGATATTCAAAACATAGACCCAATTAGCAATTAACTAGGGTAATACTTTCATGCCCTAGACTCTTACAACAACCTTTGCTAGGGTTTTGTCACAAACCTTAGATATCATCATTGAAAATTTAATATTAAACCATAGATATTCAACAACTAAACCATGTTAGGGTTTCAACTATAGCGGAAGCATTTACACCTAGGGTTTCACTATCATGCCCTAGGATCTTATATCAACCTCTACTAGGGTTTTGTCATAAACCCTAAAAAGCTAGGGTTTTTTCATATGTCCTAGATATCAATAAACCCTAAAAATCAAAAGGGCATGGTTTCACTAAAAAATAACATTACAAGGGTTTATCTAATTTGGAGATCAATCACCCTAACAATATAAGAATCTTTATGATTCTATCACAAAACCCTAGAAATGCGAGAGTTATTAATATAAAACAAATTTTAAGGACAAAATGATCAGACCTTTATATGATGGGGACATGCGACAAATGTTAATTTTAAATATACCTTAAGATGCTGCTACTACAAAATTTTGAAGAACTCCCTCTTGAAGGGCTTCCTCTTTATCATGATATCATCTTCATGGTCCATCTCCATATGAGTCTACATTTTATCAAAGTTCCCAAGGATCCAACTTGATTACGAAGTCTTTATTCATCATACTCTTCACAGGATCAACATATCTTACTTATTAAGTACCTGCAACATTTATTGACAAGTACTACCAAGCAAAATATACAAGTACAAGAGCATAATGATAATCTAGGAATTTCATTAAATTTTAGAGGATGAAGTCCTAGGGTTTTTTAATACAAACCCTAACTAGTTCTAGGGACATTATGTCAAAACCTAAACATCATTCAATTCCATTTTCACAAAGGATTTCCATTATCCCAGACTACCTACAAACCTTATACATCATGACTTAGAGTTTCTATGAGGAAACAAGGGAATTAGGGCGAGGGTTTCCATATGATTAGGGTTTTTATGTACTGTGTAAGGTTTACAATCCTTAGATATTAACAATCTTCAACACATTGAGAACTTACAAACCCTAGAATCATACATGCAACTCAACTCTAAAACATTTCATCCTTAACAAATGAACATGCTATACAAACCTCAAGATTACATACCTTTGTCTTCCGTGATTGAAAGTTTGATGTTCCATTGAGCTTATTGTTGTTCTTGCAAACACAAGTTGGTCCAAAGATTGTTTGACATTTTTTTCAATGACTTCTTTCCAATACTTCTGAGATTCCAATCAAGGATGACTTTTCTTTCTTTAGGACTTCAAACTATTCCTCTATATTGTTGCTGCTTCAATGGTCCTTAAGATGACAGGTTGTTACAATTACTTGTCCTTTGGTGAGACAGTTATGGTCCCATAGACTTGAGTTACCACTGCTCTTTTATTTCAAGTGACTCTCACAAGGTTTTCTTCAAATAATTCGTTGACAATAGGTCAGGTGCCTAATCTTGGTCTTTTGAATTCAAAGACACCTCTTCAAAGAATGCGGGTGTCACAAACAGGTCTAATACGTCTTCCTGTAATTGCGATTTTTCTTTTTTAAAGAGACTTTTTCGACGACATAGAGTTTGCTTCTGGGTTGTTGGAACTATAAATAAAGGTATCAATTTTTCTTACAATTATGCACAGAGAAATGCCCATTATGTTCAACCTTCTAGCTTAGGACTTCAGCCTAATTGAGGCTTCTTGGATCTAAAAAAAGATGAAGTGGCTCCAATGAAAATTCCAGATTTCAAGTTCAATGATTCGAACCCCTGAAATAACACTTTGTATGCCTTATCACTTTTTCTGGTTAATTCAAGTCCTCAATGTTCTTGGCACAAGACTATAGCCCTATTTACATATTGTATTATCCCTAAAATATATCTTGGACCCTTTGAGGTTTTTGGTCCTATTTAGAAGGATATATTTAGGCTTATATGCCCATTCTAGCCTTCTTCAATAAACCATCCCCTTTTTTGCACTTGTAATCCTTCTTGACAAAACAAATGTGACCTTCTAGCTACCTAAGTTACTGACCTTAGCTCAGAAACCATGTTGAGAAATCCTTTAGGGCAACAATTTGTTGAAAAATGTAACTAGGTTAGGTCTTCATAATGACATATAATTGTGATTTTATGCAATATATGTAAATAAGAAAAATAAAATTATTGTAATGCTTGTATCATGGGTTTCATGAGCAAGCGATTTTATGTTTAGTTAAGGCTCCCATTGAGAGCCCTTATGGATATTTTCATCTAGTCATAAAAGTCTAAAGAGTCATTGTCATGTAATGAATGCATGTTACTCATTGTAAAGAGTCAAACTTGTTTTGTAAGTTGCCCTCCAAGACCTTTTCACTAGCCCTCACTCAAGCTGGCTTACAACGAAAGGATAAATCTAGAAGATGAAGTCGGTCTACTCCAAGGGATCATGTCGGCCTAACTGTCATTGACAAACGATGATATATAGTAGTGATTAGCCTCATTTGGAGGACATCAATTTCGATGAAGCAAGTCTAAGAAGTGCGAAAATCATACTAAGAAATAGCCTCAAGATCAGTAAAGGAAGAGTAAAAGAAGAGCGAAGGAGATGACATTATTGGAGGACTGTTTTTGGGCTATTCTATCCTCACACGTATCCGAAGGAGGCTGAAGGTTTTTAGTGATACATAGGTGTTCTTGTTTGGGTGGAAATATTCACTGAAGGAACCCAAGTTAGATATAGAAAAGAGTCCCCCTCTTGAAGAGACTATACAAGAAACAAATATGATCTAGGGTTTCTTTCGTGAAGCTAAAGGGCCACAAACCTACAAGAAGAGGCCGAATTACTGAAGAAAGTCGAGAAGAAGAAGAAGAAGAGAAACACTAATCTAGGGGAGAAGAGGAGGCTTGTGACCTGGTTTGGGAAGGGCTCTAGTGTTAAGGGTCTTTGTCATGGTATTGGTATTCGTCAATTGAAGGTTCTATAAGAAGAATTTGTTTGGGTTTTCCTCTCAAAGAATCAGAGGTTTTGGCCCTGGCTAACAACCTATACACTGTGTCTCTTGTCTCTTTATTGTTCATGAATTGGTAATTGTCTTGATGAAAAGAACAAAATAGTAACATAAGCAAGAGAATATCATAATCAAGAAGCAAAAGATATTCACACGCAATTATCATAGTAGAGAAATCACCTATCTATTGATGCCCTAGATTTCTCAACATAATTAGGGTTATTATTATTTGATTTCTCTATTACTTGACACTTATTTGTGATGTTATTATCTTCTACTTCTTATGTTCTTATCTTCAAATAAATTCCAATGCAGAAGATCACAAACACATAGAAAGAACACCAGAGATAAGCTCTGAGCCAAGGCAAAACCCCTCCAAGGGGAAAATCCAAAAATAACTCTTCTCATAGAATCAACTTCAAATGAGACTTCCAAGACCAAGACAATAACACTGCTTCCACCAAAACCAAGTCAACCAACCTTTCTTTAATGCAAGGCTAATTTTCCCAAGAGTAGCGAAGCAATGTCTTCACAAGATAAGGGCTTTCCAAGCTTCAAAACTGAATTGTAGCTTCTTTTGAGGTACTCGGAACTGAGGTAGCCCTAACGGCTTCAAATATTTTGCATATGTGACCAAAACATAGCTAGATGTAGGGATCTTAATTCTTCTTTTCATGTCTTCTATTCGTTAGCCTCTTCTAGCCTAAAATAGATTTTCGTATGTCTTTTTCCAAACCGCACATCAGAGGATACATGAAAGTCTTCTTGTCATATCACAAAAAGAGGTTGAAGTCCTCTTCGTATGTCTTTTTCCAAACCACACATCAAAGGATAGATGAATGTCTTATTGTCATATCACAAAAATAGGTTGAAGTCCTCTTATTCATATCTTTCTTGTGGCTCTTCAAGCCTACAATAAGTTGACTTTGTGGAAGGTTGCTCAACTTGGTTTTGGGAGCAAATGAAAACTTCTAGAATGTAAAATAAATATTTTCTTGATGATACAAATGCCCGAAAGGACTTTTATGTATTGACATGGACCATGACTCAAAAAAAACCTAGGAGCACTCAGTGGGTGCTTTGACCTTGTGACTAATAACCTTGAGCATGAAACCCATGCTTAAATAATTTTTCTTTTACAATTTTTTTTTCTTTTTTCTTCTTTTAACAAATATAAAAATTACATCATGAGCCAAATAACAATTATGAAGACCGATACTAGTTACACTTTTTCAACAAAGGGGCCACAAAGTCTATAAAGAGGTGTTATCCTTATTTCGTTGGATAGTTAGAACAGAGGGATAGTAATCCCTAGATGAGAGGTACTTGGATGACTCATGAGGGAAACAAAACTCTTGGAGCCACAGGACACTATAACATGTTAATTTTAGGTATGTTTTATGCTTAGAGCAATTTATTTCAATTTTCACAGTTAACTCAATATCTTTTCCAGATTAACAATCACATTAGCATTAAAGTAAATTGAAGATAGAACATAAACATAAATGTAGAAGACAAGCCAAGACAAGAGGACACAAGATGTGGCGCTAGCCAAGGACAAACCCCAATATGGGGAAACCCTTGATCAATTCTTCTTATATGTTCTTCAATAGTTCAACACAGAGAGAGAGATAGTACGTTTACAACAGAAGTCAACACTTTGACTTATCTAGATAAGAGCATAGATCATATCTAAGAAGATGATACATGAGATTAGTTGAAGACATGTTGCTTCAATTTATTCTCCAAGGTGACTCCTTCACCTATCGTTGTGCTACATTTCGTCATCATGCTGCACCTCACCGCACTACACCATGCTGCACCCATCATCACTATGTTGCATCTCATCACACTTCATTAATCATGACTGTACCCATCATTATACTGCATTATGTGCCATTGCTACACCATGTTGCTGTACTGACCTATGCTCTGGTTACACCTTGCTTGCTTGTTGTCGCTAGCATGCTTGTTGTCCTTAGCATGCTTGCTGTTGCATGCTAGTTGTCCCTTGGATGCTAGCTGTAACTTTGCATTCTTGGTGTATTTGCTGCTAAGTACCATACAACTATCCCAATGTTAGTTAGTTGTCCTGTGCATGCTTCTCTCCTTCGGAGATAGATGCTTTGACAGTTCCCGGTAGTTCTGGCTATTCTTGCCAGTTCTGGTAGTTTTACTGTTCCCGGCAATTCCGACAGTTCTTGGCAGTTCCAGAAGTTTCGACAGTTTCGGCAGTTCCTGGTAGTTCCCGGCAGTTTCGACAGTCCCGACAGTGCTCGGCAGTTCCCGGCAGTTCCGGCAGTTCTCGGCAGTTCCCGATAGTTCCGGCAGTTCCGACTGTTCCTGCAGTTTCCGACAGTTCCGGCAATTCCCGGTAGTTTCGGCAGTTCCTTGAAGTTCCGACTTCTGCCTTCTAGATTAGGGAAGCATTATCCCTTAAGATCTGTCCTCCTACTAAAACCCAAAGACAAGTAGAGAGGAAGATATCCCAAGTGTGTTGAAAATGACTTAAAGGTCACCTCTATTTATACTAAAACGTTGAGCATAAGTGGGGTTTATTTGGTTGCTAGCCGACCTTGACGAATTGTCCCATAACACAAATAAATTCATATTTCCATGAATACTTATCGGAATTGGATGATATTTAGATCAATCCTACACCTCTCGATGAGAGGGATCCAAGAAAAATATCAGCTTCCATTAATAAGATGACCCACATGGAGTTTGACCCTAGTTTCCAATTTTAACATAACATCCTTGGCCAACTGAGATATGTGCTAATGGGGGATGTGAGCCTATTGGTTGGATGCTGTCGAGTTTGGTACCTTAGCAGGATGAGGGCCTAGAAGGATACCTAGAATACCCATGAGGGAAATGGAACTCCTAGAGCCGCATGGCTTTGGAACATCCTTGGGCAGCTGAAATAAGGGTTGATGGGAGATGTGAGCTTACTAGGTTGGAGGCTATTGGGTTTGGTACATTGGCCTTGTCATGTTTTGTATGAGGCTCATAGTTTGCTTGAGAAGCCGATGTTGAGTGGAGTCATGGCCCTAGCTCAGGGGTGAGTGGCTGCTGAGAGAACTAGAGCAGTGCAATTTACGGTTGGGAGGAATGTCTAAGATCTGTAGCCTACTGGAAAATTGGACAAATAAGTGTTCAAAACTTGTTCTTCTTATTTATAAATTATCATGGCATGCTTTTGTGGTACTATCATATGATTTGTGGTTCTACATAAATTGTGTATATGTTTTTGGTTTTGTTAGTATTTGTGTGAGTGGCATCACCTAACAGAGGGTTGGGGGATGTTACAATACCCAATGATCAGCAGAGACCCTATTTTTAGGGGTGCAACCAACTAACAACAACATCAATGGGGTATCTCAAGCCAATAGATGGCGTGGAACATAACCCATGTCCTAGAAAATCCACAAACCAAAGCTATCCCATTTTGAAATAGCTAATACCATGAATTTGCTTTCAAAAATCAACTAATCTCTCAAGGGGATTAGCTCCTCATGACTTTCCATAGCCTGCTTATTAAGGATTCGATTTGACCATAGATTTATTGACTTCCCATTTTCTGAATATATGGAAAGATCCTCTTTAATTAGATTCCATTAGAGAAATTTTGAGGTCTAAATTGGGCCTCCTAAGAAAAATGTACAACAAAAACAAACTTTATAAGAACCAATAGGATTCAAGATGATGATGTCAACCACGGGGGATGATTCACCATTTTTGGAGTAAAAAAGTAAAAAGATTAAAAAATAATAAAATAATAAAACTACTTTTTCAGCCTATCTCCCTAAGGTTTTACTCAAATTTCGAGTGGGAGTACTCATTGGATGCAAAATTTAATTCCTCATCCAAAGAGTATCCATGTTGCACACTTTCAATGGACTTTGCTACACAAAAAATGAGAAATACATGAAAAAACATGATTGCAATCATGTTTTTCATGTATTTCTCATTTTCCGTGTAGCAGGGTTCATCGAAAGTATGCAACATGGGTACTCCTTGGATGAGGAATCAAATTTTGCATCCAACCCATAGAGAGATAAGTTGAAAAAGTATTTTTTTCTTTTTATCCCTCTAAAATTTGATGATGTAATCTAATCTTATTTTATAATTTCCTTAGGAGGCCCATTTTAGACCTACAAATTCCTCTAATGCATAAATAAATAAAAGAGATTCGATATGGATGAGCCTCCTTTTGGAACCAGGGGAGTTTTGAGGCTGAAATCTCAGCTTTGTTGAAAGTATTTGCAACATATAACTTATTTCCATCAAGAAGAATGATTTGAAATGTATCTCCACACCAAGTTGGCACCTAATGCAATATTCATAAAAGATGGATCCTAGATACCGAGGCCATCATAAGACTTTGGGGATTTTACCACAACCCATTTGATAAGATGAAACCTTTTATGGCTTTTCTTAACACCCTCCCATAAAAAAATCATCATAATTTTAGCTGGTTCACAAAGAGTCCCAACTAGCACTAGGATAACCATGAACTGGTAAAGAGGAAAAGATGATAATACCACTTTAATAAGAACTTGATGCCCAACTAAGTTCAACTAAATCGCACCCCACTTTTGTAGCTTGGATGTGAATTTCTCAATAATTTCTGACCAGGTTTGGGAAGAATGGGATTTTAAATACATTAGAATCCCCAAATATATGAAATCTTTCCACAAGGCTACAAGATGAAACCCAAGAAGGAGACCCAATTGTTTTTGAAGAAGGGAGCTAATATTCCAAGAATAGATCTGTGCTTTTCTATGATTAGTAAAACCTGTAAAAGCCAGTAGATACTAATCAAGAACCTGCTTGAAGTGCTTTGCAATAATGAACAAGGCTCCTCCTAATAAAAGGGTATCATCCACAAAGTGGGAGTGATTTATACTCTTGACGCTTAAAACTTATCTTATACTCAAAAGGATGTCATTCCTTCGTTCACATTCAAGACATCTACTTAATGAATTTTCCATTAAGATGTAGAGGAAAGGTGACAAGGGGAACTCTTGACAAAGTCCTCTTGAGGCTTTAGAAAAGCTCGAGGAGTGGCCATTCACCAAGGGGGAGATCCAAGGGGAGGAGATACAAACCTCCACCCATTTTATAAATTTCCCATTGAAGCCAAATTGACTTAGCACTTTTAATAAAAAGTATTGATTGACATGGTCGAATGCATTTGCCATATCAAGTTTGATGACCATACCTTTATCCTTCCTTACATTGCTCGAATGTACTACTTGGACCAAGACGATACTATGTATTATGTGCCTTTGGTCCATGAATCCCTCGTGATTCTCAGAGATGAGCTTGGTAAGGCGAGTCTTTATGCACAATGCCAAAATTTTAGAAATTATCTTATATGAAACATTGCATAAAGAGATTGGTCTATACTTGGCGAAGGGGCCTGAATTAACTTCTTTGGGAATCAAGGCAATGAAGGATGAGTTAATCCCTCCTCCCATACAATCATGCTTGAATATGTAATCGAATAGAAGAATTAAATCAAACTTAATGACATCCTAATAAACTTGATAGAAGTGCGTTGAAAACCCATATGGACTTGGAGCTTTATCTGGGTTCACAAAAAATACCGTTTTTTGGATTTCCTCTTTTGCAATGCTTCACAGTAGGTCCACATTGTCGCCTTCAAACACCAATTTTGGGATTTTATCTAACATATACTAGGCAACCTCCAAATTGGGTACAAGTTGGGTAGAGTATATCAAACTGAAGTAATCAATAGTTTCTCTTTGGATCCCCTTGAAGTCCTCGATTTTCCCTCCATCCATGCTAACAAATTTAATATTATTCCTCCAAACTCATGCCTTAGCTGGGTTATGGAAGAACTTGGTGTTGTGATTGCCAACTAGCAGCCATAAGTTGTGGGATTTGAGGCACCATTCCTCCTCTTATAATTTGAGTGCATGATAAAAGACCTTGAATTTTGCTTGCTTATATTGCAAAAGCTCTTTTGTGATGGCTTCCTGTTCTATTTTCCTTTGGGCTCCTTCTAGATTCGATGTATGCATGTTTATTTTGACTCCCCTGTCTTCATTATTTGTTTTTATCCATTGCTTAATGGCTAACTTCAGATTTTTAATTTTTTTTCCCAGATGGTAATTGGAGAACCAATTTCCCACTTGCTCCATGTTTCCTTAACCAAATTTGAGAAGCCTTCCATTTGGATCCAAAGAGGAGAGAAGTAGACGAACAACATCTGTGATACTTCAAGAGAATTGGCCGAAGATATGAACTCGCACAGGGAAGAATATGAGAGGAGACTTGAAAGTCTTGAGATAAAAAGGAACAAGAAACTAAAAATTTGTCTAAGCAGGTTGCAATATACCCCATGCTAGATCTGCGATTATTCCATGTAAATTTCTTGGTAGTTGTCCTAATATTCAGTAGATCCAACAAAGTAATAAAATCCTCTAAAATTTCTTGAAATTGATCTCGAACGAGGGAGCCTCCTTGTTTTCCCAAGGATGGAGGGTTGTATTAAATTCTCCTTCCATAATACAATCTTGCCTCCAAGGAGATTCTTTGAAGGTCTAGGAGAGACGCCCAGTAATTGATATGTTATGTATATTGAACATGCACATATACATTAACAACATTACACACCTTGTTTGATGGGAGATGAAGCAAGCAAACCACCAACCAATGAGGCACCAAATGCGAGTCAATCAACTTGAAAATATAGGTAGACCAAGTTGAACAAATCCCCTAGAAGTCTCGTACGATCCAATCACTCTAAGCTCATAATTATTCCATAATTTTGACAACTTTTGGAGAGACTCTCGTTTCCCTAACTTCGTCTCCTGGTGCACGAGGATATTTGGCATTTCATTTTTTATTAGAGATTTAATTTAGGACATTTGTTTATCAAATCCCAAACCCTTGGAATTCCAAGAGAGGAATTTCATTATTTACTGTGCGATTTGTTGCCTCTGGAATGAAGGTCAGAGTTGCTTTTCTTGACATTTCTAGTGACCATTTTTTATGGAGATTATCATCTGGGTATTCATTTCCTTATCTTTTTAAGTTTTTTCATTCTGTAGTTGTTGATTTGTCCTCCTCCCTACCTTTCTTTGCAAATGATCTATTTCATTTTCCCTGTTTGCATTTGTTTTTTCATCTGCAAAGCTCAGTGTTGATAATATTGGCGATATATTGGCAATATTTGAAAATATCGCAATATTTTCGGCAAAACGATATATCGCCGAGAAAATATTGCCATATTTTGAAAATATTGCCTATGTTTAAAATTTGGAAAAATTGATTTTTTATGCTTGCCGATATTTTCGCCGATATCCTTGATAAGATGTTTTTTGGACCCTCGCCGATATTTTGCCGATATCGATATTATCAACACTGGCAGAGCTTACTAGTAATCCACTTCCTTGGGCTTTGAGGGCTTTGGGGAAGTGGAATTCTTATTGTTCTGAATCTAAACCCTCCCTTTGAGTTGTCACAGGGGCCTCATTTAGGGGAGTTATCCCTTCTGGAGGTACAAGAGAAGAGGGCTTAGAGGGGCTCAGGGCCTTTTCCGTCATTGCTACAGTAGTTGGAATTTCCCCTTCTTCCAGCAACTGATTCAAGATATTGAAGCTATTGATTGGATCTAGAGATCTCTTATTATTACTAGTAAAGGTTCCCTCTCCAAGCGCTAGCCCTAGCTTGTCTGGAGACATGGGCCTTTTCCCTTTCTGCCCTATGGTCACTTGAGGAGGAACTTTGTTATTTGCCCTTGCGTTCTTCTCCTTTTCTATTGCTACCATTGTTCTCCATCATTAGGTTTCTTTAGCTACTCTTCTGCTGCCTTCTTGCAATTGTGTACAAAATGCTCATATTCATGGCAAAACTTGCATTTAAGTGGAAGTTGATTGCAATCAAATTCCTATATATGAGGCCATCTGTCTATGTTTAGATTTATTGTTTCTAGTGAATCCTTGTCTAGGTCCACCTCCACACAAATCCTGGCGCAGGTTTGTAATCCTTCTTGTCATTGAGCTTGGTCGTTGTATTTGCCAAGGGAATTTCTTGTACTTGTAAAAGTTTCCTCATTCCTACAATGTAGCGGAGAGAAGGGAAGCTTGACCCACACTAGGATTGCCACTGGAACATCACATTCAAGATTAAAATCTGGACTCTAATGGTCCAGATATAACCCTTGGGCCCCCATAAAGTAGGAGTCATTCTTAAAGATGAGATCCCAATCTACTTTGTCTTTAAAAACAAGAATGTGTAAAACCCTATTTTTCTTTTTTCAATAATTAAAAATCAAATATATTTTTGATATATTATTATTTTTATTTCAATTTTTTTTAACTTTTTAATTAATTATCTTTGGCTGTTATTTAATTTTAATAAGAATAAAATCAAATATATTTTTAATACATTATTATTAATTTTCTCCTGGTTTAGTTATTTTTCTTCCAATTGCATTTGACCATCACTTTAATATTCTATTAAAATGAAAATATCATCACAATAGAATATTTAATTTTTAAAAGTTTTCCTCCATTTAACCTCCTTCACATGTTTAGCATCTTAATATTAAAAGAAATGTGGAGGTCAACTATTCCTCACATATACAAATAAAAGTGCAGGAAAGATGATTGGCCCAGAAATAAAAGTGTAAATGTTTAGCCACCTGATTTAAAACATACAAATGTGGAAGTCAAATATTCCACGTGATGCTCCATCTCCATCGTGGCCTTTTTTCAGTTTTATGATGGTGATAAGATTCCTTTGATGCACGAGAAAATGATTGTTTCTTCTATATTTGGATTAGAAAAAATTCGAGGCCAGTAGTCTAAAAGCAACTTAGATAATCGTATATTTTATGATTTGGAAAATGGAAATTGCGTGCTACACCAGTGTAAGGGACTTTCTAAATTTATGACGATTAGCTTATCAGAGGCTAAAGGGATTTTCTAAATTCATGACGATTGGCTTATCAGAGGCTAAAGGGATTTTCTAAATTTATGACGATGCGTTAGGTGATGCTCCATTTGCATCACCAGTGCCTGCCAGGTGATGCTCCATTTGCATCGTGGCTGTGTTTCAGATTTATAAGAGGAAGCAGGAAAGTGATAAGATTCCGTTGATGCACGAGATAATTATTATTTCTTCCCTATTTTGATCAGAAAAAATTCGAGGCCGGCACTCTATTACGATTGTATTAAGTGGTTTTTTAAAGTTTTTTTTTAATTAGAATTTGGTATGGAGCAGATTTGCCGTACTGTCAAGTGCACTAACCATTCCTGAGAATCACGACTACTGTCAAGAATTCCATATAATATAAAATAAGGAATCGATTTCAACACCTTTTGAAGAATTTGTTGACAATGTATAGACGTCCTTTGATTTTTTTTTAATGAATTGGGTTTGGCTTGTGAGGCTCACGTAGGGGTAAGTCAGTGAAGGCTCCCTATAAACAATAAAATCTTCTATCATATGGTATATTTATATCCGTGAAGGCTCCTCAGTTTGAGTATCTGTATTCTGGATATTAGTTGCTGAGTGAGTTAGTTTTGCAGTGTATTTTGGATATTAGTTGCTGAGCGAGTTATTTTTGCGGATATGCCACTGGAAATCCAGCAAAATCCATTGGGTTTAGATACAAATTTTCAAGAAAATGGTCAATATAGAGAAGTCTTTGTCAAAAATGACGGTGAGCATCCAGCAGAATTCTCAGAGCCAAATTACAGAAGATTCTGGGTAAGACTTAAGACCAATTTACACTGTAAAGAAAGATGGCAAGAGGTAAATGGATCGTTGGGGGACTTGGGTACCTTCATTCCAATTGTAATTGCTCTCGCATTAGTGAATGGACTTGATTTGGGCACCACATTGATATTCACAGGTGTCTATAATATTATCACAGGCCTGTTTTTTGGAATTCCCATGCCGGTCCAGCCCATGAAGGCCATTGCTGCAGTGGCAATCAGTGAAGGAAAGCATTTGAACATTGCAGAGATAATGGCAGCAGGGATTTGCACAGCAGCAACTCTGTTGGGCTTGGGAGTCACAGGCCTTATGGGTATCATGTATAGGCTTATTCCCCTTCCAGTGATCAGGGGGGTGCAGCTATCACAGGGACTGGCATTTGCATTCACAGCAGTGAAATACATAAGGAAGAATCAGGACTTTGCGAAGAATAAGTCTGGGGATGCAAGGCCTTGGTTGGGTTTGGATGGGCTTCTGCTGGCTCTGATCTGTCTGTGCTTCATTGTGCTTGTGAATGGCTCTGGTGTTGATTCAAGACAAAGGAATGGAGAAAGTCCAGAGGCTTCAATTCCCTCAAATGCTGTGGCAACTAGAAAAGATGCATCTGAGGTAAGGAAACCACTCTGGAACCTGAGAATTCTGAATGCAATTCCATCTGCCCTCGTTGTCTTTGTTCTCGGCATTGTTCTCGCAATTCTGCGAAAGCCTGATGTTCTAAGACATCTAAAACTAGGTCCATCCAAACCCCACCTTATCAGAATCTCGAGGCATGATTGGAAAACAGGTTTTGTCAGAGCTGCAATACCCCAAATCCCTCTCTCCATCCTTAATTCTGTGATTGCTGTCTGCAGATTGTCAACTGACCTGTTTCCCAACAAGGAGGTTACTGCAACTTCTGTGTCTTTGAGTGTGGGGATAATGAATTTAGTGGGGTGTTGGTTTGGGGCAATGCCTATTTGCCATGGAGCAGGTGGCCTTGCAGGGCAGTATAAGTTTGGGGCCAGGAGTGGGGCATCTGTAGCATTTCTTGGAACTGCCAAATTGGTTTTGGGGATGATTCTAGGAAGCCAACTGGTGAAAATCCTAAGTCAATTCCCAATTGGGATGTTGGGTGTGTTGCTGCTCTTTTCTGGTATTGAGTTGGCTATGGCTTGTAGGGACATGAAATCTAAGGTGGATTCATTTGTAATGCTTATGTGTACTGCCGTTTCGCTCACTGGATCCAGTGCTGCCCTGGGGTTTGGCTTCGGTGTTGTTCTGTATGTGATTCTCAGATTCCGGGAGAAGGGTTTTTCCGATTGCATCAACATCTTCAGAGCATTGTTGAGTACAGGAAAATTTTCTGAGGAAACCTAATCAGAAAATTGATAGACAGCATGAACCTACATATAATCTTACTATTCTTATCTTAGAAGTTTAGAGTCTAGTTTCATCTTAAATTATTATTATTATTATAATTATATATCAGCTGTTTGTGTGTGACAGATACCACCATCTCAGATAGTCATAAATGTTTGCCTCTCCTTCCATCTTTCTTTATAGTCTGGCCTCAAGTCAAACGGTTGGGACTGTTTATGTAAAGACTGGGATCCATAAACTTAAGTAAATGTGACTGGTTAATGTTTTATGTTCAGGACAACGATATTATTGAATAAAGGTGTATTAGATCTGTTTCAAAATTGTTGGGACACACAGAAAGGACTTACAGGTTGGATTGGTTTTTGTAATTGATGTGCTCCAGAGAAAGGTGGTGTTACAAAACAATGTCATCTTCAGATTGCTTCATGGTATTACTGAGCTGAAATCAGTTGATGAAAGGAAACACTTGTTCTTGCATATTCAGAAGAAGCATCCTTCAGTCTCAACTCAACTTGCAAGTCTGGACTCCACCACTGGTTATAGTCCATAATCAACTTGGCTTTGTTTTGGTTATTGTGGTTTGTATTTGGATTCCTTTTAGAGTTTTTAACAAGTATTCTATGTATGCAGCAGTGTTTGTGAACATGTAGTAGCGTTTTTGAATAATATCTTTGTATGTTAAATTTATTGCATCTAAGAGTAACTAGGCGTTCAACAACTGACAACAACTGAGTACAGGGGTAGTTATGTTTTTAATACTTGAAAACAATTTTGGAGGTTATTTAGTTAATGTATTAAATTGCACTTAAATATAACAATGAATAATTATATATAATAGGTAGTATTTCATATATTCAATTCATTAAAATGATATACATGGATAATATGGGAATGGATACAATAATGTTGTTATTTGAGAATTTTAGCTAACAAATTAAAAAAAAGAAAGATAAAAAAAGATGTATCTTATTAACTTGCACTTGAATATAACAATGAATAATTATATTAATAAGAGGATCACTACATCTATAAATATACATCTCATGGTTAATGGTATATTAGAGCTTATATTGAATAATACTAAAAACAAATTGATTACTTCTTTAAAAATTACAATTTATTTTTTATAAGTTCTCCCTTGCTCAAGCACACTTTCTTTCCCAACTTTGATTGTACACATATTAACCTCTTCTTATATGCTAGAGTTGTCTTGTGTGCTTCAAATTCTATTGAACTTGTTACAATAATGAATTAACATAGAGATTATTGAGCCTCATTTTTTTAAACTGAATTTCATGGGACCTCAAGGAGTAACAAGAGATGGACAGAATTAACATAAATAATAAGAAATGAGATAATTTATATAACAACTTTCTATGTACCTAACATAAAAGTGCGTAAATTTTAGTATTTCATATGTGAAAATAGCATATAGTATGGACATTAATTCTTTGATAGTGAAACTTGACTCCCTAGTCATTATAAAGAAACTCAACTATACCTTAATTAATTGTAAAGAAACTCAAGTATACCTTAATTAATTGGGGCCTAGCCCAATCCCTTGAAGATATTCTATGAATAGTGAACACTTATCAAATATTAAGCTTAAATCATATTTAAAAGCAAGCATTAAAGTAGTAGAGGCTTTGGCTAATCTCTGGGATTGATTACGAAGAATCATTTTAATTATTGTGATAAGCTTTTAGTGCAATTAGGTTAGTTGATTAACATGGAGAAAGTGAAAGTCCATAATTCTATTTTAAGATATAAAAGACTATAACAATCTCGAGCCAAGCCATAAGAGGTCATAAATAATAAAAGAATGCAATGAAAAGGTAAGAAGTTCACCTTTTAATATGATATACTTTATTTTCTACGTATAGTAAAATTAGATTAGTGGATTTAAATGGGGAAGGTGAGAATCCATAATTTTAGTGGTGTGGGATGAGATACAATAGTAACCCAGCTCATAATAAACCATGGATAATAGGAGAATGGAATGAAAGGAGTTCACCATTTTATATAAATTACTTTATTTTATTTTATCTTTATTTGTTATTTTGTGTTGATAAGAAGGTAAGAGGCTTACCAATCAGTGTTAGCTTTTTTCTTTTACTTTTCTTTTCCATCGAGTCAATGCCATACAATCAATGATCAAAGTAAAGGTATCCCCATCTAAGTCAATTGTTGATTTATTTTTCCTATATACCCTAATTATCCATTTTTCAATAATATTTATATTATTTGTGTTAATAATTATGATCATATTATAAAAACAAATGTCACAAGCCCTTGCATGCAAGTTGTAAAATGATACTATTGTTGCTTTGTGTAAAAAAAAATTGAGGTTATCATAAAATTTATTGTTAACTTGGAAATTGTGTCAATATAGGACGATCTACATACAATGCTAAACAATATAACATGTAGTTGGTATTTTTTTTATGAAGTTATTTTTGATAAAAAAAAAGTTAGTGACTTAGAAATAAATGGATAATTGCTATTCATAATTAGGAGCATTCATGACTTTGGGAAAAAAACACTATAAGAGCAGCATTTATAAATATAAATTAACCAAGATAAATTTACTAAAAACATATTTTAGAGTTAAGTTTGGTAGGTGAATTAACGAGCTTACTCTAATTAAGAATTTTTTTTTGAAACATACCCTACTCTACTTGTAGTATGGAAATTTTCCAAATCACAATGGATATATGTTGGCAATATTGTCATTGAAGGCAAAGGAGCAACAGGCAAAGGCATAGCACAAAGAACAGCAAGCAAAGTAGCAGCAACGAGGCAAGGAGCAACAACAATGTACAAGGAGCAGCAAGCAACGAAAGAAGGCAACGGAGAAGGAGGAGGAGAAACTGTGATACATTAAAATGTATTGATAATGTTGCAGAGATTACTATATTGAAGAATTTGTTGTGATGTAAAATTGTTGATTGAGATGAATTGTTGTGATGCAAAAGCAAGACTCCAAGGCAAAGGCAAATATGTTGCAAAGATTGTTGTGATGCATTAATGATAAATATTGGTATTTGTTGTTGACATTAGATTGATGCATTTAATCATTACATATGGCTAAAATTAATATTGGATGGATTATTTATTTTTGTGTTCCAATATTCAAGATCTGAAGAGTTTGGAAACAAATGAGTGGAAGGCAAAGAGTCAAGCCTATTCACTTCATATTCCTATGTGGGATACAAACAACCAACAAACTATTTCTATAAAAGATGTGATTTTGGAAGGCATAAGAGGTTAGAGAATGGGAGAATGTGAGGGAGTTGATTGAGCTATTATGCATTAGTTACCTGGAACTTATGAAGTTGATGTGAAGTAGATTTGAAGGGAAGAAGATGCAAAAATGAAGATGGAGATATGTAGAAATTATGACTAGGTAAATTGACACATTGCTATTTCTTGTTTGCATCATGGGATGGTAGTCTCCTTTCAAGTAGTGGCTTGATAAGCATAAGGTTGGAGCCTGTTGAGGTAGGAGCCTCCTGTGGGTTGTAGCCTATTGAGGTAGGAGCCTTCTGTGGGTTGTAGCCTACAGAAAACATAAGGGAGTTGGAGCTTCCTTGTAGTTGCAGGTTGCAGAAAATTGAGGTAGAAGCCTCTTGTAGGTTGGAGCCTACAAAAAAATAGATATAATAAGGAGTAGGAACTTGCCTTTGCATCACAACAATAATAAGGTCGTGGTTTTCTCCCTTTATGAGTTTCCACGTATATCTAGTGTCAATATGTGTTGCTATTATGTGGTGATGTGATGTTTTGATTAGCTTATTACTTGTTCACATATTCAATATGTTGGTCATTATTTGTTAAGCTGCTCATGCAATGTTTCATTTAATGAGATTAAGGAAAATATTTTTAATGTCCATGAATACACTAAATTGATTCACCCCCCTCTTAGTTTAGTCAAGTTTTCATCAATTGGTATCAGAGCAGGTTCCTTCGGCATAACCCTAACAGATTGAAGGTAGTTCTAGTTGAGTTGCGAACTGTCAATTTGTACTTGTTCTTAGTACATCAAACTTTCATGAATGGAGAGATAAGGTAAAATATGAATTGATAGCTTATGGACCTAGTGTGTGGAAACTAGTATGTGATGGCTACTGTAAAGACTCTCCCTCTGCGCAAGAACAACAGTGGAATGCTAAGGCGAAATGTGTTATGTTTAATAATCTTCATAATAAGGATCTTGATATAGTAATAGACTTAAAATCTGCAAAAGAAATCTGGGATAGATTGCATCTCATGCATAAAGGAGACATTGTTAGGTGCATTGTCAAGAAGGAGAATATAAAGAGAAAAAAAAAATTCCTGTCAAAAGGAAAGCATTTAGTCAAATGAGCTCTCTGCTAGTGTGAATGGATTTGATTGCCATGATGAAAAGACAGTTGAAGAACAAGCCAAGCTTGACATAGCCTTGACTGAAATAGAAAGATTGAAAAATGAAAACAAAGATATAAAGAAACTGGTACAAATATGTGATGAGAGAGAGCATAAGTACAAGGAGGAAATCGTCAGTTTGAAGACACAGCTTGAAGAAGCAAGGAGAAGAGAAGGGATGATGAATAACCAACTAAAGGAGAAAAAGGTACAATGCGAAATATTAGAGTCTGAGATTATTTCAGCTAGAAGTGATCTAGATGAAAAGAAAACTCTGTGTGGAAAGCTTGAAGAGGAGATTGTATCCATGAAGGACTCAGAATATGAGAGCAGTAGCTCAAAGGCAACCTTAAACGATAATGAAGTTCTGAAAAGACCTATAGGAGAAGAAGCCAACAACAACATGATTGGAAAAGAAATAAACAAATACAAGCAACATAATCAAAATGAAAAGTATGAAGTGAAGAAAATGCAATTTTCTCCTAGATATGAGGTTAAGAAACCTGCAAGAATTCAAAGGAGAGAACATATCTCATGCTTCCATTGCCATGAACCTGGACACGTAGCAATAGATTGTGAGAACAAGAAGATCAAGACTATTGAACAAAACATGCAACAAATGAGATTCAAGGTGCTATCCAACAAGCAATAAAAGGAGAACATCAGCCACTAGGTACATAAACTCTTTCTATGGTTATTGTTATATGTGTCATGAATTTGGACATAAGGAGTTTGAATGCAAAATGTATATGAAGAAAAACATGAATGCACAAAAACACACATCATTTTCTCTATTTCTTGGCCACACAAGATGTTTTGTGTGTAATAATCTTGGCCACAAAGCAAAGGATTGTAAGTTGCCATATATTCTAAAGAACACTAGACAGATGATGGAAGCCAATCAAAGCAGACCGAACTTTGAATAAAAAAGAAATGCAAATAGTAGAAGGAAACCCAATAAAGTGTGGAAGAGGAAGAAAAAGGAGGACCCTGTTACTTCAATGACATAATGAAGTCATCATAATTTCAGGGGGAGCTGCTCTAAGCAGCATGGAAATCACCTGGTCAATGTTAGAAGAGTAGCATCATCACAGGGGGAGTGGCAATATCATGAGGACAAACTTGTTGCATTATGCATTTAATAATAGCCTTGATTGAGAAGCTGAAAATAAAGAGCAAGTGTTATTTGCAGATTCTCTTGTAACCTCAAAGGACATAAGAGAGCAACACCAAAAATATCTTGGAAGAGATAATCAATATAGGAAGTTCCCTGTGCATATTCAAACTGAAATATCCTAGTAAAGGAAATTGGGTCTAGGATACCACTAAAATATCAAGCAGAAGAAACCACTAAAGAAAGAGTATATTTCTCATATAATTTCATTCATACATATCTAAGATAAATTGCTACTCTTTCTATTGGGTGAGATATTTATATAAAAGGAAGAAGAAGAAGGGAAAGCATGATTTAGAAAATCAAAACAAATCTATGGAGGAGACTAAAGATAAGAATTGAATTTGTGGGCAATGATGCACTGAACAGAGCGGCCTGGAGATCCTAAAAAAAATGCATTCCACAGATGGGATAGGCCTGGGTAGACACCAAATTCCATGGAAAGTACACTCCAACGCTTGCCAAGGTTATGATGGTTGTAGACCATTTGTGGTATAATCCATTGAAAGAAGTTTTGGCAGAATGGATAGTTGCGAATACCATAGACATGTATCCCAAAGAAATCAACTTCTTTGGATTTCAGTGTGATCTTCCAGAAGAATGCTTTTAGGAGCACATGAAGGATTATAAGTGTGACTACAAAAATGTTGGAAACCCTTCAAAGCAGTGGCGGAAGGGAGAAATGGTGGATGTGAAAAAAAAATTGCAGCGGAGAACGCAGAGTTGAGTGCGAAGCCATGAGGGTTTAGTTATTAATATACCAGAACTTAATCTTATACCCAACCTAGGCAAAACAATTGGTTTGTTACCATATAATGAAAAAAAAACAATTACCAGAGGTATGTTGACATACTTTACAATCAATATGTCAAAAGAGCTATTGATACTATTAAGGAAATCTACAATGTTATGAGACAAAATTGGGCATTGTGGTATAATGATGAGGATGCCAAAGGGCAGATAATATGAAATCAGAGTGTTAGAGTTGCTATGCATTAGACAAATCAAGGCAAAACAACTTCTGAGGACTGGTATAGGCATGCTTAGAAAAGAATATGACAACTACAGGAGCGTTATAGTGAGAGGAATTTCATGACAAGGATGCAGAGACAACATGATTTTTTAATGGTTTGACAAAATTATTATTTGACTACATGGTTTATTCGAATAATATTGTATTCAAATAAAAATTCCACCATGACTCTAAACTATGGGTTCTTGATGAATAGCTAATGCATGCAGACAAAGATTTCTCCTTACCAAATACGTTTTTGCCAAATACATTAATGAATGATCTTTAATGAATGTGGGCAACAAATATGTTGGAGATTGGTAGTGATTTGATAGCACACAAGCATTACACCATGGAAGTGTTTATTGACGACAAATATAATATTGGCAGCCATATTATTGCAGCACTAATTGGCGTTGTGTTGGCTTTGCATTCATTACTTTGTAACATTCATTATATTGGTATTGATACATGGTATTATTGTAATTGATTGGAAGTGGCATCAAAGATATTTTAGGGTTCCGTGCCCTCATTTAGCCCATGGCAGTGAGTTAATAATTTTCTCAATTTGCATTGTGTTGGCTTTGCGTTCATTACTTTGTAGGATTCATTATATTGGCACTGATATGCCCATGGTAGTGAGTTAATAATTTTTAATAATTTTCTTTGAGCAATGCTCATTGGATAATATATTATGAAATACATGGGTAATTGGTAACTGATATGGTTGAGATGGCACAACGAGGATGGAGGCATGACTACAACAACATTACACATATTATGATGGTAGTTATCACCAGGTACAACGTTACCGCAACGTTAATGTAATATTATTATATGGAAGTGTTATCAGTGTGAGCAGGCTTTATTCATTAGCTGACATGATAAATACATGGCAAAAGTGAATAATGTTGGATGCATGCGTTATTAATGGTATTCATTATATTGGCAAATACAACGAATACATGGCATGTTGGAAAACATTATTTTCCTTATGGAACATACGTCTTTATTTGGTACACACCATGGGGCATTCATTGTATGGTCAAAGTGATGGCAATATTCATATTAATTGACAAGCCTCAATAACGGTTATTTTTCCAAACGCTAAAGTTGAAGTGCTTCTATGGATTGGGGTTTTGCAGAATTCATATCATAGTACAAAGTTGAATACATTTGGTGGAAAACATTTGTCAAAATTTTATTGGGAATTGACAATACATTTTCCAACATTTTGGGACAACATGTTCATACTATTCTATTGGCAACGTTCAATATCGTTATATACAACGTAATTCATATTATATATAACATAACATCGTTCTCTCCAAATATATATACCGCCTTTTCAATATATCAGATGAAAGATATACAAAAATATACAACGCTCATTTGGTGCCTTAATTAGGGTTTTCGACATGTGTTTAAACGTTGGATTATATGCATATTTTTTATTATCCAAATAATAGGTACGCCATCTCCGTGCAATCGAATTACCAACCTTTCCTCCAAAAACATTAATAAAAAGGGAATGTACAAGAATGAGGCGGTGCACTTGCAAAAGGTGATCGTGAATACATGTTACCACAATGTTATGTTCAACCTACTGCTCCTAAGTTACACCAAGTGTATTTTTCAAAATTTCAAGAAGAGACACTTTTTTATATATTTTACAGTATGCCTAATGATGAGGCTCAACTATATGTTATATAATAGATGCTGGTTTTATCATAGTTGTTGTAGCACCAAAATATCAACTAGAGCAGCCGTCAAACTAAATAGCAAGAAGACGCGGGTAAATGACATTGAGAGTTGAAGTGGTTGAACCAGACTAGAAAAGAAAAAAGAAAAAAAAAGGAGGTCTATAAGATGTTTCCAGTATTAAAAGTCTAGCTCAGTGCACAGGCATTAGAATTTCTCTGCAATTATCATGATGGCCACAACATTTTCAGTTTCTCTTGGTTTGATAAGATCAAGGTCGGACAAGGTCATCATTAAAAGTGAACAGGGTCACAACAAGAAAGAAAGAAAGAAAGAAAGAACTTATTTTAACGTCTACGAGGCTAAAGATAGCCTATTGGCTAGATTGCTTCTTCATCTACTTGATGTATTCGGTCCTTTTTCTGTCAAGCTTCAAAATAAATGCTCCCAGCTTCTCGACAAACCCCTTACTAAATAGATTATCCCAAGAGCTAGCTACAAGCATATTTGCATAACTTTCCCTGTTGTCTTTGAAGGCCTCATATTCCAAAATAAAATGTTTTTCTGTTTCCACTTTTCCAAAAGAACAAAAAATGCATACTCTTTCCTTTCACACTTCCTTTGGCCTTTTCCAGCGCCATGTTTCACAACGGAGTTGATGAAAATTAGTCCTTATCCGAGAAATAAGAATTTTGGCTCTCGAAGAGATATTGACTTCTATGTACGCTTTTGGTTGATGACTATGAGTGGGATTAAACACTTCAATATAGTAATTTTTCTTTCTTCCTAGCTCCTTATTCCAAGTACGCTTGTGAAACTTTTCCATAACAAAAGCTTTTATCTCTTTGTTTTTTATGGGACACGCGTTCAAGCAAATGCCCCATTTACTAAACCATTTGTTATTTTGCTGCATCCATGTTTTCTTTCTCTTGCACAATCTATCATTAAAAACAACCTTAGGCCATCTACCCTCTTCCATGTGCTCAATTTTTTTAAATACCTTATGACTCGCACCATAGCAATTGTGTCAATAGGAGTAGTCCCTGTCTCACTTAACAAGATATCATAAGGAACTGCACTTTTAATCTTAAATTTGTTTGTAAACAAATGCTTCTGAATTTTCTCAATTTGTCTCCACTACATGTCGGATGTACTGCTGGCCCATAGTTCACAACCATAGAGAATCACCAGAATCACTAGAAGCCCAAAAATAGTTTGAGTGGTTTTCCAGTCCCATAACTCTGCCTCTCTACACCTATTTTGAAAAGCATAAAATGTTTTCCAACCCCCCAAAGTTTTTTTCTATCTACAACCATTCCAACTTAGATTTTTGTTGAAGTCAATTCCAAGGTATTTGTAATTTGCAACTTCTTCCAAAATGTTGCCTTCAAAGTAGAACTTATGCTGGTTATGTTTTCTTTTCTTAGAGAAGATCACTACTTTCGTTTTGCTGATATTGACTTGCATCCCACATTTCTACAAAAATGCTCAAGGGATAGTAAGTGCTCTTGCAAACCAAGAGCCGATTTAGCAATCAGAATAAGGTCATCTGCATACAAAAGAAGCCTTATAACAAATTGATATTGACTTGCATCCCCACACTTCTACAAAAATGCTCAAGGGATAGTAAGTGCTCTTGCAAACCAAGAGCCGATTTAGCAATCAGAATAAGGTCATCTGCATACAAAAGAAGCCTTATAACAAACTTGCCCAAATAGATACCATCACCCCCTTGCGAATTTAACCACTTCTCAAACTTGTCGATATATAAACCAAAAAGGGTAGGAGACAGTGGACAACCTTGCTTGACCCCAATATCGCTTCTAAAACTTTCAGAAATGCCTACTGAAGTTCTAATTTTGACTTTCACCTCTTCATACAGCCTATGCACAACGACTCTCAAATGTTTAGGAACCCCAAGTTCCTCCATTCTGTGCTAAAGCTTATCTCTAAGAACCAAGTCAAATGCTTTTCTAAAATCAACAAAGCAACAAAAGACTTCTTCCTTTTTCTCCCAAACCTTTTCAATGATGTGCCTTAAAGTTATACAATGATCAACTGTGGAATGTTTAGGTCTAAAACTGCTTTCCCTTTAACACACTTATCTCTTTCTTCTGCCCACTTGCTAATTTTGTTTTCTAACATGCTTCCAAATAGTTTTGCAAACAAAGGATTTATCATGATGGTCCTATAATTGGAGGGATTATTGACATCACTGCTCTTGAAAAGAGGTATTTCCAAACTAGTTGTCCAATCTGTGGGGAGCCCTTGCCGTATGATGTTGTTGAAGATTTTTGTAATGTGAGGAGCAAAATTTTTTGAGCCCCACTTTAAATATTCTGTTTGGAGTTCAGCTACGTCTTTTGCTTTTCCAACACCTAACTTCTTGATACCCATCTCTACCTCTTGTACCGTGAAGAGTTCAATATCAGTGTTGACCAAGGGGGAGGGTCAACCTTGGGAATCTGTTCATAGAGTTGTCTTGCACAGTCAAACCATTTAGAAGTTGTAATATTATTTCCAATTTGTATATTTTTCGATTGGAGCTCCTTCCAAAATAATTTGGGATTATTTTTCCCAAGGAAGATTAGTTCTTCCCGAACCATGAAATCAATCTTTTTCTTACTTAATAACTGCTTGTAAGCTTTGAGCTTTATGTTATCCTTGTTTGACTCTTTTCACATTCTCCTTGCCTTTTTGCATTCCTTGTCAAACCAAACATTAACTAGAAAGCAATTTGTTTCATACTTCTTAATTTTTGCTCTTTTGCACTTTGCAAGTGCGCATTGAATTAAATGTGTTAATTCATGACTATGAAGGCTGTGAATTGTAATTTTCTCATTCTCGAAGAGCTTCTCTAGTGTCATTTTGAAGGTATTACAATTTTATGGGGTCAAAAGAGTACTGCCTTGTGGGAGATTTTGTTGGACATGCTGAAATTTTGACTCTAATTGTTTCTTTCCAGTGCAAGAAAAACATAAATAAATTGGCTTGTTATCTGATTTCAAGTCCCACAGCTGATCTCCAATCAAAACTTCCTCAATTTTCTCACACAAACCATACCAGCAAATTACATAATCTACCACACTTGCTCCGTTGTAAGTATCGCAAGTGAAATTACCGGACTTTGCCCATCTAGTCAAGCCATTACAAATGACTAAATCAAAGGCCCCACATAGAGTAAACAATTGTTCACCAAAGAGATTGCAGCCCTTGTCCTCTGAAATTCTTTCCCTGATGATTACTTTCTTCTATAAGCCAAATAAAGTCACAATCATCTTTACAATAAAGAATGCTAACTTGCAAATTCGTCAAATTTAGTGCTTCCCAAAGCTTTATTGGCCCAAAATTTCTAGTGAACTCAAATGATTTCTCTTTGGTATCCTTGAGAATCAAAGGTACCTAGGACAAACTACAAAACCCAAAGAGATCGAAATACCCACTGATTTTCCAGAGCATGGTAAAACCCAAACCGGCTATTTTGGTGATGGACAACTATGACAATTTCACTTACAATCTTTTCCAGTACCTTGGAGACCTTGGCGCTAGGTTTGAAGTCTGTCATAGAGAACATCGGTTGTGGTTTATACCAGATATAGAGCCACTTGTCAATACAAATACATACGAGCGAGGTTCTTATCTTTTTTTTTATCCAGTTACGTGGGAGAAGGATCAATAGGCCTCATTTACTTCAGCATTAGCAAAACCTGCACCATTGTTCAAGACTGGAGATCAAATTTCTACATTATGCTTTAAAAATAATTATTAATTTCAGTATCAGCTGCTAAGCCATCGTTTATGCTCCAACTTACGCTGTTTGAAGGAATATTGCTTCAACATCGTTTTATCTTTTCAACATAGATGCTTAAGATCCACACTATTACCGATCATCGTTTCAACATATTTATTCCTGCCAACGATTATTGCTGCTCAAAGTATATGCTCCCTAACGATTATTGCTGCGCAACGTATATGCTACAAGTTCCAATGGCTCCAATGTATAAAAATGAACAGTATTCAACGTATTTACTTCGAGCTCCAATGGTCAAAGTATATTATTTATTTATATTATATGTCCAACGTATTAAATGCTCCATATGCAGTATGCACCATATGCAGGGTCAATGGTGAGCGTTGAAAAATGGTGAGCGACCTTTCCTTAATGTATTAACTCCAACGTGGAAATTGGTGTTGAGGCCAAATGTTGAGAGTCCAGCGTTAATTTTTTATGGAACAGCGTTATATAGAGCAGCCCAGCATTATGAAGATTGTGGAGCTAAAACATCTATCCATCGCAAACGAAGTATATTCACCTATAATCATCATTAAAGAGGGAACAGAAATCAAGTCACTTCGATTCAACATTCACAAAAGCTAAAAGCTAATGTTACTATGGAAAACACCAAAGCAGAAAGAAAAATGAATCTTATATTTCATATGTAAAGTTGGTATTCATTTTATGGAAAGCATATATATAGAGCGATAATGTTAGATCTAAGACTTTTGTGATCCATATGTATATATCAGTGTTTCGGATTAATCTCAACGATGTGATTAATTTGTAGTTTGAATAGAGAAAATGAGGAAAGAAGGAAACCATTTAGTTATACATTGACCGAGAAAAGCTTATAACTAATTGGAAAACTGAATTCACACACAAGTAACAACACAGGATTTACGTGGTAAAACCACATTTAGTTATACATTGACCAAGAAAAGCTTATAACTAATTGGAAAACTGAATTCACACACAAGTAACAACACAGGATTTACGTGGTAAAACCTTGACAGGGTGTCAAGGAAACATCCACGGGGCAAGGGATTGGATTCTTTATTCAATCAATAATGATTCTCCATGATTACATTTTCTTGGGCATTCACTAGTTTTATACGAGCCTCAGCTGTTACATAACTAACTGTTGTTTCGGTATAAAACTAACTAGTAGTAACTAATACAATTATTACTCATATTTACATAATTCGTTGTCAAACTTCTAACATAATTCAAAAGACTCATATATACATATATATTACCATTTATGATATATGGAATTGATTGGAATTAAGCACTGGATGGTTTGGAGGAGGAGTACACGGTTTTTTAAACTCACATGTTGGTTGGTTTGGTAATGGGTTTGGTTTGGAAGAAAAATGGTTATCAAGAAAAACCATGAGTTGTTTATACAAACTATGGGCTGATTTAATGATGAATGGAATTCACATGTGATAAAAAATGGATGTTCTATTAATTAACTGGCTCTCCAGGTTTAATGATGAATGGAATTCACATGTGATAAAAAATGGATGTTCTATTAATTAACTGGCTCTCCAGGTAAGATACCTGGAGAGTGCCCAAGCACTTCATACATACACACTATATTCAACAGCCTAGTACATATAGGCTTTTACACAATCAGGGTGGTTTCAACCACTCCCTAAATAGTAGGTTATGAGATCTAAGATTAAAATCTCAATCCTATCATCACCATAATAGTAATTTAAATTTATCTTTCTCCATTAATTCTAACACTCCCCCTTAATGGAGAAAGGGTTCACTAAAAAACTCGAATGACATACAATGCCCGTTGGTCTCAGTCTTAGCTAGGCTTACAATTAAAAACATGAAACAACCTGGTAACAGAGTTTTCATTTTTGTCTTCTTGCTTGAGAGTCCATGCTTGTTCATCTTGAGTCGAGGCTTCATCTTCACTTTCCTCGCCATGAGATAGTGATGTATCTTCACCTCATTTCTTCCCCTGTGAAGGAAAACTTGAATTCTTGTTCTCGTCCTTCTCAGAATTATGGCAGGCTGGATAGGAGAATTTTCCTTCTCACTATTTCTGGTGTCAACTATCTGAACGCCAGCGATGATGTCTTCACCATTCATTACTGCAACTTCTGTGTTGATTTCATAAAGACATGGTGTTTCTAGCCATGCTTCAAGAAACTTCAATTCTTCTTCAAAATTCGTTGTTGTTTCTTGCCTCCCAACATCTGCACAAAAAACAATGTTAGATTTATAAAGAGGACCACATTTACTTTCATCTTCCTGCTCCTTCAGGAGAGCTTTCATTTCACCATCTCTCCCTACTTCATCCCTTTCTGCTGTCACAGTTATGCCTTCAGCCTCTTCACTCAGTTTTGTTGCTGCAGGCATCTTCTGCATTTGATCTGTTTGTGAAGATAGGCCTTCCTTCTCACCAAACAGTAATTCAACAATAAGATGTTTTTCAATCATCAAATTGATCCACTCATCATGAGGTATATAGGTCTCATCAAACTTGATTTCTGCATTAGGAAAACTTTCAGGTTCTGCAATAATGGATGTGTTTTCATCATTACAAATTTTAGTTACAGACACACATTCATCACCCATCATTGCATCTTCAGTTTCACAATCAAATATGGGATCATTATTAAGAGCAATATCTTCAGCATCATTGCCCTCATTCAAACAGTATCTCATCTCTAAAACATCCCATAAAAACTTTGTACTAAGAATCTCTCCATATTCATATATTATGCTGAGTATGATGTTGTCATCTACTGCAGATGTTATAAGACTTAATACTAATGCATCTCCACTATCATTAATAACATCTTCAACATAATCCAACAAATTTACTTTCCATAGTACTGTTTTCATTTCATTTGCCCATATTTCATAATTCATATCTGAAAAAGATGGTAAATCTGGCATTAACCATTTAATAATCTCACCAAATTCCAAATCTGCATCTTGATCAGCTACTGGTCCATCAACATCAACCTGAAACAAATCACTAAATTCAGCAAAACAATGTTTTTCATTTCTCCTTTGATGCTTTCTCCTAAATTTTCTTCGAGACTCTTTCAGTTTACATTGAAGACCCATTTTCTCCTTCTATTTTCTCCCTTGCAAGAACACTTCGACCAGGAATAGTTCGCTGCCCACTGCACTTTTCTTGGGGTCAAGTTGAAGCCTTGGCATATAAATTCACCGATCTCGAAGGGTTTCTCAGCAGAATTCAACCTCTCTAAAGAGTTGAAGCACTTAAACAGTCCTAGAACGCCAGCCAAACTCGTTGTGCCGTTGCATCCACTAATTCACGCATCCACACTCCAAACAAAGTTGCTGCCACTGCACAGATCCAGAGGCACGCCTAGCTGCTCTCATGCAACTCCAAACTAATCCACGACCTTCCTCAAATGGATTATTAAAAAAAACGACAGGGTCCTTCCAAATTGACACAGTCGTGGATATTAACGCAACGTCGATCCATGCTCACCGCACCACACAGGATGAGGTGATATAGGAGGTGTTGGCTTCTAGAATGACTCCACTACTACACTCGAGCTAAAAAAGTTGAACACTGGCTGGACAATGTTGTTCCCACTGACTCTTCTACTTAACAACGTAGAATGTAGGTCAATTCCACGCAATCAACTCCAGATATCCTACACTCACAACCGATATTGAAATGGCCGAAATAGAAGCCAAATCAAGTCAAAGCCTTTCCAAATAAATGTTAATATCAAACATACCAACGAGAATTCAAAGTTGCAGCTACAATTTGTGACTGTAACTCTTCATAGCTTTTCACGGCTCTTTATGCAAAGTCACAACAGGATCACTAGTCACAGCTCTTCACGACTCTTCAAAGCTCATCTCGTCAGGGGCATGTAGAGTCACGGCGGGAGTTACACGAATTGGAGTGTTGTAGCATTATGACTGGAGCTGCGGGTTCTTTTTTTTTTTAATGTCGACAGTTTGCGCACGATGGAGATTTCTGAATCGCCCAAATGGCCACTGCTGCTGCTCAGAGGTTTTCCTCAGTACTGGTCGCGGAAGGGTCACTGGGCGCCGGAGAACAAGTAACAGCATGTGGATTAAAAAACACCCCTACAAGGTCTGCATGAATGGTACTGCCAACCAAAAAAAGAAAAAAGTGGCGGTGAAGTGTAACTTGTTTTACAGTTTGGAAGAGCAGAGCACTCTCATGCTAGGGGAATATTGGCAAGGTCGATATATGCTAATGCTTCAATGTCTTTGCCAGGAAGGAGACCCGATGTGTCCATGATATCCACGCAGTTTCCAGGCTCAATATAATGCATTTCTCATGCATACCTTGTTTTCCTTACAAAGTGTTCTCTCAACAATATTATTTCTTTCAGAGTGTTCTCACAACAATATTTTGCACCGCTCTTACAATGTTTATATGTCATATAGAGCAACATTCACTTTGGAGCAACATTCATTCAATATGGAGGAGCTCTAATAAGCCATCTGGAGTAGCATTTAGTCAATGATGCAGAACAATACATTGCAGGTTTTAAAGCATTAAAGCAATGATGACAGCTACACTAAGGACTCTTTTACAGGCTACAAGACATCTATAACCCCTTTCCATTGATGTCAAAGGGGGAGGTAAGCAAAGGTTATGGGAAGCAATGAGAAATATATTTGAGGACAAAAGGGGAAGGACTAATGTGTTGCCATCAATGCCAAAGGGGGAGATTGTTGGCAATATTGTCATTGATGGAAAAGGAGTAGAAAGGAAAGGAGCAAAACAAAGAACAACAAGCAAAAGAGCAGCAATGCAAAGAGCAGCAACAAGGTAAGGAGGAACAACGATACAAGGAGCAGCAAGCAACAAAAGAAGACAAAGGAGCAGAAGAAGGAGGAGGAGTTGTGATACATTAAAATGTTTTGATAATGTTGCAGAGATTACTATATTGAAGAATTTGTTGCAATGTAAAATTGTTGATTGAGCTGAATTGTTGTGATGTAAAGGCAAGACTCCAAGACAAAGGCAAGACTCCAAGGCAAAGGCAAATATGTTGCAAAGATTGTTGTGGTGCATTAATGATAAATATTATTATTTGTTGTTGACATTAGATTGATGCATTTCATCATTACATATGGTAGCAATTAATATTGGATGGATTGTTTATTTTTGTGTTCCAATATTCAAGATCTGAAGAGTTTGGAAACGAATGAATGGAAGGCAAAGAGTCAAGCCTATTCACTTCATATTCCTATATGGGATACAAACAACCAACAAACTATTTCTATAAAAGATGTGATTTTGGAAGGCATAAGATGTTATAGAATGGGAGAATGTGAGGGAGATGATTGAGCTATTATGCATTAGTTACTGGAACTTATGAAGTTGATGTGAAGTAGATTTGAAGGGAAGAAGATGCAGAAATGAAGATGGAGATATGCAGAAATTATGACCAGGTAAACCAACACATTGTTATTTCTTGTTTTCATCAGGAGATGGTAGTCTCCTTTCAAGTAGTGGCTTGATAAACATCAGGTTGGAGCCTTTTGAGGTAGGAGCCTCCTGTGGGTTGTAGCCTACAAAAAACATAAGGGAGTTGGAGCTTCCTTGTAGTTGCAGCTTGCAGAAAATTGAGGTAACAGCCTCCAGTAGGTTGGAGGCTACAAAAAATCAAATGTAACAAGGAGTAGGAGCTTGCCTTTGCATCATAGCAATAATAAGATAGTGGTTTTCTCCCTTTATGGGTTTCCACATATATCTAGTGTCAATATGTGTTGTTATTATGTGGTGATGTGATGTTTTGATTAGCTTATTACTTGTTGTTCACATATTCAATATGTTGGTCATTATTTGTTAAGCTGCTCATGCAATGTTTCAGTTAATGAGATTAAGGAAAAGATTTTTAATGTCCATGAATATACTAAACTGATTCACCCCCCCTCTCAGTTTAGTCAAGTTTTCATCAATATAGGTACTTAATAACTGTAAAAATCATCTTTAATTAAATAATATATATATATATATATATATATAGTACAACTTCATTTATTTTTCCTTGTGTATAAAAATATTGAAACCAACCTTCAACCATTTTTCCATTGTGTAAGAAGGCCTACTTAATTCATTAAATATTCAAATTACAAAAGTGGTTTGGTTCAAGAGATCTCAATAATTAATGGCTACTCCAAGATTTACTACACTAAGATGAAGATATCATTAACCCATCACATTAATCCATATTAATACCTTCTTTCCAAGGAAAAACAAAATTATTTTTATATTTCTAGAAGAAAAGAAAGCTACATTATGTATGTGTTATAATGACCAAACTAAAATAAGGTCTTTTCAAAGTCCAACAAACTACTTAACTAAGTCCCTCTTACATTGTTTGAGATGAAATACTATTGGCATAAAGCCTACAAGAAAATAAGGTATCAACCTCACAATATTTACAAAAAGATATGTATATTTGTATAAGATAATATCTAGTGATCTCATGAAATCAATAAATGAATAGAGAGAAAACAATTTCATATTTCTAGACATAAAAAAGAAGAAGGTCATGTTGAAAAGTGTAACTAGGTCCAATCTTCATAATGACATGTAATTGTGATTTTATGTAAAATATGAAAAGAAGAAAAATAAAATTATTGTAATACTTACATAATGGGTTTCATGAGCAAGAGATTTTATTTTTTAGTTAAGACTCCCATTGTGAGCCCTTAGGGATTTGGTCATCTAGTCATAAAATTCTAAAGAGTTGTTGTCATGTAATGAAGGCATGTTACACATTGTAAAGAGTCATATTTGTTTTTGTAATTCACCCTCCAATACCTTATCACTTGTTCTCTCTCAAGTCGACCTACAATGAAAGGATAATTCTAAAAGGGTGAAGTTGGCCTACTCTAGAGATAATGTCGGCCTAATGGACATGGAAAAACAACTATATATAACAGTGCTTGACCTCATTTGGAGGACGTCAATTCTGTGAAGCAGGTCTCTAATATCAAGTGTGCAAATCATCCTAGAATAATCCCTAAAGTTAGCGAAGGAGGAAAGTAGGATTGTGAAGGATAGTGTCATCATTGTGGACTGTTTTTGGGCTAATATACCCTGTCATGTGCGAAGGTTGCAAGTTTGAAGTTGGCAAGGAAGGATTGAAGATTGCAGTCACTTAAAAGTGATATTGTTTGGGTGGAAAACTTCACTCAAGGAAGCCGAGTAAGAAAGGGAAAGGAGTCTCCCTATTAAGGAGACTATTCAAGAAGCAAAATTGATCTAGGATTTCTACTGTCAAGAAAGGAGTTGCAGACCTACAAGGAGAGGCCAAAATTTTGAAGGAAGTTGAGAAGTGGAAGAAGAAGAGAAAAGTTGAAGAGGAGGCTTGTGACTTCATCTTGGAAGGGATCTAGTGTCAAGGGTCTTTGTCATGGTATTTGTATTCGTCAATTGAAGGTTCTATAAGAAGATTTTTTTTTGGATTTTCCTCCCAAAGAGTGAGAGGTTTTGGCCCTGGCTGACAGCCTATATACTGTGTCTCTTATCTTTGTATTGTTCATGAGATGGTAATTGTCTTGATGAAAAGAACACAATAGTAACATAAGAAGAGAAGATCATAATCAAGAAGTAAAAAGACACTCACAAGCAATTATCATAATAGAGAAATCACCTAACTATTGATGCCCTATATTTCTCAATAGGTCCAAGGCCACCATCCTCTCTTTGTTCCTAGAACTGCAACACTTATTTATGACAAGTAATAGCTTTCTTGGATGGTGCGTCTACCAATACATTTTGTTCTCTATAAATATGATCAACATTGATATCTCTACATTGATCAAAACTATATGGATCTTATCTGATCAAAATAAAGGTCCACTTGACCCACATAATCACTAGTTTAAAAGTCTCAATACACTCGAAGGTCAGCTATATTCTTTTCCAAAGTCAATCTCAATAGAGTTAGAGTGCACATATCTTTGTCGAATTGTTAATAACTCTTCCAAACCTAATCTTAAAAGTGAATATATTGTTATCATGCAAGAATAACACACCCCATTTGCATAGGGACCATGATTACCTTGATTGGCTCCATCAAAGAAACATAAAGCTCAAGAATTGTCTATAACAAAATTTGTTTTTAAGCCTTTTGTTTGATTGGTTACTTGATACCTTCATAAACATGCTTTATTTTATCAAAGATTTCCAAAGAAGAAAATTATTTTTGAAGTTAAAATAAAATTACATTGCTTGTAACCCATAAATACCATGGAACTATAATGGGTAGACCTTTGTGATTGGCCATATAAAAATATTCCATCCATTTTTTGAAACCCTACAAGGGTTTTCCATTCCCATCTCCTGAACCTCTTAATAAAATAATCACCTCCTTCCACTCTTTTTTAGAGAAAGGGAAATCCATACAAATATGTTTAATGCTCTCCTCATTATCTTTGCATAAGGCATAAAAACCTAGCTCTTAGGATCTCGTTTGAAGAAAATTCTAGGTTAGAGCCTTGTTGCACCATCCAAAAGAAAACATTAAAGTTAGGATGTGCTTTTCATTTCCATAATGTTGATTTTCTTAAGACAATTTTGATATTGTAATTTGATAATTACTTTTCAATGATTTCTCAATCAAGTTGTCTTATGTCACATAAAAATTAAGCAATCATACATAAAAAATCTCAACAGTAATGCAATAATGGAAATAGGATCATAAAGAGACAACCAAGTACACAAAGAGACACAAATTTTCACCTCGGAAACCCAAACTTGGGAGAAAACCCACAATCATTTCTAGGAGAAATTCTTCAATTCAACAAAGTTACAATCTGATTTTCATAAGTCAAATTAGATCAAACAGACCACATAAATCCCATAGGTCAAACATGGTCAACAAAACAACTTGGTCAAACTACCAATAACAGAGCTCGATCAAATACCTCATACATGTGGCCAAATTGCCCATTATAGACTCAGTTAAAGCCTCAGAAAACTCGTTCAAATTGACCTCAAAATAGCCTAGTCAAAGCCTCAGAAAACTCAGTCAAACTTACCTCAGAACAACTTGGTCAGAGTCTCAAAATTTTGGTCAAATTGTGCCTTAGAAATTCGGTCATTTGCCTCATAATTCTGGTCAAATTGTGCCTCTGAAATTCAATCAACTGCCTCATGATTTTAGTCAAACTATGCATGAGAAGACTCGATCAAACATTGGTCAATGCTAGTCAAACGTCTTTGATTTTCTCTCTCTCCTTCGCACATGTCAACAAAAAACAAATGATTTGTGTGATCTGAATTGATTTTCCAAATGAGGAGGTCGAATTTTTATATATAGTGGTCAAATCAAGTGGGTTTTGACCAAGGGTCACACCCATTTAACTAGTGGGGCCGACTTGTCTCTTTGGAGCCTACATGAGCTCAAAATTAATAATTTTAATTTCTTATAAAAGGATGATTTGAATACCGACGTAGGTACCAAAAAATCAACACTCCCTCTAAGCTATGGAGGTATTCAACTTTGATTTTCTCAGATTTCCTCTTTGTTGAACATTTTATCCATCCAAAGAAAAGATTGAATGAGCCTACTATGTTAATGTATCCATCGACTTGATGTTCTATCCTAGAATCATGTGGAAAGCATCTTGCATCAACATCATGTAAAGGAACTCATTACCCACTAGTAAAATACCCTTTTCAAATGGATCTAGTCACCTACTAGCCAAATAGCCTTTGGTGATATGGTCAGGTACTCCCTAACCGGAGTAAATACAAGACTAATCCTGTGTCACCAACTATCCAAGTCATCACTTAGAACCAGGTCAATGTTACTGACCAATGGTGAAACCCTAGGCTAATATACCATTCCTTCATGGTGTCACATGATCCCTGAATGGTAAAATTCTTACTCAATGTTATGGGGAACTCAATCTACCCACTAACCAAGTAACCCTTGGCAATATGGTTAGAACCTTCTAACTGAGGGAGCACTCTGGGCCCTGAGCTCTTTGACCAATCTTCCTTTCCACATTACATGACTCCTGGTCAATACCCTTAACCTAGGGAGACTATCATCCCCTTGCTGCTACAACATCAATACTCCCTCTAATTGAGGGAAGCATTCTCAACCACTCCAAGCTTGTCCTTGAAGCAAACAAACTTCATCTTGGGATAGAGGCTTTGCGAGAATGTCAACAACTTGCTCATATGTAGAAATGTATAGGAGCCACACTAATCCCTTATGTACCATGTCTCAGTACTTGATCTCAATGTTCTTTGACATGTCATCATGGTCGTCCCCAACACCTGGTTTGAAGCCACACTACTTCACAACTCGCCAAACTAGTTGCAATATACTCAACCTCTATCGTGTTGAGTGTGACATATGTTTGCTTCCTATTCATCTAGGATATCATAGAAAAACCTAAACTAAAGAAACATCCTAATGTATTCTTCATATCTCCTAAACAATTTTCTCATTTTGAATCTCTATATCCCTGCATTTGTACTTCATCATTTGAGATATATCTCTATCCATATCGAAATGTACCATGTCAGTGCCTCAACGCATATTTTTTCACATGCCTCGACTCAACCATAACCTGATCGACTTCCTTCACTAAATCTATCACCACAATTTCTCTCTGATCACCCTTATTGGGTGCTCCCTCTATCACTGAAATAGATCCTACTGTGGAAATACTGGCTGCTCCCTTTTCCATTGCTACTTCCTAGTCTCTGAAGCATATATTTTGTCTGGCATGGTCCGCTCATAGAAAGGCATATTTCTCTTAGAGAACTCCCATCTATGAGCATCTAGTCTGGTAATCTTGCAGTCCATCATCTGAAGGATATCAATAGTATACTTCCCTTGACCAAGGAAGTAATGCTTCAAATCTAGATCCTTCATCTTGAAATCAGAGGTCAACTCCCTCTGAAGCTGAAGCAACGCTTGGCTTCTCCCTCTATGGAATCAAATCCTCCTTCCACTATTTCTCCCTATGCCATGTGATTCATTTTACTCCTGTCGAAAACAAGTCATATAATAACAAGATCAATCAAGATTCATCAGATATCCATTAATCAGAGAATACCATGCCTAAAGTATGTACAAAGCTTTTTTCAGTCTGCAGACATGAGATTCCCTCTCATGTACCTCAAAGCCTTGAGGTAGCTCTATGTACACTTCTTCTTCCTCAATTACTCCATTGAGGAAAGCAGTTTCCACAACCATCTGATGCAATTTCCAACCCATAATAAAAGCAATAGAAATAATAGTCCTATTAGAAGTGTACTTGGAAAAATGTCTCTTCATAGTCCTCTCCCTTTTTCTAGGAGGGCCTTCTTGCCATGAATCTCACTTTGTACTTTTCAATGTTGTCATCTACCACATGCTTGATCTTGTATATCCACTTGGAAGTCACCATTGACTTCCCTTCAGGTCTTAACAAAAATTGTCGCACACCATTCTTCATGATGGCATCCTTCCAAACTACCTGGTTGTCTACTCCCTTTGAACTAGGATCTCTTTTGGTCATTTGGCACAATCTAGATGTCAGTACGATTTCCTTAAACACAAATCACTCTTGTTGAGTTTATGCTTGATCCTAGGAGAACCCTCTTGTCACAAACTTTGCTTCATTTTTATCGATGCTTCTATCAGCTACCAGAGATTTGGTAGTCTTTATAATGTACTTTCAAACCTCATTAGGAGGCCATGGAAGAAACGATTGTAACCAAGTAAAAGAGACAAGACAAGAGGTTGAATAACAAAGTAATAATAATCAAGGAGGAAAGATAAGTACTTATCTTTTGATCTGAGGATTGTAAGGAATTTTCAACTCTCTCTTGATCCTTGCCTTCTTGTGGAAATCATTGAAATCCATCTACAAATTCATTAAGCTAGAAATGTTAATCCTCATCATCAGCTACTAATGCCTGTAGCTTTCCTCTCCTTCCTTGCATGAATTGTATGAGCTAGGGTTTCTTCATTCTTGAGTTATCTAACCATACCAAAAGATCAATTATGGCTAATGACATTTTCATGCTACCAAGCGCATACTCCTGCCATCATTCAACATTCTTGGTTGCGTTCTAGAGTTTCACAACCCCTTTGGACTTTTACATTCAAGTCGTAACCTTTAGGTCTTATAGGGTTTATAAACCCTAACTTCTTAAAAAAATTCCATCATACTTATCAGTGAAAATTATCTAGCTCTGCATATATGATGAAATTGTCAACAAGGTGATCGCCCTATTCCATCATTTTATCAGTCAATCAAGGATGTTTCATCTCGATCAAACTACCAATATCCACTATGGTATTCTAGTCCAAGCAAATGTATCATGATCAATGATCCAATATATCCTTTTTAAGGCTTGTACTCTGCCTCTTTATTGACTAGCATTATTTCTTTTGATTCAAGCTACAACACGCCTCTCAAGACAGTACTTGGCTCATAGAAATAATAGTGCAAATTCTCTGTTCATACAATAACCCAATGCTCCACTAGTATATAATCACCAATAAGGTCCCTTTCTCACAGACAAATATTGTTAACATGCATCATCAATAGTATCATGGAAAATTAATGGCAGTTGTATAAAATTTGTTTTAATGCAATCAGAGCATCTTCTCAGGCTTTCAATACTGCTACAAGTATACCTTCGTTGCCTTCAAGCTAGAGTATAAAAAAACCACAATATTCTTCATTGAACTATAGCCTAATAGACTTTCCTTTTGATCATATTATCTTCATTTTCATACAGACCATAGTATTCTTCTTTGAACTGTAGCCTAATAGACTTTCCTTTTGATTAGATTAGTTTGGTTTTCATTTGATATTATCAAGAAGATGTATGCTTTGACTCTTTCCACAGTTGGGGTCTCAAAAATAGGCCTTATTCTTGGCCTCAGACACTCTAAAATTTTCATAGAGAGAGAGACTTTAGAAACCACAGATCACAAGATCATATTTACCTTGGACAAAATATTGGACCAATTTGAATCTAATTCGTCCTTTGGTTAGCAAGTTTTTTTTTTCACAAATTCATCCTTAGAGAAGTCTCAAAGTTTGATTCTCCTTTTGAGTCTCAGTCTGTTGAATAGCCTCTTCAGGAAAAAATTTCCAAAAACTTGTCTTTTTCAAGTTCTTTAATGGCTACTCTTTCACTTAGGCTTTGATACCATGTTGATTCTCTTAAGTGAACTATGATCTTCTAATATGATAATTACTATCAAATTATTTCTTAATCCATTTATCTTATATCACATAAATCTTTAAGCAATTATACTTAGAAATTATCAACAACAAGTTAATAATTTTTGTAAAATCATAAAGAGACAACCAAGCACACAAGGAGACACAAATTTTCACATGGGAAACCCAAACTTAGGAGAAAACCCAAAAATATTTTCTAGGAGAATTTTTTCAGTTCAACAAAGCTACAACTTGATATTCATAGGTCGAATTAGGCTAAACATACCACAAAAATCCCACAGTTCAAATCTAAGTAGCACAACAATTTTGTCAAACTACCCATAATAGAGCTCGAACAGCTGCCTCATAAATGCAGTCAAACTTTCCATTATAGACTCAATCAAAGCCTTAGAAAACTTGGTCAAACTAACCTCAAAATAGCTCGGTCAAAGGCTTAGAAAAACAGGTTAAACTGACCTCATAATTTCAGTCAAATTGTGCCTCTAAAATTTGGTTAACTACCTCATAATTTCGATCAAACTCTGACTTAGAAATTTCGTCAACTACCTCTTAATTTTGGTCAAACTATGCCTTAGAAGACTTTGTCAAACATTGGTCAATGTTGGTCAAACTTCTTTGATCTTCTTCTCTCTCTCCTCCACATGTGTGAATATAAAACATATGATTTGTGTGATTTGAATTGATTTGCCAAATGTGGAGTTCAAATGTGTATATATAGTGGTCAAATCAAATGGGTTTTGACCAAGGGTCAGACCCATTCAACTAGTGGGGATGACCTGCCTCTTTGGAGCCTACATGAACTCAAAATTAATAATTTTAATTTCTTTTAAAAGGATGATTTGAACACCGACTATAGTTACCAAAAAATCAACACATAAAGAATTCAAGAGCATACCATATATATCAAGCATAATATAAACCTTACCTGATAAAATCTGATGGTTAACCTTTCGTATGATATCCTCCCCCCTTCTAGCCAGCCAAAGGGAAAGAGGCATTTCTGCGGTATCTCTTTTCGGTGTCCAAACGATTGATTCTAGGCAAAAAGGAAACTGGATGGATATTTCATGGGAATGGTTTTTTAATTAGATTATTAAACAACTAAACCTGCGGGGATCTAATCAATCATGTTCCTCTGCTTTTTCATGTAAAAGGATGTGGGGTAAGCTTAACCAATCAATGAACAGACTTTAACTACCTATTTTTGGCACTCCTGATGATTTTTTTCCATTTGAAGGAATCACAGTGGAATGAAAGAAGATTGTTGATGGATGCTAGTGAGGCATTGAAAGCATAATTGTAGTGGAAGCAGAACACACTTAGAATTGCATAACCAATGAGATCATGACTGTTGATCAACTAGAGCATTGGATTTGCAATATAAACAAAAACACCAAGGATCAAAGAAAGTAAAGTGAACTTGAGTCTCCTAATGGATCAACACAACTTTCTATATGGTCAAAGGTGTGAGGATATTTTGCTCATTGAACAACCTAGAGCTAAGAGAATACTAATTATTGAAATCCCCAGATCACCAGAGTGATAATGCATTATTATATTTACTTAATTTTTTTATTTTTAGTAAGTGGGTTAGAATAAATAGGGGAACTAAGGGAAGAAAAGGGGTTCCCAATGAAGAAACTTTTCTAAATTGTAAGAAACTGTTTTTTGAGTAATTTAAAAGCTTTGAAGGAACCAGTTTTTATTGAATTCCATTGGAGTTCCACCACTACCAATTGTTTATTATTTCTCATAATAACTAGTACTTCAAGTAAGCCATGAGGGTTAGTTCAATTGGTCAAGGTCTCATTTCTAAAGCACCTCACCATTGGGAGGTCATGGGGTCAATTCTCCTCAATGCCTTCAAGGTTAGGCTTTGATTAGTTTGGCCGATGGAAAGTGAACCCTTTGGGTGGATATGCCTAGATTTTCCTTGGAAAAAAACTAGTACTTCAAGTAAGGACTATTAATTGTGCTACTAATTATTCACATAGCATGAGATTATTAATTCTTATGAATGTTTAACATAAGGTTTAAATGCAAATTTGATGGGTCGGAGTTGATTTGGACTATTATATTTATTCCTTTCTCATGTGTAATGAAGGAGGGTAATTATTAGTTCATTTATTGTTCTTACATAACCCATGAGGTGATATTGCTCAAGTTATCTTTTTATTTTCCTTTTTAGTAAACCCAAGGAATCTACAATTGGGTTTGTCTCATACTCGCGTGACATGGGGTCGATTCTGGATGCTACCATTATACCTCTTGGGGCCTATGACCTATCCTCCTCCCTGTAGACTAGGTCACAATCAAAGGATTGAACCTTGGATCTCTTAGTTTGCATGATTTCACATCACCAATTGAGTTTCCCCCCTGGGACTTGCTCAAGTTATCTTTGTTAAATCGCCTTGTGTTTATTTTCTCTTAGCATAGAAGTGAATTCCATGTGGTTAGCTTCGTAGTGCTTTATTATCGATGTTTAAATTTATCACATAAAAGTAAAAAGAAGTAATGAACCTCCACCTTCATTCATTAAATCCCATCAAACACCAAAGGTTACTAGACCTTAACCTAGAGGATAGTAGTACTCCAAACAAGGACAATTCTAAATGATAATTTTCTTGAGGTATCGATCCCATTTATTGTTGTAGAGAATTATATCACCTTAATAGAATTGGAGCTAGAAGTATGGTTGAACGTCAAGTGATACAAACACACAAAATGAATCTTGAAAGCCCTGCTTCCAAACTATATCAATTGGAGGTCTTAAAAATATCAAGTCATATTCCTAAGGTAATATTAGGAGAATTACCTATGCTTATGCAAGGTATATTGGAACTTTTCTTGTCACTCCCTTACTTCCTAGGCATAAAAACCTATAAAATTTGTTGAGTTAACCTCAAAACACACCCTTGTCGACACAATTGAATACCTTGTAGAATTAGCCATTCAATAGATTGACTAGCCATTTGGAGGAATCCCTACTGCCCTAGATGGATCTTCCACCATTTCACATAACGATAAGGGTTCAATTCATTCAAGTTATAAGGGTGAGGAGTCAAAAGGGGAATCACAGTATTGAAATTGTGAACCCAAAATTCACAAACATGGAGAACAACAATACCGTTGATCAACCTTTGTTATCCCATGACGCTCTAACTCTTCCAAATCCACTTCATTGGTTACCCAAGAACCTAGATAAACTCCTACCAAAATATGACCCTAAAACTACAGGCTCCCCAGAAGATCATAATGAGAGATGACACAGAGGCAAGGAATCCACAAATAGGGTCAAATGGAAACCAAGGTACTGCATGAATCCCAATGTGTGACAATGAAAGCTGACGTTGAACACAAGGGAAACCACTCAGTCAAAGACTCATGATGTTGATCGATGTTGAGCACAAGGTCACCTATCAATGATGTAAATAGGGCCAAGGTACGGTTCTAGGTCTACTCTTAGAGCAATTTGTCATAGTCGATAAGAGCAAGACCTCCTAGCAAGAAGTCAATGGAGACCTTCTCAAACCAGCATGAGCAAAGGACCAAATACCTTATGTGATAGTGAGCATGAATTTAATAACCAGGGATGGTCGACTGAAAATAAGTCAAGAGACCCTGTAGAAAGGCCGACTCATGTTTACTTCCCTTGAACAAAACCACGACTCAAATGTGACAATATGGCAACATTTGATAACTTTGTATAAGTTTGTCATGCAAGAGGCACAAACAAACTCTCCATATGATTGGAAGAGATAACCAACCGGAAGAGTACTAACTCAATAACAAGGTTAAGGCTCTCTTAAGTCAAACTAAATCCCATCCCAATGGAGGAAAGACTTAATTTTGAGTGATTTTTTCAAGGGCGATACAACTGACTCTAGCTGCCATCAATTATGGAAGTAATGTCCCATTCCCGCTCTTTTTGAAATATTTAATTTTTGTCTTTTTCGTATTTAGAAAGCATGAAAAAAGAATAAAAGAATGCTTATGGTACAGTAGAAAGAACGAGTGTCCAGATACAGATACACTAGTTTTTGGTAGGGAAACATTCCTATGCTCAATGTAAGGTTACGAAACTAGTCAATGACACTCAAAGGAACGTTCTTTCCATGGGAAAAAGGTGTCAAATTGCAGACGCTAAGTGATTGAAAGGTTGATTTTGCAAAAAGACATGGTCAAAAAGTGGCTTATAGATGAGTCCAAGTGAAACTAGCTTAAGCCCAAAAGGTACAAATAGTAAACTTGCAATGCAACAGTACAACTCAACATGTGGGAGCCTCTAAGGTATAAAGCCAGAAAGATAATGAAGAAGAAGGAGAATGAAGCTTCATTGTAAAATTCATGGCGGGACTAAGAGGACTCCCGAGCCTAAGAACAAAATTTCATCATGGGTTCCAAGTGACAACAAGGTACTATCTAGGGCGCCCATTATAAGGTAGGATCTACCACACAAGTTATGACACTTCTAAGCAATGAGAAGGTTCTACAACATATCTTGGTGGGGTCGATCCTATGGCCAAAATGGAAAAGGAAGTTGATAAATGCACAATGCATGTGAAAAACGTAACCTATATGCTAGTTTCGAGAACCAATACCTGTCAGAGTGGATCAAACCCATAACCCTTAGCAGAATGGAGTGGCTGAGAGGAAGAACTGTAGCATAATTGGAGCGACCTGTTGAAAAGTGTAAGTAGGTACGGTCTTCATAATGACATGTAATTATGATTTTATGTAATGAGATGTAAATATGAAAAATGAAATTATTATATTGACTTGCTTCATGGGTTTCATGAGCAAGGGATTTTGTTTTTGAGTAAAGACTCCCATTGAGAGTCTTTAGGGTTTATTCATCTAGTCATAAAAGAGTCATTTTCATGTAAATGAAGCCATGTTACACTTTGTAAAAGGGTCAATATTGTCTATGTAAAGTATCCTACAAGAACTTGTCACCAAACCTCTTCAAGTCGACCTACAAACAATGAAGAAGCTGCTAGATGAAGTCAACCTAAACTCCAACTGTCAAGTTGGCCTAAAGGTCAAGCAAAGAAGGGTATAAATAGCCCTACTCGGCCTCATTTGGAGACATACAATTCGGACAAGCATTCGACCTAATCTTGACTAGAAAAGTGCGAAGAGAAGGCAGAAGAAAGACACGAAGAAAGGGCTAAAATGAGTGCGAAGAAGGAGCAACAAAGAGAAGTGTGAAGTTTCTTCTGGGTATAGTGAAGTTTCTTCTGGGCAGTGCGAAGTCTAGGCAGCGAAATTTCTTCTGGGTAGTGCGAAGTTAGGGCAGTGAAATTTCTTCTGGGGCAGTAAGAGAAAGACTCTTCTAAGTGATCAAAGTAGAAACTGAGTTTCTCTCTAGAAGACCTAGAGACCAAGATTCTCTAGAGAAGTTGGGAAGGTGCAGTGTAAGGGATAGAGACCAAGTTTCTCTAGAAGAAGCTGAGAAGGAGCAGTTTCTAGATCAAGAAAGGTGAAGGAAGGAAGAGGCAGAGCATCAAGGTTGGTGACAAGGTTCTTGAAAGGATACTATAGTCAAGGGTTTGTGTCATGGTCTTGGTACTTAGAAATTGAAGATCTAGAAGAAGAATTTTGATCGGGTTTTCCTCTCAAGAGGTGACCTAGATGGAGAAGCCTATATACTATGTCACTCGTCTTTATTTATTTTGATAATTGTCTTGATGAAGAGAACACATTAATAAGCTAACAAAGAAAAGATCATAAGCTAAGAAGTACAAGCATATCACAAGCAATTATCAAGCAGAGAAATTGTTAACATTGAATGCCCTAGATTTCTCAACACGGCCAAGCCCATGTTGCATGACCAGGGATTACCTATGTTCTTGTGGGCAGAGGCATGCAACACTACAATATTTTTGCAGAACAGGAGTCCACAAAGAGTGCTTGGACGAGTTACACCAGAGGAGGCTTTAAGAGGCAAGAAGCCTGATGTTTCTTACTTTCGCATCTTTGGCACAAAAGTTTACTATCATGTGGCCAAAGAGAGCAGGAAGAAGCTGGAGCCCACAACTGAAAAGGGAATTTTCATGGGTTACAGTGAGACATCTCAGGTGTACAGGGTGTATATACCATCACTTAAGAAGATAGTTATCAGGCGGGACATGAGGTTTGAGGGGGATAGAGATTTGAGGGATTCCTTGGAGCAAGAGAAGGTTGGAGTACATGAGGAGGAGCTACTTGCTCCCAAGAAGGAGCCTCAACGGATATCATAGATTGAGTCTCAACTAGGTGGAAAGTGGGCCACACAACAAGATGACCAGGAATTACCACAGGATGAGGAGGAGAGACCAAGATGAGTAGAGTCATCCACTTAATAAGTGATTCCCAACATAGGGAGGAAGAGAGCCAAGTGGGCTGAGAGGTTGATATAGGAGGCCTAGGAGTGAGTTGAGACTCCTAGCTCTATGTTTAGGTAGAGCAAGCAATCACAAAGGCACACCAGATATATGGCATTGATGACTTAGTTGTTGGACACAAAGACTTCTTGTTATGAGGAGGCAACCTCTCAACAAGTTTGGCGGGATGCCATGGTGGAGGAATATTCCTTCATCATGAATAATATGTCTGGGAGATTGTGCCACAACCAAAGGTAAAATCAGTAGTAGGCTCACATTGGGTGTACAAGGTGAAGCATGGAGTAGATGTGATGTGGAGAAGTACAAGGCCATGTTTGTGGCCAAGGGCTTCTTAGAGGTTGAGGGCATCGACTATGATGAGACATTCGATCCAGTGGCATGTTATTCATTTGTTAGGACAATTCTGTTACTTTCAACTCAGATGGGGTGGAAGATCCACTAGATGGACGTGAAGACAACATTCCTCAACGGAGTGGTTGAGGAAGATATTTATATGGAGTAGCCAGAGGGGTTTGAGACTTTCGATAGAGACACTCATGTCTGTTTGCTGAAGAGAGCTCTTTATGGGCTCAAGTGCAATCTGAGAGCATGGTACACTCACATTAATGACTACCTTCATGGACTGGGCTTCATTAAGAGTGAGACAGATGCCAACCTGTACTACATCACAATTAGAGGGTTTTTGCTCATTCTAGTGCTCTATGTCGACAATCTTATTTTAAATGGAGCAGACATCTTGATTCAAGATTGCAAGGCAGGCCTTGCAAGGGAGTTTGAGTTGAAGGATATAGGGCTTATACACTATTTCCTAAGGTTGGAGCTATGGCAAGGTGATGGGGAAATCTTCTTGGGGCAGGCGATGTACACTACAGTCCTTATGAGGTTTCACATGCAGGATTGCAGGGTTGTGACCATGCCTCTAGTCACAAACTAGAGGAAGGTGGCCGCTATCAGAGTAGAGTGAGTAGATGCCACATAATAAAGGAAACTCATTGGGTCGTTGAAGTACTTGGTCAACACACGACTTGATATTTGTTTTACAATGACCTGATTGAGCCAGTTCATTATGGAGCCAACTAGAGTTCACTGGGTTGCTGCGAAGCATGTATTGAGGTATCTCAGAGGCACAATAGATTATAGATTATGGTACAAATAGGTTGATGGAGTGAGGCTTGAAGGCTTCACATATGCAGATTGGGTAAGGAGCTCCAGAGACCAAAATAATACTTTAGGTTGTGTCTTAAACATTGGGTAAGCAATTGTTTCCTGGTTCAACAGGAAGTAGAGAATAGTTGCGCTCAGTTTAGTAGAGGCTGAGTACATGGCTACCAGTTTGGCAGTGTGTGAGGCTATCTAGATAAGGAAGTTGCTTGTGGGACTTTTCAGGCAGGGGATGGAACCTATTGTGATGCATTGTGACAATCAGAGTTGCATTAAGCTCTCTAAGAATCTAGTGTTTCATGATTGCTCCAAGCATATCAAGATTAGGTATCAACATCTCAGGGATTGTGTACAAAAATGGATAGTAAAGCTACCATACATTCCAACAGAGGAGTAGACAATAGATATCTTGACCAAGGCATTGGAAAGAGGCAGTTTTGTCTATTTCAGAGATAAGTTGGGAGTTGTACAAAATCCCTTCCTCCCTAAAAGCGAGTGTTGTGTTGGGTGTGGAGCCTGATTATCTTCTGTATTCAAAGGTATCGCCGCATTGGACCCCAGTTTGGAATGGGGTGGTAACGCCACCCGTAAAATATTCGCTGCAGGGGGGTCCAAGGGGGGGCGGCTGCGACCTTTTGGGAGCCCCCCCCCTGGTGGGGGGTTTCGGGGGCAGTGCCCCTGAAGCTAAGAATAGATGTAAAATTGCCTTGTCAAATGTTGTAATTTCGTAGTCAATATTGACCGTTCATTAGGCGGAGGTCTGATAGTAGAAGTTATGTTTAATTTAGGGTTTTTTGCCCTAGAAGGCAACCCCTCACTATATATGAGGGAATTGTATTGCGTCTGTGTAGATCTGTATTCTGAGTGAGGAAGAGAGAGGAGATTGAGAGCGAAGAGGGAGTTACAATGGACCTACTGTAGGTTGTATCTCTTCAGTTTGTTGGATAATATAATAAAAGAAGGACTGGCTATTTCTCCGTGGATGTAGCCCAAACTGGGTGAACCACGTATATATGTGTCTCTCTTATTTTATGCGTTTTTTGTGTTTATATTTCTGCAATATTTTATGTGTTCCATTGCTCTGTAATATATAATTTTCTAACAATTGGTATCAGAGATGAAGGTCTATTTGGCTGATAAAATCGCAAGAGAGAAGGGTTCCTGGTTCGAGTGGGAGCAATGGCGGAAGATGGTAGGTTTAGGGTTGAGAAATTCAATGGCCAAAACTACCAGCTATGGAAGATGCAGATGGAAGATTATCTGTATCAGAGAGATCTATACCTACCATTGAGCATAAAGACAAAGAAGTCGACGAGTATGATAGACATAGAATGGAATATTTTCGACAGAAAGGCACTTGGAACAATACGGTTGTGCCTAGCGACGTTGGTAGCATTCAATATTTCAAAGGAAACGGAAACAGAGGGTTTAAGTCGACATTGGCCAAATTATATGAAAAACCCTCGGCCTCAAATAAGGTATTTCTTATGAAGCATTTATTTAATATGAAGATGTCAGAAGGTGGATATGTTGTAGACCATTTAAATGATTTTAATACAGTTACAAGCCAGTTAAGTTCTGTAGGGGTAACTTTTGATGATGAAGTTAGGGCTTTGTTATTTCTGTGCTCATTGCCAGAAAGTTGGAATGGTTTAGTTATGGCCATTAGTAACTCTGTCTCGGGATCTAGTACTTTAAAGTTTGATGATGTTGTCGGTGCAATCCTTAGCGAGGAAATGCGATGGAAAAACTCCAGTGAGACATCAGGTAATGCTTTGACTGCAGAGACTAGGGGAAGAAAAATGGAAAGAGGAAAGAGCCCAAGATATCGCAGTAAGTCAAGAAAAGTTAGATCCAAGTCCAGATCGGGGATAGTGTGTTGGACATGTGGGAAGAAAGGAAACCTGAAGAAAGACTGCAAGTCTTGGAAGGGAAAAGAAGGAGACACGCAACAAGAAACTAATCATGAAGCAAATGTAACAGGTGATGTGTTGCAAGATGCTTTGATCCTTTCATTAGAAAATATTATTGATGCCTGGGTGGTAGATTCAAGGGCCTCATTCCATGCCACACATAATAGGAAACATTTTTATGATTATGTTCAAGGAGATTTTGGATAGGTTCAAAATCATTGGAATGGGTACAGTTTTCATAAAATAGAAAAATGGAAATCAGTGGCTATTGAAGCAGGTAAGGCATATTCCAGATCTGAAGAAAAATCTGATTTCAACAGGGCAGTTGGGAGGTGAATATTGCGTAACTACTTTCACAGATAAAACCTGGAAGTTCACAAAAGGATCCTTGGTAATAGAAAAAGGAGAAAAGGTCGGGACATTGTATTTATGCAATGGTATTTCTAATTCCGTTAATGCTTTAACCTCTACAGGAGAAGATACGGCATTGTGGCATCATAGGCTCGGGCACATGAGTGAGAAGGGGATGCATTTTATTCACTCAAGAAATTTGTTGCCAGGTTTGAAGAATGTTGATTTAAAATTCTGTGATAATTGTGTTTATGGAAAACAAAAGAGAGTCAATTCCTTAGAGTTGGGAAAGAAAAGAAGAGCAAAAATTAGAGCTTGTGCATACAGATGTATGGGGACCTACTCAGATATCATCTCTTGGTGGCTCTCTTTATTTATATTACTTTTATTGATGATGCAACTAGAAAAACCTGGATTTATTGTATTCGAAATAAATCTGATGTATTTGATACTTTCAAGAAATGGAAAGCTTTGGTTGAAAATGAGATAGGAAAAAGGTTGAAGTGTCTCAGATCAGATAATGGAGGTGAATATTGCAGCAAAGAGTTTGATAGGTACTGTTCAGAGAATGGAATTCATAGAGAGAAGACAGTTCTAGGAACACCACAAGAAAATGGTGTGTCAGAAAGGATGAATAGGACAATCATGGAGCGTGCAAGGTGCATGAGATTGCATGCAGGATTGCCTTTACAATTTTGGGTAGATGCTGTAGATACTGCTGTTTATCTAATAAACAGAGGGCCTTCAAGTTCCTTGGATGGTGGTATTCTAGAGGAGGCATGGACAGGTAAAAAGGTAAACTACTCTTTTTTAAAGATTTTTGGTTGTGAAGCCTTTGTCCACATTAATAAAGAAAATAGAACAAAGTTTGAGGCAAAATCAAAGAAATGTACCTTTATTGGATATGGTGTTAATGATTTTGGTTATTGCTTTTATGATTATGAAAAACATAAAATCATTAGGAGCGGAGATGTCATATTCAATGAAAAGGTTTTGTATAAGGATCAGCTGCAGGAAAAGAAACAAGAAAAAGAAAACAGAGAATACACAGTGCTTGATGAGATCACAGGAAAAGTGATGGTGCCTGAAAATCATAATGATCAACAGCCAGAAAAACAACCACAAGAACAACAAGCACTTCAAACACCTGAAAGTGGTGTTAGAAGATCTACCAGGATGAGTAGACCCCCTGAACGATACTCTCCTTCATTATATTATGTATTGTTGAATGATTCTGGTGAACGAGAATGTTATGAAGAAGCAGTGCAGGTAGAAACCAGGAAGAAGTGGGAGCAAGCCATGAAAGAAGAGATAGAATTCTTAGCACATAACCAGACTTGGGACTTAGTCAGGTTGCCTGTAGGTAAAACAACATTACAGAATAAATGGGTTTACAAGTGGAAGGAAGAAGACGGAGGTAAAAAAAGGTACAAAGCTAGACTTGTGGTGAAGAGGTTTGCACAGAAGAAAGGTATTGATTTGATGAAATATTTTCTCCTGTTGTTAAAATGACCTCAATTAGAACTATTTTAAGTCTAGTAGTAGTTGAATATTTGCATTTTGAGCAGTTAGATGTAAATATAGCTTTTCTCCATGGGGATTTGGAGGAAGGGATATATATGAAGCAGCCACAAGGATATGAGGTAAAAGGGAAGGAGAAACCAGTGTGCAGGTTGAAGAAGAGCTTGTATGGCTTAAAACAGGCTCCAAGGCAATGGTATCTAAAATTTGACAGGTTTATGTCTGAACAAGGTTATACTAGGTGTCACTCTGATCATTGTGTTTATCTCAAAAGGAAAAATGATGGTAGCTATATTATATTGTTATTGTATGTAGATGACATGCTTGTTGCAGGTTCTAACATGCAGGAAATAAATGTACCCAAAAGGAAATTGGCAAACTCATTTGCAATGAAGGATTTGGGTGCTGCAAAACAAATCCTTGGTATGAGAATAACTATTGACAGGAAGAATCGCAAACTAACATTGTCTCAAAGTGAGTACATAGAAAAGGTGTTGAAAAGGTTTAATATGCAGAATTCAAAACCAGTTAGTATACCTTTGGCTAGCCATTTCAAATTAAGTAAGGAGTGTCCCAAGGCTTAGGAAGAAATGGCTCATATGTCTAAAGTTTCATATGCATCAGCAGTTCGAAGCCTAATGTATGCAATGGTCTGCACAAGGCCTGATATTTCACATGCAGTGGGAGTGGTACATGAACAATCCAGGAAAAGAACATTGGATGGCGGTGAAGTGGATTCTCAGGTATTTGAGAGGTACCACAAATCAAGCATTATGCTTTGGTGGTTCAAACATTGCTCTACAGGGATATGTTGATGCATATATGGCGGGTGATAGAGATAGCAGGAGGAGCACAATAGGGTATGTGTTTACTGTAGGTGGAATAGCTGTCAGTTGGGTCTCAAAACTACAAAGTGTTGTTGCACTCTCAATAACAGAAGCAGAGTATGTTGCTGCTACAAAGGCTAGTAAAGAAATGATTTGGTTACAAAGGTTTCTGGATGAATTGGGTAAGAAGCAGGAGTTGGACAGGTTATACAGTGACAGCTAGAGTGCCATACATCTTGCAAAGAACTCTGCATTTCATTCTAAGACTAAGCATATATAGCTCAAGTACCATTTCATACGGTCAGCATTGGAAGATGGACAATTGAAGCTGGAAAAGATACACACTAGCCAGAATCCTGCAGATATGTTAACAAAAGTTGTAACTGGGGAGAAATTGAGAATCTGCTCAGTTTCAATTGGTCTTCAAGTATGATGAAGAAGATGAGAAACAGCTAGGTCCAAAGTGGAGTCATTATCTAGCAAATGAAGCAGCAGTGGAGTTGCTATAATCAGTCTCCAAGTGGGAGATTGTTGGGTGTGGAGCCTGATTATCTTCTGTATTCAAAGGTATCACCGCATTGGACCCCAGTTCGAAATGGGGCGGTAACGCCGCCCGTAAAATATTCGCTGCAGGGGGGGTCCAGGGGGGTCGGTTGTGACCTTTTGGGAGCCCCCCCCTGGTGGGGGGTGCCCCCAAAGCTAAGAATAGATGTAAAATTGCCTTGTCAAATGTTGTAATTTCGTAGTCAATATTGACCGTTCATTAGGTGGAGATCTGACGGTAGAAGTTATGTTTAATTTAGGGTTTTTGCCCTAGAAGGCAACCCCTCACTATATATGAGGGAATTGTATTGCGTCTATGTAGATCTGTATTCTAAGTGAGGAAGAGAGAGGAGATTGAGAGCGAAGAGGGAGTTACAACGGATTTGCTGTAGGTTGTATCTCTTCAGTTTGATGGATAATATAATAAAATAAGGACTGGCTGTTTCTCCGTGGATGTAGCCCAAACTGGGTGAACCACGTATATCTGTGTCTCTCTTGTTTTATGCGTTTTTTGTGTTTATATTTCTGCAATATTTTATGTGTTCCATTGCTCTGTAATATATAATTTTCTAACATGTTGAAAATGTAGTGAGTGAAGGTCTTTTGGCTTGTGCCTTAGCTAGTGAAGACCATGGGTTTGTCTTTCTCTCAGCATCAGTGCGAGCTCATGAGATAGACTTTAGTTTGGATGAGTTGATTTCTAGTTTACTAGAATGGTCATCAGGATTTCATGCGTAGTGTTGGAGCTTTGGTTACATGGAGTCTTCTTTAGTTTTACTACAGGACGACGTGACAGTTACAAGTTCAGTTAGAACGAGTTGAGTCATCAGTGTTGATTAGTGAGTTAAGACTCCAACGTTGATTGGAGAGAGAACCAGTTGAAGTCTAAGTTAACTCACAATCACAACTTGAGCTTCTAAATTGAGCTAGGCCTACTTGCATGCTTGATTTGGGTCTATAAAGAGAAGGGTGAAGGCACAAGATCATCATATTCTTATGAGATCATTCTTTGGTTATGTGTGTGAAAAATTGAAGAGATTGTGCGCTAGAATTTAGGAGGCCACAAGTGCGCAAGGAAATATGGAATTTGTGCTAGGATATAAGAGCTAGGATTTGTGCTTGGAAATAGGAGGAAGTGCACAAGGAAATAGGAGCAAGGATTAGGGATTGCAAGGGCAAGTCAAGGCTATTCAGTGAGGAGAACAAGTGTGTTTTCAAAGATGGATTGCTAGCTGTAGGAAGAAACATGAATTGTAATAGATCCAATTGTTCAAGAGCTATCAATAAGATACCACAACAAAGAAAGTAGGTTTTCCGTTTTGGGTTTCTTGGGTAAATAAGCATATCAATTTTTGTGAATGTGTTTTTATCTCAATTATTTTCTGTTGTTGATAAATTCTTAACAACTTTGTATCTTGGTGAAAGTAAATTTGGTTTTAGTTTTTAGTTGCCTTGTTTTCAATAATTCATCTAAGTAGTTGTAGAGTTTCAAGGAAATTTAATATTGATATCCTTTTCTGTAGGTTGTTTTATTGGTAGCTTGGGCTTGACTCTCTAACACCCTTGTATCAATTTAGAAGATAAGAAAGAGATGGAAGCAAGTCTTTGACAAACAACTTGACCTCTTTGTGGGAGTTGTTTGTGATGTTGATTTCCTTGTGGAGGATTTCAATTCCTTTGAACACGAGGTAGTTGTACACTTTGGATAATAAAGGTATGCTCCTTATTCCATGATAGATAGAAGAAGAGAATTCTATACTTAATCCTAACAATGTTGTTGGAACCATGAATGTGCTTTTTTTATATCGAAGAATTCAACCTAGAATGCCATTTATGTTGGGAATCATGATTTCCATTAGACAAAAAACTCACTGGTGTTAGTCAATTATTACATTATCAGAGATAAGGATCCACGAGAGGTGGTTAGTCCATGCCGCAAAACACACTGGGAGCATTGGTTTATCCAATATCCAACAATCTCCCCCCATGATAAACACAATATGTACACAATGTTTACCCCGGGAAAACCCCAACTCCAGGGAAAACCCTAGCTAATGGAATTCCATTAAATCCTTGGCCAAATCCCTGGTGAAGCCATCCAAGTGAGCCTTTTGTTGAAGAATCTAGGGCAATGTAGAGTTAATGAGATTCTTCTAGTTATGATAACTATTTGTGAGGTGTTTCAACTTATTCTTCTTATTCCAATCTTCACTTGTTATTATTAGTGTGTGTCTTCATTAGTTCATCAAATAGCTATCAAAAACAAAGAGACAAGAACACAAGATGTTTGGCTTTCTTCCAGGGCCAAAACCTCTCCCTCTTGGAGAGGAAAACCCGCACAAAATTATTCTTATAGAGATTCCAATTGACGAATACCAATACCATGACCCTTGACCTACTAGGCCACTCCAAGACCAAGACACCAATCCTCTTCTTCGTCATAGCTGAGATCATCATCACTGCTACAAAATCATCACTGTTGCTGCACTGAAGTCATCGTCATTGTATCACTGAGATCTTGACACTTTGATGTACCTTCACCGAGAATACTGCTGCACTTTTGAGATCAGTGCTACTCCTTCATTAATACCTTCACCATGACACCGAGATCATTTCAGGATCCTTCTCTAAATATGCTGAGATAGTGAGGCTGCTTCACAATGTTAGTAGGTCGAGATCTTCTTTATTATTGCAACACCGAGATGATGACTTCTTTCCTTGCACTGAGACCATGATTGCAGACATACTGAGATTTCCATCACTGAGGAGGATGAGACTGCAACTTTTCCACTGTAATTGTTCACGAAATTACAGAGGCATCTGAGAATGACCCTTCCTGTACCCATCCGAAGTCTATACTTATCCGAAATTACAATGATCTATGAGTTCTGAACTCATCTGAAGTCCTGTACCTCTATCTTCATCCAAAGGTGCAGAGAAGTCCGAGTTTCTATGATCTTGTGGTGACCTCAGCGGGGTATTTATAGTTGTTATGCCTCCATAAATAAGCCGACATAAGTGTGAACTGCTGTGTCTTTTATTAAGCCGACATGACTGTCCTTTTAATTCATATGCAGACTGACATGACTGTGTTTTATATCGTTTTGCTTGCTGCCATCTTCAAGAGGATTGTGCTTGTCTTGGAGGGCTGATCTAGACACTAGGTTGACTTGTATACATTACACATAGGGTCAAGAAGAGCATGACATTGACTCTTTGACATCCCAAGGCTCTCAATGGGAGCCACTAAATAAATAAACCTCTTTCTCATGAAATCCATGCAACAAGGAATAATAATAAATTCGTTTTCTTGTTTACAAAAATCATAAATACAATGTCATGAAGACCGAACCTAGTTACACTTTCTTCAACACTCCCTCTTAACTAGGGAGGTATTCATGATGGTACTTGGTCATTCTCAATCTAAAGAATTTCTCATAAGAAGAATCAGATTGGTAACCCATCTGTATAACATCATAGTAACCAACATTGTTTCCACAACAAGGCCTTGACTGACAACTCTATCTCTCATCAGATCATAGCATAATTTTGGCGAGACCAATGACTATAGACACCTTCATCATTGTCTCTCAAGGTACATACCCACTCGGGTGTTCACTGAGTATGACCTTCTAGGAATATTCTTATCTTGGGTTCCCAGCCCTCAAAGAATATCGGTCCTCTTGCCTACTCTTATCTTGGATGCCCTACACATCCTCAAAGAGCATCAGATGCCAGATGATTACCCAATCCTCCATTCTTTCTTCCCAAATGAAGACAAGAATGTTGTGTCTATCTCTCCCTCTCAACTAGGGAAGATATGCCCATTCCTGTAAAGGAATGTACCCAAGTTCCTTCTAACTAGGAACTTGCCCAAGCTCCCTCTCAATTAGGGACTTGTTAGAGCTCCCTCTTAATTAGGGACTCTCCTTTAGATCAACAACTTCTTCTTCGTGGGTCCTTTAGCTGCTTGATCAATTTCTTTCCTTGATGTCATAAAATTCAGTTGAGCTTATTCCTTGTAAGGCATTAGCCATCCATCACTTTCCTTCTTGGTTCGTCATTTCATTCCTTTATTCATGGAAAGTGTCCTTTTTGATACATATATGGAGCCTTTGTCATATGGCTACTTCTTCCTCATCATGTTTCTTTCAAGAATTTCAATCCACCACATGAATGCTAGTTGTACTTGTACTTAAAAATCTTGTACCAGTAGCCCTGCATGAACTCATCCAAATATTATTCAAGAAATGAAAACTGTAGGTTTTAACCCTGTACAGAAATTACCTACATACGAATTCTAAAACACAGAAAATAAACAATGCGAGAGCATAACACATAAAACACATATACACAGAGATTTCTCCTGGATCCCAAAACCGGGACTACCAGCTTGATTTTTCATTATGTTCCTTTCAATGTTATAATGCATATTTATACATGCCAAAGCATCCAATACCATGGACCGAAAACCATCACGCCCAAAAAACATGTGCGAAAATCATGCACAAAACCATAGGTGGGTCCGCCCAACCTAACATAGGGTCTAAAACCAAAATTTTCTGGGGCGTTGCCTCGGACCCCATAAAGTGGGGTTACGGGTACACCTCAAACCCTCGGTGACCCCCCCGGCTACACAATCGTCGCAATGAAGGGGGGCTTCGCCCACCCTCTAACCCCCTGGTTAACTAGGTGGGCTAGTCGTGGAAAGAATATAACACAACCCAACATTCTCCCACTTGTTGTTTTATTTCCACAGGGGGCCACAAGAGAGTTTAGTCATTTTTCCATCCCTGAAATGCCCATTGTCTCTCTACACCTAGAGAACTTCTCAGAGCTCACAGATTTTGTCGATGCATCTGCAGTATTCTTCAAAGTGTCCACCTTTACCAGCAACACCTTTTTGTCTTCTATCATATCCCTCACAAATTGATACTGAACATCAATGTGCTTTGTCTTTGAATGATATGCGGGGTTCTTTGCCAATAAAATTGCACTTTGGCTGTCCCAGTCTATCCTTATATCTCCCTGTACTAACCCCATACTTGAACACAATCTCTGCAACCAAACTGCTTCCTTGCTTGCATGAGTGGCTGTCATGTATTATGCCTCTGTAGTTGATAGTGCCATGACAGATTATTTCTTAGTCATCCAACTGACTGCACCTCCAAATAGGTTAAACACATACCCACTTGTGGATCTTCTCTGATCCAGCTCTCCAGCCTAGTCTGCATCAACAAATCCACGAATATCCAACATTCTGTCCAATCCTGATCCTCCTTGGTAGCACAAACCATAATCACTAGTGCCATGCAAATACCTGAAAACCCGCTTCACTGCTGTCCAGTGCTCCTTCCCTGGTTTTGACATAAACCTGCTCAATACTCCCACTGCATGTGCAATGTTCGGTCTAGTACAGACCATTGCATACATCAAGCTACCAACTGCACTTGCATATGGAACACGGGACATGTCCTCTTCCTCTTCTTGTGTCTTGGGACACTGTTCAGCAGATAACCTCACACCTACAGGAATAGGAACCTTCACTGTTTTACTATCCTGCATATTAAACCTCTACAGTATTGTCTCGACATACTTCCTCTGGTTTAATTAGAGCTTCCTCTTTGTTTGATCTCTTTTAATTTCCATGCCCAAAATATAGTTTGCAGCACCAAGATCTTTCATGTCGAATTTGGAGGACAATTGGGTCTTCAAATCCTGGATAATTTCTTTGTCATTTCCAACCAGCAACATATCATCCACATACAAGACCAGATAAATAACACGGTCACCAACTAATTTAAAATACACACAATGATCTGCTTTGCTTCTAGTGAAGCCAAGTCCCTGTATAAATGTATCAAATTTCTGATACCACATCCTTGGTGACTGTTTTAACCCATACAGAGACTTCTTTAACTTGCATACCAGTTCTTCCTTACCCTTCACCACAAAGACTGTAGGTTGCTTCATTTATATTTCCTCTGCTAGATCCCTGTGAAGAAAAGTTGCCTTCACATCCATCTGTTCTACCTCAAAATCAAAAGCAGCAACAACAGATAAAAGTAATCTAATAGAAGTTACCTTGGAAACAGGAGAAAAAATATCACCAAAATCAATTCCTAGCACCTGGGAATATCCTTTTGCTACCAACCGAGCTTTGTATTTCTCCACCTTTTCTTCTGCATTTTTCTTCTTCTTGAACACCCATTTGCTGCTAATGGTTTCCTTCCAGCCGACAACTCCACTAGATCCCAAGCCTCATTTTTGTGCAAAGATGCCATTTCATCAACCATGGCCTCTTTCCAGAGTTTGACATCCTTTGAATCTACTTCTTCCTTCACAGTTCTGGGATCATCGTCAGTAATAGATAAAGCAAAATTTGAATAGAAAGCAGATGGACTATACCTTTCTGGCTGCCTTCTTTCTCGAACTGATCTTCTCACACCTGGAGTTTGTGGCTCTTTATCTTCTGATTCCTCCTCTGCTGTAGAGTCTGATTCTTCATCCTTAAGCTCAAACTCTATCTTCTTAGGTTCCTTTGGTTGGACTTCATGTTTAATAACATCTTTTACCTCTCTGAACACCACATCTTGGCTGTACACAACCTTCTGTGTGCCTGGGTTCCAGAGCTTATAACCCTTTAAACCATCCTTATACCCAATAAAGATGCACTTTTCAGATTTACTATCCAAATTGGTTCGTTTCTCCTTTGGAACATGTACATATGCATCACATCCAAATACCCTCAGATGTGAAAGAGAGGGTTTCTTACCAGTCCATACCACTTGTGGAGTCTTGTCCTCCAAAGCTGATGAAGGTGACCTGTTGACTAGGTAACATGCAATATCCACCGCCTCTGCCCAGAATTCCTGTCCTAACCCAGCACCACTGAGCATGCTTCTTTCCCTTTCCATCAATGTCTTATTCATTCTTTCTACAACTCCATTTTGCTGAGGTGTATATGGAATAGTCTTCTGTCGTTCTATACCACACTTCTTACAGAATTCTTCAAATTCCTTGCTGCAAAACTCTTCACCATTATCTGTCCTCAGCACCTTTATCTTCTTCTCTATTTGATTTTCCATTAGAGCCTTAAATTCTTTAAACCTGTCAAAGGCTTCAGATTTCTTCTTAAGGAAATATATCCATGTATTCCTTGAGAAGTCATCTATAAATGATACATAGTAAACAGACTTACCCAGTGATGGAACCTTCATAGGTCCAAACACATCACTATGCACAAGTTCTAATATCTGTTTCGCCCTCTTACTACCAAAGGGGAAACTCACCTGATTCTGCTTCCCATATACACAATTTTCATAGAAATCAAAATCCAGAGAGCTATTACTCATACCTTCTACCATACCTTGACCATGAAGTATTCGAAGGCTCTTCTCTCCAATATTTCCAAGCCTTTGATGCCACAACATGGTCTTCTCTCCAGAGACCACTAGATTTTCTGCTCCACTTTCAGGAAGCACAGAATTGTTGCACCCATCAATAACAGTGCTACCTTGCAGCTTTTACAGAGTTCCAATTCGAACTCCCCGCATCAATACTAGTGCTCCCGAACCATTTTGCAGGTATCCTTCTCTAACACTGTTTTTACACCTGCATCATCCAACTTGCTTACAAAAATCAGATTTCTGGCCAATGCAGGAATATGAAGAACACCCGGAAGTGTTCTAACCCTCCCACCTTGCAACTTCAACTTTATTTTTTCACGACCAATGATTCTAGCCTTCCTATCATCCCCTAAGAAGACATCACCACCATTGTATTTCTCATACTCGCAGAACCACTCTCTATGGGGAGTGAAGTGAAAGGATGCAACTGAGTCAATCAACCATGCCTCATGATCTACATGTGTACTTGAAGAAGCCAAGTACACATCCCCACCTTCATCTGAGGTGGTTTTTGCCTCTGTAGAAGGAGCATCATCAGATCCCTTTCCTTTATCAGGAACTTTAGATTTATAGTCCCTTTTGTAGTGCCCTTCCTTTCTGCATTTCCAGCACACCACCTTTACAGGTTTTCCTGGAGATTTAGATCTCCCACTCGATGACTTTTTTTTTTCTATTCTAGGACCGTCCTTGTACAAATAAGGCATCACCATTTTGGCTCTCTATATTTTTCCGTCTCATCTCCTCTGTCAATAAGGATGAGACTATTTCATCAAACTGCAAGGCAGTTGCATTGCTACCTATTGCAATAACCAGACTATCCCATGAATCTGGTAGAGAACACAACAAACTGATGCACTTATCTTCATCTGAAATTTTAATATCAACAGATGCTAACTGACTTACCACAGTATTAAATGTGTTCAGATTCTCTGTCATCGAGTCTCCATCTTTCATCCTCAGGTTATATAGCTTTTTCTGTAGGAACAGTTTATTCACTAGAGACTTAGATTGGTACAAAGTCCCTAACTTGTCCCACAAAGCCTGTGTTGTAGCTTCCCCTGATACATTTAACAATACTGAATCTGAGACACATAATCATATTGTGCTCTTTGCCTTCCAATCCAATTTCTTCCATTCTTCATCGGACACTCCCGTTGGTTTAGTACCCAGATCTACCGCGATCCACTGATCTTTATCCACCAACAGATCCTCCATCTTGAGTTTCCACAACTCAAAACTCTGACCATTAAATTTCTCGATCTCTATATTTCCACTGCTTGCCATCTTCTTTCACCACCGGAATCGATCTCGTAGATCTCCCACTGAACAGGGTCTACCACAGGCCCGAACAAAACCCCTCAGCAACAAAGGCATCCCCTTGAAGCCAAAACTGCTCTGATACCAAATGTAGGTTTTAACCCCATACAAAAATTACCTACATACAAATTCTAAAACACAGAAAACAAACAATGCGAGAGCATAACACATAAAACACATATACACAGAGATTTCCCCTGGATTCCAAAACCAGGACTACCAGCTTGATTTTTCATTATGTTCTTTTCAATGTTATAATACATATTTATACATGCCGAATCATCCAATACCATGGACCGAAAACCATCGTGTCCAATACCATGGATTGAAAACCATTGCTTCCAATACCATGGAAACAATCGGCGCAACGAAGGGGGACTCCGCCCCCCCCTCTAATCCCCAGGCTAACTACGTGGGCTAGTCGTGGAAAGAATATAACACAACCCAACAAAAACATAACATTAAATCAAATTGTACCTTTCGAGATGGATCTTCATCATGACATCTTCCTGTAGGTATCAGCATCCTGCATACATGTTGACACATCTCCCAAAGATATCCATTGTCAAGGGTCTTCATCTTTTTCAGACTTTCATCAGAGTCTTCATATCTTTCCGGGCGATTTCATAGTCAAATATTCTTGGTTTTTTGGATGTTGATCGCCTTCATCATGGTCGCATATTTCACAATCTCTTCCTTCCTCACACATTCCATTTCTAGGAGCTTTCAATCAGAGTTTCTTAGTCAACTACCTCATACTTCATATGAGGACATATTATGTTGATTTCATCTAGTGTGACTTATGCCTTCCTGCATCTTTTCAAAGGAGGAGATCCTTTTTCTTTTGATCATGTTTCTTAAGATAGAAGTAATGATCCATGTTTCCTGCAACCATATGACATGACAATATAATATTAAACACAAGCATACATAACTTATGTTACCTTTAGGTCATCTAGGCTTCTTCCAGCAGCTTCCTTGATTGAAAAGATCTTCAATACCTTGATATGCTTCATGTCATCCAACTATCATTCGATGAATTCCATAAGTTGGAGTTCCTGATGAAACACTTGCTTCTCCTCTAGATTAGTGAACCCTCCGATGAGGATTGCATCAGAGAATTTTGAGGATCTTGTATATGCCCATCTGGCAGATGTTTCCTTTTTGACTTGGTGTATGTTGAGCCTTGTCCTGGATGACTTCTTCCTTTCCTTCAATGTTCACTGAGGTTCCCAAGAGCTATATCGTTCATATTTGTCTACCATGGATTTTTGTCCTTCATGATTCCCATGGTGATTTTACGAGCTCTTGTTTCTAATGATTCCATGATGCATGTTATTATCTTGGTCATATCTATAACACATGATTTAGGAACTTATGATAGGACCCTTTTGTGAGGGATAACATCTTACTCATATGAGAGATTTGTTACTCCCTCTTTCCATGGTCCCTTTATTCAACGTCCTTCATCTCTTCAGTGATATGAACTTCTTTCTATAAACTTTCCATAGCATTGAATCTTAGCTATACTTATTTTGTCTTGCTTGAGGACCAAACTTGCCTTTCCTTCTTGCACATGTTTGAGTCCTTTTAACCTTCAATACTTTTGCCATCGACTTGTCTTTCTCTATTTAGCATAGAGACCATAAGTTGTCAAATGAGGTAACTCATGGATATTTGTTACCTTGATTATCTGTTAGTGCATTATAGATCAATGGTGGTTATCTTCCTTCCTAGATCTTGTAGATGAGACCTTATGAAGATATCCTACATCCTTTGATACCCTTTACTTTCATGTAGATCAGATTTCATGTGACCTTCTTCATTGCACCTTTAGAGAATGAGTTTATCATCTAAATCACTTTGATGTCTCCAATATTACTATGTGAGGGGATCTTTCATACGTATCTCTTTCCATAGGTTCAGAGGAGACCTTTTGGTATGTTTAACGACTTCAACTACTTAGAGGACTATGTCTATCCTCCTTCATGCAAGGAATCTTGATGACCCATCCAATTTATAGATGTCCTTGCAATCATGAAGTCATTTAACCAAACTTGATTATAGAATGAAAAGATACTTACTTGTCATGTGAAGATGAAATCTTCACCTTGATTGCTTTGATGATGGTTGAAGAAGATATATGAGGGCTTATTCTTGGATGATCTTCTTTCAAATGAGAAAGCCTTTTTTTAATAGAAAAGGTTGCTCCCTTTGATAGGGATGATTTTCTGCTTCCTTGGATGAATTTCTTCTTGGATAAGGAGATGATCCTTGCTTCATTATGACCTTGAAGATGACAATGCCTTCTTGCCTTCAATATGCTTTGCCTTCTTTTGTAGAGTAGGTCAGGACTGCTTCAATCTTTTCCAAGATGATGAGATCTTTATTTTGAGGTCCTTTGAGTTTCATATCTTGTAGGTATCTTGATGAGAGTCTTGGTGGCCTTTTGATGATGATTGTGGAGAAAAGGTTCTTGCTGTTGTAGACTGCTTCTTTGATCCTTCAATCTTGACAAAACCCTTCAACTTGCTTTGATGTTCTTCTTAAAGCTTGATCCTTGAATGTCTCTTTGCTGCCCTTCCTTTGACTTCAACACCTTAGCTCTGATACCATGTTGAAAAAACTAGGGCAATGTAGAGTTAATGAGATTCTTCTAGTTATGATAACTATTTGTGAGGTGTTTCAACTTATTCTTCTTATTCCAATCTTCACTTGTTATTATTAGTGTTTGTCTTCATTAGTTCATCAAACAACTATTAAAAACAAAGAGACAAGAACACAAGATGTTTGGCTTTCTTCCAGGGCCAAAACCTCTCCCTCTTGGAGAGGAAAACTCGCACAAAATTCTTCTTATAGAGATTCCACTTGACGAATACCAATACCATGACCCTTGACCTACTAGGCCACTCCAAGACTAAGACACCAATCCTCTTCTTCGTCATATATGAAATCATCATCACTGCTACAAAATCATCACCATTGCTACACTAAAGTCATCGTCATTGTATCACTGAGATCTTGACACTTTGCTATACCTTTGTTGAGAATACCGCTGCATGTTTGAGATCAGTGCTACTCCTTCATTAATACCTTCACCATGACACCGAGATCATTTTAGGATCCTTCTCTAAATATGTTGAGATAGTGAGGCTGCTTCACGATGTTAGTAGGCTGAGATCTTCATTATTACTGCAACACCGAGATGGTGACTGCTTTCCTTGCACCGAGATCATGATTGCAGACATACTGAGATTGCCACCACCGAGGAGGATGAGACTGCAACTTTTCGACTGTAATTGTTCACGAAATTACAGAGGCATCCGAGAATGACCCTTCTTGTACCCATCCGAAGTTTGTACTTATCCGAAATTACAGTGATCTCCAAGTTCTGAACTCATCCGAAGTCCTATACCTCTGTCTTCATCCGAAGGTGCAGAGAAGTCTGAGTTTCTGTGATCCTGTGGTGACCTCAACGGGGTATTTATAGTTGTTATGCCTCCATAAATAAGCCGACATAAGTGTGAACCGTTGTGTCTTTTATTAAGTCGCCTTGAATGTGTTTTATATCATTTTGCTTGCTGCCATCTTCAAGAGGATTGTTCTTGTCTTGGAGGGCTGATTTAGACACTAGGTTGACTTGTATACATTACACATAGGGTCAAGAAGAGCATGACATTGCCTTTTTGACATCCTAAGGCTCTCAATGGGAACCACTAAATAAATAGACCTCTTGCTCATGAAATCCATGCAGCAAGGAATAATAATAAATTCATTTACTTGTTTACAAAAATCATAAATACAATGTCATGAAGACCGAAACTAATTACACTTTCTTCAACACCTTCATCATCACATCCTTGGTGCCCTGATTGAAGTAGCGGGCACTCTTATTTATAATCTTTTCCTGCTTCTTCAAGTGATCCTCTGTCTTCTACTTGTCCAATTTCTGCATTGTGTTCACATGGAAGATGCTGGCAAGCATCGAAGTTGATATTTTTCTTCTAGCTAGCCTTGGTGGCAATGATCCTCAGAAGAGACCTAAAACTTCCCTTCCCCCCTCTTAGCTAAAGGAGCAGATGGACTTGTAATTATAGGTTGTTGTAATCGATGACCAGAAGGGCATCATCAACAATATGGCAAGTGCTTGAGACGAGCCCATGAAACTACGAAGGGATTTAAACTTATAATAATAGGAACCCTAGTAGGCTACTTTGTATCCATTACCATTACTTTTTCCTTGGCTGCAATTGACCTCACAAAACCATTCGAGCTTTGCTTTCTAGCTCCATGCTCCACAGTCAAATCCCTTATTTTCCTCACTACTCCATGCTTCAAACCCTTGCCATTGGCCGCATCTTTCTTAGTTTTGAGTAGCCAAATGGCCTTAGCCATCTCAAGTGCTAAAACTATGAACTCATGTTCCTCATTAATCGACTTTTCCACTACCGACCACAACCACCATTTTTAATAGCAATTTCACAAGTAACAACAACTCACAACCATGGCTCTGAACATCATACCACTCGCCTTGGAGAGTCTAGGTCAACCTTCAGCTTTGATTCCAATTGTTGGGAATCACGATTTTTGTTAGACCTAAAACCCATATGTGTTAGTTAAAAATCGCATTGCCAAAGATAAACATCCACAAAAGGTGTTTAGTTCATGTTGTGAAACACACAGGGAGCATTGGTTTATCCAATATCCAACAATTTGGTTAAATTGGGTACAATGAGAAAATATGGAACTCCTAACATTGATATTGAGGAAGGGTACATTACCATTACTCATAATGGTAGGATAGACACGCTGCCATATCTGAAGCAAGCAAGTTCCTTTTATCATCTTATCAAAGTGCATGATTTTGACAACATAGCTTTTACTTGCAAGGTCTGGGGACTTATACATACCTCAATCAAGGGGTGGTTTATGGTATTATAACTCTAGATATTGCAAAAAAGGAAGAACTCATTAATAGGTTGGACTATGATGGTGTATTTGGGACTGCATTGAATTTTTTTTGTGTGCAAGCAGCTATTGGACATCCTCTCACAATTTATGGCAAGGCATCCAAAACATACACAGGCTATATGAGAGATCACAATTGGACCAAAGATTTTTTTTTTTAATTAAACATTTCCAATATGTAGGTTGGAAGATACAGGTCAAAGGCCCCAACTAAATATCTCTTGGGGAAAATATATACATTTTTTTTTAAATGCTCTCATACATCCTCTGCATAGGATGGTTCATAGAGCCAAACTATAGCAACTCTTTATGGAAAACACAGTTTGTCAAACTAGCATAATTTCATGCATGATGGCTATGAAATTGGGGAAATCCCTTATCCTCTTTGTACAAGGAATGGGAAAGGGGAATGGAAAGGTAGCTCATTAATATCAACACTTCATGGATGGAATGGAAGATGCATCAACACTTATAGCCACAAGTGCATCAATAAGAGTAGTTACAGATCCCATTGCAAAATTGTAGCAAATATCATTGCAGCCAATGGACATAGTAGGGTAACAAGTTTGCTAGCAGAGACAACACCTATTGAAACTTGAGAGAGAGCTTGTGGCCTAGAAAAATTGAAGGTTTGCGTATAAGACACTTGTGCCAAATCTAGTAAGAAGGCCTAAATACAACAACATTATGAAGCTTATTAGATGGCTAGGCACGTGGTTATCAAGATTGGTATGGAATGTTCCATATAATTGATGCACTCAAAGAGGCGTGAGGACATATTTTTGAAACTAGACTATGACATAAAATAATAATGCTTACCAGCTAGAACCTTCAAGCGGCTGACATTATGCATATAGTAGTAAAATATAGTATCAAAGGTCAAGATAATAACATGGAATATAGGATTCTATGCACAACCGAACACAAGACCCACCTTCTTCACGTGGACAAGAAATTTTTCATCGAGAAGAAATGCAATTTGAATGCAAGATGAAAAATCAGGGAAACTACAATGATGTTATATGCAAGGGTAGTGCGTCATTGGTGAAGCACTTGAAGCCATGTGGTTTGCTTATTGACTGTAGTGTCACCTTGAGACTGATTATTGCTACTAATTATGTGTTATATTGTTTCTTTTTGGAATAGAACATATACATAAAACAATTGCTGCAAGTACTAATTCCTTTTGTTTAATATCCAATAAACATGATGTTGATCATGTCAAGTGATGATGGTGCACGCCCATCATTGTGGGGCCTGTAGACCCTATTGGTGCATGGGGGGATTAAGGGTGCCTCGAAACAAAGCCATCAGGGTGGTATAAAAAAATGAACCTATAAGTGCCAACTGTAAACATGAGGGCATTGAGGACAATTCCTATGTGGAAGTAGTTCGTACAATTTTGATTGTACATATATTTGAATTCACTATGGATAGTGCATAAATAAGGAGGAGGGGAGTCTAACACTCCTGGCTAGGATCCCTCGAATGGTAATGTGCATATAAATGTGACATTTAGTCCGGTAAGCCGAAATTCATGCCTCTGTATCTATACGTATGATAGGCCAGTGGGCCAAAACATTGATATGTTTTAAGGCTAGAGTGCTTGTGTAATTTGGTTAGAGAACTCATGTGATTAGGCTAGTGAGCTGAGCTCCATTAAGGCCTGTGTGCCTGGATATGTATGGTGTATTAAGTCGGTGGGCCAACATACTTATGAATTTGAGGCCAAAGCACCCAAGGAAATTAGACCAGTGAGCCTAAGTGATGATTAGACCAATGAGCCTAGCTGACAATGGCTTTTAGCTAACTTGTCATGATGCTATGGAATGAGGGACAAAAAGAGTTTGGGGGTTTGAGACTCCACAATAAAAAGGCATCATGATATGAAAGTATATTATAATATTATAATATAAAGTAAAGGGTGTTGAGAAATCCTTTAGGGCAAAAATTAGGGTTATTATTATTTGATTTCTCTATTACTTGAAAATTATTTGTGATGTTATTATCTTCTACTTCTTATGTTCTTATCATCAAATAAATTCCAATGCAATGAAGATCACAAACAGATACAAAGAACACCAGAGATAGGCTCCAAGTCAGGGCAAAACCCCTCCAAGGGGAAAACCCAAAAATAACTTCTCTTCTCCTAGAATCAACTTCAAAGGAGACTTCCAAGACCAAGACAATAACATTGCTTCTACCAAAACCAAGCCAACCAACCTTTTTTAATGCAAAACTAATTTTCCCAAGAGTAGCGAGGCAATGTCTTCATAAGATAAGGGCTTTCCAAGCTTCCAAACCGAACTGTAGCTTCTTTTGAGGTACTTAGACCTGAGGTAGCCTTAGCAATTTCAAATATTTCGCATACGTGACCAAAACAAGGCTAGATGTAGGGATATGAATTCTTCTTTTCTTGTCTTCTATTCGTTCGTGTTATCACCCCAAGAAACTCTCCTAGGTTGTATATCAGAGATGCTCGGGAACATTACAAACTCAACAAAATGTTGGAAAATTGGTGGATGAATGAAAGAAATGCTGCATATTCAAGCCAGATAACCACTTCTACTATGTTTAACCCCAGACATGGGTGAACACCCCCAGACTACAAGGCTTTAGACCACCAATTACTCACAATTTTAAGAAAATGTGTTAATGGAGAATATTGATCACACTAGCAGATGCATAGGACCCTGTGATGGCCAGCTGCAACCAGTTTAAAACTCTGTAAATCTATTTCCTAATGCACAGACAGGATGACAGCTCTCTAGCATTAAAACAACAGAAACCTGCATACAAATTCAATGATACAGCTAAATTCTAACACAGAGGTGGGCTGATAGCCCCTCTAATGCTAAACATCAACAACACATGAATAAAAACATAACAGGAACAACCTAGAACAAAGAAGAAGAAGTGGAAAGTGAGCAATCAACAACAAAAGAAGCTTGTATTAGTTGGAAATGAAGACCAGACGCTGCAGGTATCACAGTAGTTACAGTCTCCAGAAGTTGAAGCTTACAACAAAATAACATTCATCAACCTATTACATTCTGTCTTCTGGATATATATTGAGGTTGGTTTACAAAAACAGTCTGCTAAACTATGCGTGGAGGGGTCATAATGGACCACCAACCACATTTACAATCTGAAATGGGCCTCTGCTGCAATCTCAGTGTCTTAATGAACAAAATCAGCCTTTTTAGATAGTCTGATGTCCTTCTCTGAGCAAGCGGAATGCTGACTGAAAGAAACCCATAACAGATAAATGCTTTAACTGCTCGAGGCTGTCCTGCTTCCTTCTCGGCCATGCTGCTGGTTAATTGCAGTTGGTGAAACTTTATTATGCAGGGTACAGGTAGCTGATCATTGATGTCCATCGGGAGCTCCAGATAGTCAAAGGAGTTAAGAATCATGGCGGAAGCATGAGCAGGCAGGGGATAAAGCTCAGCCGTTGGATCGCGTGGATCAACGGTGAGGATCTATCAGAAGGGGAAATCTTGGTAGAAGCGGGTCAAACAGATGCAGGCCATCGGATCGCGAGGATTGAATGACCTAGATCACATCAGGAGGAGCTATCGGGAGGTGACATAGACGGAACAATGAGGGCCGTTAGATCTGGACGCGGTAGATCCGACGGTGATCGGGAGCAGAAGTCGCGCACATGTTAACGGCCGGGGGACAGGCAATTTCGGGGCGGGCGGTATTCCCCGCACCGCCTATCGGGGGTAGGTGGTATCCATAAATCGCCGCGTGATCCAATCAAAACATGATGCGTGATAGACAAAACCACCGCCCCTGCAGGTTAACGGGTGTGCAAGTCGCGCGATCGAGGGAAGCGTCAACCGTTCGATCATGCGATGGATGCGATTGACGGAGGGAAGGTGAACGACGTTTAATGCGCGGTAGAAATGGTGGAGACCGTCGGATCTGGATGCGATCAACGGTGGGGATTAGAGCGGAGGAATAGAGGGGTTTAAAAGAGAGTGCAGAGTCATATGATGGGGTCACATGGTGATCAGAAACAGTTCTCAGGGCCTAAAGAACATAAGCTTTCAAAGCGAAATAAGAAAGAAACGGAGGAAACGTATGCAACGCGGTTTAAAAAGAAACGGGTTTAGGTTGAACTGTGGGGGTTAAACAATGATAGTGGAGTAAAAGGGATTAAACAAGAGTTAAGAGAGTATCAAGAGAATAAGGGGAAAGAGGGCACAGACTGCAGTGAGCTCCCTTTCTCAGCACAAACCAACCATCAGTCCCGAAAATGACCTTCAATCGCTGAAAATTGTAGCAGAGCTAACACTGGCTCCTTCTGGGGATGAGATCCTCCCTGTGAGGTCTCAAGAACCTGCAGACCAATGCCTTCATACAAAACCAGCTTAAAAACAGTGCCTAGTATCCATTGGGCATGGAGTCAAACTAGGTCCAAACTAAAACTTGTAAAAGAAAAAGCTTACAATCAACACAATTACTCAAAAATTGGCCAACTGATTGGCCATCAAAATTGTTTCTCCTGCTCTCGGCCCCTTCATCATAGAGCTGCAAAACAGGATTTATTTGATCATCCACCTCAAACAGTTTAGGACATTTGAGCTTAATAGGTAGAGACGATCTGCACTTCATTCCCTTTCTGTATACTCTCTTCTTTGGATGTTCATTATGGGAGCCTTTGTACACCTGCTGGATAACCATGGTTGCTGTGTACTTCTCTGTGTCATTTGGGGTCTGCACAACTAATATGAATGATGAAACAATGTATTCTTGTGCAGGGGACATAGAGACATCATCTTCTCCTTCATCTTTTTTAAAACAGTCCTCATCCAAGGAGGGATTCCAATACTGTGCCTCCTCTTCCTCTGTCATCTGAAAAGCTTCCCTTTCTTTCTGTGTGGAGTCCATTTGAGAAGGTTTCAGAAAATCAAAACTGAGGTGATCAATCTCAGCCTTGAGAGTAGAGATATTTCCTGCCTCAGTGTTCAGGGGGCAACTTGTAGGGCTTCTCCTTTGAGCAGACAGAGAAACCAGAGATGATGGGGATATTTCTTCTCCCTTATTGATCACTGTGCTGGGAATGATAGCAGGTTGGCTAATTTGCAGATCCGCATAGCCATGTGAAGATGAGCTGGCTTTGAGCACAGGTTCTTCGAGGATGAAGGGATCTTCTGCTGGCTATTTCTGCTGATCAGCTTGTTGTTTTGTAACTACAACAAACTCACGAGCAGTGCCTCTGGATATTTCTTTCTCATATGCAACCCTTGCAGGAAAGGAGCACCTTCCAAACCATGGACCTCCTCCTCTTCTTCAAACAGCTCTTCTTCCATGACTGAATTCTGCAAAAGGGTCTTGACCCCTTTATCTTCATTTGTAACTTTATTTCTTTGCAGAATCTGCAAATGCTCATGTGTTCCTCTACATGGATTTGGAGTTGGAAAAGAAATGGAACAATGAGCTCCTGCCTCCTTAGAATTCTGCTCAACTTTTAGTTTGGAAACTTCAGAGGCCAAAAACTCAATCATCCTAGCTAATTCATCAATCTCAGGCTCTGAGGATGATGAGGATTCACCTCCCTGACTTCTCCTCTCGTCATCACCTTCAAGTCTCTCTACAACAATGATGTTTTCTTCTACTTCAAAGGCTACAGTTTTCATATCAGCCAAAGAAGTACATCTTCTTTCTCTTAACAGCAAGCAGAATTGAGAATCAAAGGCATTAGCATAAATAAGCATGGCAGAAGCAGGGGTGGGTCTTACTTCAGCTGGCATTCTGTTGTACATATGATTAAATCTGATGTTAAATTCAGACAGTAGCTCACCATCTTCTCTCTGCAAGTTCCCAAATTCATCATGATAAAAGAGCAGATCTTTATTATTCCCCCAGTGCTTTAGGAACACATCATCTAGGGCCTCAATGTCTGCAATGGACCTAGGGGGTAAATTTCTAAACCATTTTCTAGCCTCCCCATCTAGGCTTTGGAAAAAAACCCTCATCCAGACATCCTCTTCATTGATATCCAAATTATCAGCATAGCTATAAAAAGATTCGAGGTGCTCTTCAGCTGATACTCCTTCTGCACCAGTAAACTTTGGCATAAATTCTTGATAATCTCCTGCAGGCATGGCATTCAAAGGGGTAGGCAAGACTAAGGGTCCATACCTAGCAGCAACTATTCGTTCTATCTTTGTGAGGGCTTGCTGGCCTGCCATGACTGAGGTAAATGGAAGGATACTGGTAGACTGAGTGGAATGAATCAATGAAAAGAATGACAGAAACAGAGGAATATGATGGAAAACATGGATGCTTTTTTGAACTGAGGTCCAAAAGGGAAATGAATAACTAAGGAGCTGTATGAATCTCTGAAGGTATTTCTACACTAGCAGAGATACATAAAAATTCCAAGGCTTACCTGATCCTGATGCTCCTTACTGCAATATTTTCTTCTGCTAAACGATCTTCTCAGGATCAGGCACTGGTTCAGCTGATGATTTCTGAAGATATCTCTGAATATGCCTCACCAACTGCACCAGAGCTGCAATGTGGAGTCGCCAAAGGTTGGTCTTCCACTAGTGGCGTCGCTAGATAGATGATTACAACCAAAATATGTGCCCAAACCTTGTCTATCATCAAAGATTGGAACTGTGTCGTTCCCCCATGGAAGCTGAGCTTCAATCTCCTCTCCCCGGCAACAACGCCAATTAATGTTATCACCCCAAGAAACTCTCCTAGGTTGTATATCAGAGGTGCTCGGGAACATTACAAACTCAACAAAATGTTGGAAAATTGGTGGATGAATAAAAGAAATGCTGCATATTCAAGCCAGATAACCACTTCTACTATGTTTAACCCCAGACATGGGTGAACACCCCCAGACTACAAGGCTTTAGACCACCAATTACTCACAGTTTTAAGAAAATGTGATAATGGAGAATACTGATCACACCAACAGATGCATGGGACCCTGTGATGGCTAGCTGCAACTAGTTTAAAGCTCTGTAAATCTATTTCCTAATTCACAGACAGGATGACAGCTCTCTGGCATTAAAACAACAGAAACCTGCATACAAATTCAATGATACAGCTAGATTCTAACACAGAGGTGGGATGATAGCCCCTCTAATGCTAAACATCAACAACACATGAATAAAAACATAACAAGAACAACCTGGAACAAAGAAGAAGAAGTGGAAAGTGAGAAATCAACAACAAAAGAAGCTTGTATTAGCTGGAAATGAAGACCAGACGCTGCATGTATCACAGTAGTTACAGTCTCGAGAAGTTGAAGCTTACAACAAAATAACATTCATCAACCTATTACATTCTGTCTTCTGGATATATATTGAGGTTGGTTTACAAAAACAGTTTGTTAAACTATGCGTGGAGGGGTCATAATGGACCATCAACCACATTTACAATCTGAAATGGGCCTCTGCTGCAATCTAAGTGTCTTAATGAACAAAATCGGCCTTTTTAGATAGTCCGATGTCCTTCTCTAAGCAGGCGGAATGCTGACTGAAAGAAACCCATAACAGATAAATGCTTTAACTGCTCGAGGCCTGCTTCCTTCTCGTCCATGCTACTGGTTAATTACAGTTGGTGAAACTTTATTATGCAGGGTACAGGTAGCTGATCATTGATGTCCATCGGTAGCTCTAGACAGTCAAAGGAGTTAAGAATCATGGCGGAAGCATGAGCAAGCAGGGGATAAAGCTCAGCCATTGGATCATGTGGATCAACGGTGAGGATCTATCAGAAGGAGAAATCTTGGTAGAAGCAGGTCAAACAAATGCGGGCTGTCGGATCGCAAGGATTGAACGACCTAGATCATATCGGGAGGAGCTATCGGGAGGTGACGTAGACGGAATAATGAGGGCCGTCACATCTGGATGCGACAGATCCGATGGTGATCAGGAGCAGAAGTCGCGCACACGTTAACGGTCGGGGGACAGGCGGTATTCCCCGCACTGCCTATTGGGGGTAGGCGGTGTCTGTAAATCGTCGTGCGATCCAATCAAAACACGACGCGTGGAAGCCAAAACCATTGCCCTCGCGGGTTAACGGGTGTGCAAGTCACGCGATCGGGGGAAGAATCAACCATTCGATCGTGCGACGGATGCGATTGACGGCGGGAAGGTGAACGACGTTTAATGTGCGACAGAAATGGCGGAGACCATCAGATCTGGATGCGATCAACGGTGGAGATCAGAGTGGAGGAATAGAGGGGTTTAAAAGAGAGCGCGGAGTCATATGATGGGGTCACATGGCGATCAGAAATAGCGCTCAGGGCCTAAAGAACATAGGCTTTCAAAGCGAAATAGGAAAGAAACAGAGGAAACGTATGCAGTGCGGTTTAAAAAGAAACGGGTTTAGGTTGAACTGTAGGGGTTAAACAGAGGTAGCGGAGTAAAAGGGATTAAACAGGAGTTAAGAGAGTATCAGGAGAATAAGGGGAAAGAGGGCACAGACTATAGTGAGCTCCCTTTCTCGGCACAAACCAACCATTAGTCCCGAAAAAGACCTTTAATCGCTGAAAATTGTAGCAGAGCTAACAGTTTGACTCTTCTAGCCGAAAAACATATCTTTGTATGTCTATTTACTGTTGAAAAGTGTAACTAGGTTTGGTCTTCATAATGACATGCGTGAAAATGATTTTATGTAATTTGTAATGCTTGTCTCATGGGTTTCATGAGCAAGGAATTTTATTTTTATTTAAGGCTCCCATTGTGAGCCTTTAGGATGAGTCATCATGTCATAAAAGTCTATTGAGTCAATGTCATATATGGAAGACCCTTCTTGGGCATGTTACATATTTATTGGAGTCATTGTAAGAGTCAAAAGACCCTCCAAGACCAAATCCAAGTGCTACAAACAAGTCGGCCTCATGAAGTAGCAAGTCGGCCTAAGGACACATCAAGTCAGCCTCAAAGGATGTGTCAAGAAGCCTATATATAGAGCCATCGACCTCATTTGAAAGACACACACTCAAGCACAAGAGAAGTTCGATCAAGGGATAAAAGGAAGTCTTATAGCCTAGCGAAGGAAGGAGAAGCACAAGCGAAGGAGGAACCGAATTGTTTGGGCCTATTTTGGATAAAATCTCTCACACGTGTGAAGGGTTAAGTTATCTCCTTACTGCAGTCTAGACCGAGATACTACAACTGTCCTAGAAGGCCAAAATCAAGCAAGAAAAGATCATTATTGGAAGCCGAATTAAAGAACAAGAAACCCACATCCAAGTGAGGGAGAAGGGAGGAAGTTTTGTCCATGATCGAATTAATCTAGGGTTTCTGCAGTACGAATTGCAGATCTGAAAAATTTCAGAATTGCAGAAGTGAAGTGCAGTGAAAGGGTCGAAGTAGAGTCAAGGAAGAATTGAAGCTGAAGGTGAGGCAAGGTTGATTTGGTCTTGGAGGGCTCTTGGTCAAGGGTCTAGGTCTTGGTATTCGTCAATTGAAGTCTCTATAAGAAGAAGAATTCGTTGTGGGTTTTCCTCTAAAGTTTTGGCCCTGGCTGATTGCCTACATTTTGTGTCTCTTGTCTCTTTATTGTTTATGCTTTGATAGCTGTTTGATGACGAAGAACACTATAATAACCTAACTAAACAGAAGATCTTGATCTAATGAAGTAAAAATCATTCACAAGTAGTTATCATAAGAAGAGAAATCACCCAATCTTGTGCCCTAAATTTCTCAACATTTCCAAACCACACATCAAAGGATAGGTGAATGTCTCCTTGTCATATCACAAAAAGAGGTCGAAGTCCTCTTATTCATATCTTTCTCATGGCTCTTCAAGCCTACAATAAGTCGACTTTGTGTACGGTTGGTCAACTTGGTCTTGGGAGCAAATGGACACTTCTAGAATGTAAAATAAATATTTTCTTGACGATACAAATGCCAAAAATGGGTCTTTTACATATTGACATGGACCATGACTCATACCAAAAACCTAGGAGCACTCAATGGGTGCTTTGACCTAATGACTAATGACCTTGAGCATGAAACCTGTGCTTAAATAATTTTTCTTTTACAATTCTTTTTTCTTTTTCTTCTTTTGACAAATATAAAAATTACATCATGAGCCAAATAGCAATGATGAAGACCGATACTAGTTACACTTTTTCAACACTCCCTCTTAACTAGGGAGGTATTCATAATTGATCAACCGGTACACAGACAATACACACTTTGAAAAGTTCTCATAGGAAGTGTATCAACATACGCAATGCTAGGGATACCAAAACTGCCAAGGTATATCCAGTACATCAAAGATCCAAGTGTAAAGACACTATTTCAAGGATCCATCAACCCAAGGATCCAAGTATTATTTCCAAGACACTAATACAAGGATCTAAGACACTAACAAGGACTAAGGTGTCATCAAGGTAACTTGCCATTATAGGTACCATCAGGCTACAACCCCGGTATTAATCCAACAAGATATAGATACCATCTAGGCCTTCATGCCAGGACACTAATCCTCAAGAATCTAGGTATCATCAAGGTCAAACACTAAAACGGAGCTCCATCACGACCAAGATACCCTCCCACACTAGGATCTAGACATCATCAAGGCCAAACCATAACATGAGATCTCATTACCAACCAAGCCAAGATCTCCTCCCAAGTACCATCATACGGGCATTTTATGGTACTCATCTTTCCATTTCAACCAAATCAGAGATATCCACCAATCCAAGCATGTTTCTAAAATATACAAAATTCTCAGGGAGAGATAAACACATCAACTACTTCATCCATCTGAACATACTGTAGCCTCATGACCCCAATCACTTCCAATATATTGGTTCTTATTATCGATATGCTAGCACAATCTCTAGGGTTTCTCAATCATTTTGATGTTGCTTAGTTCATCATAATATCCAAACAAATCTTGACGGAAGCTTCCTTATCCAACTTCTTTAGCAACACCAAACTCTGCTTGAACACTTTTCAAAACAACCAAATCTAGCTCATGCCCTCATCAAACACGAATAACCATTAGTAGTGCTTCAACTATTCTCCGATCTCATTCTATTCTTACTATATATATGGCTTACACATCATGTCCTCCCTCCTAATTATGGAGGATATATACTTTCCTTCATCCAAGCTCTTTCTTAACTAGGGGGATAAGTCCATCATCAATAATTTTTTTTCTTCCAGCTACACAAGCTCTTTCTTTTACATCATCATGTTATTGGAGAACTACGACCTTCAGAAACATCATTCTTGATCTTCTTATAACAACAAGGTCAATTATCAAACATCAATGTAAACTTCAATTTTCACAGTGCCCTCTTACCATCATGCTCATCAAGTATTATCATAAAGTCATCACCAGGTATTCTTACATCTTTATGACCTCTTGAAAAGTGTGTACTTCCAAATCTCTTCAACAAGTACAACCAAGCACAAATATATATGTACAAGATCATGAAGATTAACTTTACTGATCTAGGGTTATCATGTTATATAAAAACTTAGATATTCAAAACATAGACCTAATTAGCAATTAACTAGGGTAACACTTTCATGCCCTAGACTCTTACAACAACCTTTGCTAGGGTTTTGTCACAAACCTTAGATATCATCATTAAAACTTTAATATTAAACCTTAGATATTCAACAACTAAACCATGTTAGGGTCTCAACTATAGCGGGAGCATTTACACCTAGGGTTTTGCTATCATGCCCTAGGATCTTATATCAACCTCTACTAGGGTTTTGTCATAAACCCTAAAAAGCTAGGGTTTTGTCATATGTCCTAGATATCAATAAACCCTAAAAATAAAAAGGGTAGGGTTTCACTAAAAAATAACATTACAAGGGTTTATTTAATTTGGAGATCAATCACCCTAACAATATAAGAATCTTTATGATTCTATCACAAAACCCTAGAAATGTGAGAGTTATTAATATAAAACAATTTTTAAAGACAAAATGATCATACCTTTATATGATGGGGACATGCGAAAAATGTTAATTTTAAATATACCTTGAGATGCTGCTAATACAAACTTTTGAAGAACTCCCTCTTGAAGGGCTTCCTCTTTATCATGATAACATCTTCATGGTCCATCTCCATATGAGTCTACTTTTTGTCAAAGTGCCCAAGGATCCAACTTGATTATGAAGTCTTTATTCATCATACTCTTCATAGGATCAACATATCTTACTTATTAAGTACCTGCAACATTTATTGACAAGTACTACCAAGCAAAATATACAAGTACAAGAGCATAATGATAATCTAGGATTTTCATTAAATTTTAGAGGATGAAGTCCTAGGGTTTTTTAATACAAACCATAACTAGTTCTAGGGACATTATGTCAAAACCTAGACATCATTTAATTCCATTTTCACAAAGGATTTCCATTATCCCAGATGACCTACAAAGCTTATACACCATGAATTAGAGTTTCTATGAGGAAACAAGGGATTAGGGTGAGGGTTTCCATACGATTAGGGTTTTTATGTACTATGTAAGGTTTACAATCCTTAGATATTAACAATATTCAACACATTGAGAACTTACAAACCCTAGAATCATACATGCAACTAAACCCTAAAACATTTCATTCTTAACAAATGAACATGCTATAAAAACCTCAAGATTACATACCTTTGTCTTCCGTGATTGAAAGTTTGATGTTCCATTGAGCTTATTGTTGTTCTTGCAAGCACAAGTTGGTCCAAAGATTGTTTGACATTTCCTTCAATGACTTCTTTCCAATACTTCTAAGATTCCAATCAAGGATGACTTTTCTTTCTTTAGGACTTCAAACTATTCCTCTATATTGTTGCTGTTTCAATGGTCCTTAAGATGATAGGTTGTTACAATTACTTGTCCTTTGGTGAGACAGTTATGGTCCCATAGACTTGAGTTATCACTGCTCTTTTATTTCAAGTGACTCTCACAAGGTTTTCTTCAAATAATTCGCTGACAATAGGTCAGGTGCCTAATCTTGGTCTTTTGAATTCAAAGACACCTCTTCAAAGAATGCAGGTGTCACAAACAGGTCTAATACATCTTCCTGTAATTGCGATTTTTCTTTTTTAAAGAGACTTTTCCGATGACATAGAGTTTGCTTCTGGGTTGTTGAACTATAAATACAGGTCTCATTTTTTCTCACAATTATGCATAGAGAAATGCCGATTATGTTCAACCTTCTAGCTCAGGACTTCGGCCTAATTTAGGCTTCTTGGATCCAAAAAAAGATGAAGTGGCTCCAATGAAAATTCCAGATTTCAAGTTCAATGATTTGAACCCCTGAAATAACACTTTGTATGCCTTGTCACTTTGTCCGGTTAATTAAAGTCCTCGATGTTCTTGGTACAAGACTATAGTCTTATTTACATATTGTATTATCCCTAAAATATATCTTGGACCCTATGAGGTCTTTGGTCCTGTTTAGAAGGATATATTTAGGCTTATATGCCTAGACTAGCCTTCTTCAATAAACCATCCCCTTGTTTGCACTTGTAATCGTTCTTGACAAAACAAATGTGACCTTCTAGCTACCTAAGTTACTGACCTTAGCTCTGAAACCATGTTGAGAAATCCTTTAGGGCAACAATTTGTTGAAAAATGTAACTAGGTTCGGTCTTCATAATGACATGTAATTGTGATTTTATGCAATAGATGTAAACAAGAAAAATAAAATTATTGTAATTCTTGCATCATGGGTTTCATGAGCAAGCGATTTTATTTTTAGTTAACGATCCCATTGAGAGCCCTTATGGATATTTTCATCTAGTCATAAAAGTCTAAATAGTCATTGTCATGTAATGAAGGCATGTTACTCATTGTAAAGTGTCAAACTTGTTTTGTAAGTCACCCTCCAAGACCTTGTCACTAGCCCTCACTCAAGTTGGCTTACAACGAAAGGATAAATCTAGAAGATGAAGTCGGTCTACTCCAAGGGATCATGTCGGCCTAAGTGTCATGGACAAACGACGATATATAGTAGTGATCAGCCTCATTTGGAGGACATCTATTTCGGTGAAGCAAGTCTAAGAAGTGCGAAAATCATACTAAGAAATAGCCTCAAGATCAACAAAGGAAGAGGAAAAGAAGAGTGAAGGAGATGAAATTAATTGTTGGATAATTGTTTTTGGGCTATTCTTTCCTCACACGTATCCGAAGGAGGCCAAAGGTTTGCAGTCATACATAGTGTTCTTGTTTGGGTGGAAATCTTCACTGAAGGAACCCAAGTTAGATAGAGAAAAGAGTTTCCCTCTTGAAGAGACTACACAAGAAACAAATCTGATCTAGGGTTTCTGTCGTGAAGCTAAGGGGCCACAAACCTACAAGAAGAGGCCGAATTACTGAAGGAATTCGAGAAGAAGAAGAAGAAGAGAAACACTGATCTAGGGGAGAAGAGGAGGCTTGTGACTTGCTCTGGGAAGGGCTTTAGTGTCAAGGGTCTTTTTCATGGTCTTGGTATTCGTACATTGAAGGTTCTACAAGAAGAATTTATTTGGTTTTTCCTAGCAAAGATTGAGAGGTTTTGGCCATGGCTAACAACCTATATACTGTGTCTCTTGTCTCTTTATTGTTCATGAATTGGTAATTGTCTTGATGAAAAGAACAAAATAATAACATAAGCAAGAGAATATCATAATCAAGAAGCAAAAGATATCACACACAATTATCATAGTAGAGAAATCACCTATCTATTGATGCCCTAGATTTCTCAACATAATTAGGGTTATTATTATTTGATTTCTCTATTACTTGACAGTTATGTGTGGTGTTATTATCTTCTACTTCTTATGTTCTTATCATCCAAAAAATTCCAATGCAAAAGATCACAAACACATAGAAAGAACACCAAAGATAGGCTCCGAGCCAAGGCAAAACCCCTCCAAGAGGAAAACCCAAAAATAATTCTTCTCATAGAATCAAATTCAAATGAGACTTCCAAAACCAAGACAATAACATTACTTCCACCAAAACCAAGCCAACCAACCTTTCTTTAATGCAAGGCTAATTTTCCCAAGAGTAGCGAAGCAATGTATTCATAAGATAAGGGCTTTCCAAGCTTCAAAACTGAACTGTAGCTTCTTCTGAGGTACTCGGAATTGAGATAGCCCTAATGGCTTCAAATATTTCGCATATGTGACCAAAACATAGCTAGATGTAGGGATCTGAATTCTTCTTTTCATGTCTTCTATTCGTTAGGCTCTTCTAGCCTAAAAACAGATTTTCGTATGTCTTTTTCCAAACCGCACATCAAAGGGTACATGAATGTCTTCTTGTCATATCACAAAAAGAGGTTGAAGTCCTCTTCGTATGTCTTTTTTCCAAACCACACATCAAAGGATAGATGAATGTCTTCTTGTCATATCAGAAAAATAGGTTGAAGTCCTCTTATTCATATCTTTCTCATGGCTCTTCAAGCCTACAATAAGCTGACTTTGTGGAAGGTTGCCCGACTTGGTTTTGGGAGCAAATGAACACTTCAAGAATGTAAAATAAATATTTTCTTGATGATACAAATGCCTGAAAAGGTACTTTTATGTATTGACATGGACCATGACTCAAAAAAACCTAGGAGCACTCAGTGGGTGCTTTGACCTTGTGACTAATGACCTTGAGCATGAAACCCATGCTTAAATAATTTTTCTTTTACAATTTTTTCTTTCTTTTTTCTTCTTTTGACAAATATAAAATTACATCATGAGCCAAATAACAATTATGAAGGCCGATACTAGTCACACTTTTTCAACAAAGGGGCCACCAAGTCTATAAAGAGGTGTTATCCTGATTCAGTTGGATAGTTAGAACAAAGGGATAGCAATCCTTGGATGAGAGGTACCTGGATGACTCATGAGGGAAACAAAACTCTTGGAGCCACAGGACACTATAACATGTTAATTTTAGGTATGTTCTATGCTTAGAGCAACTTATTTCAATTTTCACGATTAGCTCAATATCTTTTCCAGATTAACAATCACATCAGCATTAAAGTAAACTGCAGATAGAACATAAACATAAATGCAGAAGACAAGCCAAGACAAGAGGACACAAGATGTGGCGCTAGCCAGGGACAAACCCCAATGTGGGGAAACCCTTGATAAATTCTTCTTATATGTTCTTCAATAGTTCAGCAGAGAGAGAGAGAGAGAGAGAGTACGTTTACAATAGAAGTCAACACTTTGACTTATCTAGATAAGAGCATAGATCATCTCTAAGAATATGATACATGAGATTAGTTGAAGATATGTTGCTTCAATTGATTCTCCAAGGTGACTCCTTCACCTATCGTTGTGCTGCATTTCGTCATCATGTTGCACCTCACCGTGCTGCACGATGCTGCACCCATCATCACTATGCTGCATCTCTTCACACTTCATTAATCATGACTGTACCCATCATTGTATTGCATTATGTGCCATTTCTACACCATGTTGCTGTACTAACCTATGCTCTGGTTGCACCTTGCTTGCTTGTTTTCCCTAGCATACTTGTTGTCCTTAGCATGCTTGCTGTTGCATGCTAGCTGTCCCTTGGATGCTCGCTGTAACATTGCATGCTTGGTGTATTTGTTGCTAAGTACCATACAACTATACCAATGTTAGTTAGTTGTCCCATGCATGCTGCTCTCCTTCAGATATAGATTCTTCGATAGTTCCCGGTAGTTCCAGCTGTTCCTCGCAGTTCCGGCAGTTCTGGTTGTTCCCGGTAGTTCCGACAATTCTCGATAGTTCCGACAGTTCTGACAGTTTCGGCAGTTCCCAGCAGTTCCCGGCAGTTCCGACAGTCCCAGCAATTCCCAGCAGTTCTCGATAGTTCTGACAGTTCCAGTAGTTCTCGGCAGTTCCCGGTAGTTCCGGCAGTTCCTGATAGTTCTGACAGTTCCCGGCAGTTCCCGGAAGTTCCGGCTTTTGCCCTCTAGATTAGGGCAGCATTATCCCTTAGGATCTCTCCTCCTACTAAAACCCAAAGACAAGTAGAGAGGAAGAGATCCCAAGTGTGTTGAAAATGACTTGAAGGCCACCTCTATTTATACTAAAACGTTGAGCACAAGTGGGGTTTATTTGGTTGCTGGCCAACCTTGACGAATTGTCCCATAACATAAATAAATTCATATCTCCATGAATACTTATCGGAATCGGATGATCTTTAGATCAATCCTACACCTCTCGATGAGAGGGATCCAAGAAAAATATCAGCTTCCATTAATAAGATGACCCACATGGAGTTTGGCCCTAGTTGTCAATTTTAACATAACATCCTTGGCCGACTGAGATATGTGCTAGTGGAGGATGTGAGCCTATTGGTTGGAGGCTGTCGAGTTTGGTACCTTAGCAGGATGAGGGCCTAGAAGGAAACCTAGAATACCCATGAGGGAAATGGAACTCCTAGAGCCACATGGCTTTGGAACATCCTTGGGCAGCTGAAATAAGGGTTGATGGGGGATGTGAGCTTACTAGGTTGGAGGCTATTTGGTTTGGTACATTGGCCTTGTCATGTTTTATATGAGGCTCATACTTGGCTTGAGAAGCCGATGTTGAGTGGAGTCATGGCCCTAGCTCGGGGGTGAGCGGCTGCTGATAGAAATGAAGCAGTGAAATTTACGGTTGGGAGGAACGTCTAAGATCTGTAGCCTACTGGAAAATTGAACAAATAAGTGTTCAAAACTTGTTCTTCTTATTTATAAATTATCATGGCATGCTTTTGTGATACTGCCATATGATTTGTGGTTCTACATAAATTGTGTATATGTTTTTTGTTTTTTTAGTATTTATGTGAGTGGCATTGCCTAACAGAGGATTGGGGGATGTTACAATACCCAGTGATCAGAAGAGACCCTATTTTTAGGGGTGCAACCAACTAACAACAACATCAATGGGGTATCTAAAGCCGATAGATGGCGTGGAACATAACCCAGGTCCTAGCAAATCCACAAACCAAAGCTATCCCATTTTGAAATAGCTGATACTGTGAATTTGCTTTCAGAAATCAGCTAATCTCTCAAGGGGATTAGCTCCTCATGACTTTCCAAAGCCTGCTTATTAAGGATTCGATTTGACCATAGATTTATTGACTTCGAATTTTCTGAATATATGGAAAGATCCTCTTTAATCAAATTCCATTAGAGAAATTTTGAGGTCTAAAATGGGCCTCCTAAGAAAATTGTACAACAAAAATAAACTTTATAAGAACCAATAGGATTCAATATGATGATGTCAACCATGGGGGATGATTCACCATTTTTGGAGTAAAGAAGTAAAAAGATTAAAAAATAATAAAATAATAAAACTACTTTTTCAACTTATCTCCCTAAGATTTTACTCAAATTTCGAGTGGGAGTACTCGTTGGATGCAAAATTTAATTCCTCATCCAAGAAGTACCCATGTTGCATACTTTCGATGGACTTTGCTACACGAAAAATGATAAATACATGAAAAAACATGATTGCAATCGTGTTTTTCATGTATTTTTCATTTTCCATGTAGCAGGGTTCATCGAAAGTATGCAACATGGGTATTCCTTGGACGAGGAATCAAATTTTGCATCCAACCCATAGAGAGATAAGTTGAAAAAGTATTTTTTTCTTTTTATCCCTCTAAAATTTGACGATGTAATCTAATCTTATTTTATAATTTCCTTAGGAGGCCCATTTTAGACCTAAAAATTCCTCTAATGCATAAATAAATAAAATAGATTCCATATGGATGAGCCTCCTTTTGGAGCCAGGGGAGTTTTGAGGTTGAAATCTCAGCTTTGTTGAAAGTATTTGCAACATATAACTTATTTCCATCAAGAAGAATGATTTGAAATGTATCTCCACACCAAGTTGGCACCTAATGCAATATTCATAAGAGAGGGATCCTAGATACCGAGGCCATCATAATACTTTGGGGATTTTACCACAACCCATTTGATGAGATGAAATTTTTTATGGCTTTGCTTAACACCTTCCCATAAAAAAATCATCATCATTTTAGCTAGTTCACAAAGAGTCCCAACTGGCACTAGGAGAACCGTGAACTGGTAAAGAGGAAAAGATGATAATACCACTTTAATAAGAACTTGATGCCCAACTAAGTTCAACCAAATCGCTCCCCACTATTGTAGCTTGGACTTGAATTTCACAATAATTCCTGACTAGGCTTGGGAAGAATGGGATTTTAAATAGATTAGAATCCCCAAATATCTGAAATCTTTCCAAGAGGCTACAAGATGAAACCCAAGAAGGAGACCCAATTGTTTCTGAAGAAGGGGACTAATATTCCAAGAATAGATCTGTGCTTTTTTATGATTAGTAAAACCTCTAGAAGCCAGTAGATACTAATCAAGAACCTGCTTGAAGTGATTTGCAATAATGAACGAGGCTCCTCCTAATAAAAGGGTATCATCCGCAAAGTGGGAGTGATTTATACTCTTGACGCTTAAAACATATCTTATACTCGAAAGGATGTCATTCCTTCGTTCATATTCAGGACATCTACGTAATGAATCTGCCATCAAGATGTAGAGGAAAGGTGAAAAGGGGAACTCTTGACGGAGCCCTCTTGAGGCTTTAGAAAAGCTCGAGGAGTGGCCTTTCACCAAGTGGGGGATCCAAGGGGAGGAGATACAAAACTCCACCCATTTTATGAATTTCCCATTGAAGCCAAAATGACTTAGCACTTTTAATAAAAAGTATTGATTGACACAGTCGAACGCATTTGCCATATCAAGTTTGATGACCATACCTTTATCCTTCCTTACATTGCTCGAATGTACTACTTGGACCAAGATGATACTATGTATTATGTGCCTCTGGTCCTTGAATCCCCCATGATCCTCAGAGATGAGCTTGGTAAGGCGAGTCTTTATGCACGATGCTAAAATTTTAGAAATTGTCTTATATGAAACATTGCATAAAGAGATTGGTCTATACTTGGCGAAGGGGCCTGGATTAACTTCTTTTGGAATCAAGGCAATGAAGGATGAGTTAATCCCTCCTCCCATACAGTCATGCTTGTATATGTAATCCAATAGAAGAATTAAATCAAACTTAATGAAATCCTAATAAACTTGATAGAAGTGGGTTGAAAACCCATATGGACTTGGAGCTTTGTCTGGGTTCACAAAAAATACCAATTTTTGGATTTCCTCTTTTGCAATCCTTCACAGTAGGTCCAAATTGTCGCCTTTAGACACCAATTTTTGGATTTTATCTAACATATACTAGACAACCTCCAAATTGGGTACAAGTTGGGTAGAGTATAGCAAACTAAAGTAATCAATAGTTGCTCTTTGGATCCCCTTGAAGTCCTCGATTTTCCCTCCATCCATGCTAACAGATTTAATATTATTCCTCCAAACTCGTGCCTTAGCTGGGTTATGGAAGAACTTGGTGTTGCGATTGCCAACTAGCAGCCATAAGTTGTGGGATTTGAGGCACCATTCTTCCTCTTATAATTTGAGCGCATGACAAAAAACCTCGAATTTTGCTTTCTCATATTGCAAAAGCTCTTTTGTGATGGCTCCCTATTCTATTTTCCTTTGGGCTCCTTCTAGATTCGATGTATGCATGTTTATTTTGACTCCCCTGTCTTCATTATTTGTTTTTATCCATTGCTTAATGGCTAACTTCAGATTTTTAATTTTTTTCCCAGATGGTAATTGGAGAACCAATTTCCCACTTGCTCCATGTTGCCTTTACCAAATTCGAGAAGCCTTCCCTTTGGATCCAAAGAGGAGAGAAGTGGATGAACAACATCTATGATACTTCAAGAGAATTGGCCGAAGATATGAACTCGCACAGGGAAGAATATGAGAGGAGACTTGAAGGTCTTGAGATAAAAAGGAACAAGAAACTAAAAATTTGTCTAAGCAGGTTGCAATATGCCCCATGCTAGATCTGTGATTATTCCATGTAAATTTATTGGTAGTTGGCTTGATATTCATTAGATCCAACAATGTCATCAAATCCTCTAAAATTTCTTGAAATTGATCTCGAACGAGGGAGCCTCCTTGGTTTCTCAAGGATGGAGGGTTGTATTAAATTCCCCTTCCATAATACAATCTTGACTCCAAGGAGATTCTTTGAAGGTCTAGGAGAGATGCCCAATAATTGATATTTTATGTATATTGAACATGCACATATACATTAACAACATTACACACTTTTTTTGATGGGAGATGAAGCAAGCGAACCACCAACCAATGAGGCACCAAATGCAAGTCAATCAACTTGAAATATAGGTAGACCATTTTGAACAAAGCCCCCAGAAGTCTCATACGATCCAATCACTCTAAGCTCATAATTATTCCACAATTTTGACAACTTTTGGAGAGACTCTCATTTCCCTAACTTTGTCTCCTGGAGCAAGAGGATATTTGGCATTTCATTTTTATTAGAGATTTAACTTCGGACATTCATTTATCAAATCCCAACCCCTTGCAATTCCAAGAGAAGAATTTCATTATTTACTGTGCGATTTGTTGTCTCTGGAATGAAGGTCAGAGTTGCTTTTCTTAACATTTCGAGTGACCATTTTCGATGGAGATTATCATCTGGTTATTCATTTCCTTATCTTTTTCAGTTTTTTCATTCTGTAGTTGTTGATTTGTCTTCCTCCCTACCTTTCTTTGCAAATGATCTATTTCATTTTCCCTGTTTGCATTTGTTTTTTCATCTGCAAAGTTCAGTGTTGATAATATCGGCGATATATTGGCAATATTCGAAAATATCGTGATATTTTCGGCATAACGATATATCGTCGAGAAAATATCACCATATTTTGAAAATATCGGCTATGTTTAAAAATTTGGAAAAATTGATTTTTTATGTTTGCCAATATTTGCCAATATTTTCGCCGATATCATTGATAAGATGCTTTTTGGACCCTCGCCGATATTTTTCCGATACCGATATTATCAACACTGGCAGAGCTTACTAGTAATCCACTTCCTTGGGCTTTGAGGGCTTTGGGGAAGTGGAATTCTTATTGTTCTAAATCTAAACCCTCCCCTTGAGTTGTCACAGGGGCCTCATTTAGGGGAGTTATCCCTTCTGGAGGTACAAGAGAAGAGGGCTTAGAGGGGCTTGGGGCCTTTTCCGTTATTGCTACAGTAGTTGGAATTTTCCCTTCTTCCAACAACTGATTCAAGATATTGAAGCTATTGATTGGATCTAGAGATCTCTTATTATTACTAGTAAAGGTTCCCTCTCCAGGCGCTAGCCCTAGCTTTTTTGGAGACATGGGCCTTTTCCCTTTCTGCCCTATGGTCGCTTGAGGAGGAACTTTGTTGTTTGCCCTTGCGTTCTTCTCCTTTTCTATTGCTACCATTGTTCTCCATCATTAGGTTTCTTTAGCTGTTGCCTTCTTGCAATTGTGTGCAAAATGCTCATATTCATGGCAAAAATTGCATTTAAATGGAAGTTGATTGTAATCAAATTCCTATATATGAGGCCAACTGTCTAAGTTTAGATTTATTGTTTCTAGTGAACCCTTGTCTAGGTCCACCTCCACACAAATCCTGGCGCAGGTTTGTAATCCTTCTTGTCGCTGAGCTTGGTCGTTGTATTTGCCAAAGGAATTTCTTGTACTCGTAAAAGTTTCCTTGTTCCAACAATGTAGTGGAAAGAAGGGAAGCTTGACCCACACTAGGATTGCCACTAGAACATCACATTCAAGATTAAAATCTGGACTCTAATGGTCTAGATATAACCCTTGGGCCCCCATAAAGTAGGAGCCATTCTTAAAGATGAGATCCCAATCTATTTTGTCTTTAAAAACAAGAATGTGTAAAACCCTATTTTTCTTTTTTCAATAATTAAAAATCAAATATATTATTATTTTTATTTCATTTTTTTTTTACTTTTTAATTAATTACCTTTTGCTGTTATTTAATTTTAATAAAAATAAAATCAAATATATTTTTAATACATTATTATTAATTTTCTCCTGGTTTAGTTGTTTTTCTTCCAATTGCATTTGACCCATCACTTTAATATTCTATTAAAATGAAACTATCATCACAATAGCATATTTAATTTTTAAAAGTTTTCCTACATTTAACCTCCTTCACATGTTTAGCATCTTCATATTAAAAGAAATGTGGAGGTCAACCATTCCTCACATATACAAATAAAAGTTAAAATATGATTGGTCTAGAAATTAAAGTGTAAATGTTTAGCTACCTGATTTTAAAACATACAAATGTGGAAGTCAAATATTCCACAATGCCAGGTGATGCTCCATCTCCATCGTGGCCTTTTTTCAGTTTTATGATGGTGATAAGATTCCGTTGATGCACGAGAAAATTATTGTTTCTTCCCTACTTGGATTAGGAAAAATCGAGGCTAGCAATCTAAAAGCAACTTAGATTGTCTTTATCTTTTCGGCTTTTGTTGATATTTTTCTGTTGATATCTTTCTTTTTAGATCTATCTTGAGAGATGGTTTTATCTTGCCTACTCAGTAGGTGTATTATGTGTTGTTTTCTGGTCAATATGCTGTCTTTTGTATAATTTGTTGTATTTGCTCTTTGTCGAAAATGGTCTTCCTATGTATCCAGATCTTTATATTCTCTTAATATAAATCCATGATAATTTTCTCTCTGAAAAAATATTTTATGATTTGGAAAATGGGAATTGCACACCAGTGTAAGGGACTTTCTAAATTTATGACGATTGGCTTGTCAGAGGCGAAAGGGATTTTCTAAATTTATGACGATGCGTGAGGTGATGCTCCATTTGCATCACCAGTGCCTGCCAGGTGATGCTCCATTCACATCGTGGCTGTATTTCAGATTTATAAGAGGAAGCAGGAACGTGATAAGATTCCGTTGATGCACGAGATAATTATTATTTCTTCCCTATTTTGATCAGAAAAAATTCGAGGCCGGCAATCTATTACGATTGTATTAAGTGGTTTTTTTAAGGTTTTTTTTTATTAGAATTTGGTATGGAGCAGATTTGCCGTACTGTCAAGTGCACTATCCATTCCTGAGAATCACGACTACTGTTAAGAATTCCATATAATATAAAATAAGGAATCGATTTCAACACCTTTTGAAGAATTTGTTGACAATGTATAGACGTCCTTTGATTTTTTTTTTGATGAATTGGGTTTGGCTTGTGAGGCTCACGTAGGGGTAAGTCAGTGAAGGCTCCATTTAAACAATAAAATCTTCTATCATATGGTATATTTATATCCGTGAAGGCTCCTCAGTTTGAGTATCTGTATTCTGGATATTAGTTGCTGAGTGAGTTAGTTTTGCAGTGTATTTTGGATATTAGTTGCTGTGAGTGTTAGTTTTGCAGATATGCCACTGGAAATCCAACAAAATCCATTGGGTTTAGATACAAATTTTCAAGAAAATGGTCAATATAGAGAAATCTTTGTCAAAAATGACGGTGAGCATTCAGCAGAATTCTCAGAGCCAAATTACAGAAGATTCTGGGTAAGACTTAAGACCAATTTACACTGTAAAGAAAGATGGCAAGAGGTGAATGGATCGTTGGGGGACTTGGGTACCTTCATTCCAATTGTAATTGCTCTCGCATTAGTGAATGGACTTGATTTGGGCACCACATTGATATTCACAGGTGTCTACAATATTATCACAGGCCTGTTTTTTGGAGTTCCCATGCCGGTCCAGCCCATGAAGGCCATTGCTGCAGAGGCAATCAGTGAAGGAAAGCATTTGACCATTGCAGAGATAATGGCAGCAGGGATTTGCACAGCAGCAACTCTGTTGGGCTTGGGAGTCACAGGCCTTATGGGTATCATGTATAGGCTTATTCCCCTTCCAGTGATCAGGGGGTGCAGCTATCACAGGGACTGGCATTTGCATTCACAGCAGTGAAATACATAAGGAAGAATCAGGACTTTGTGAAGAATAAGTCTGGGGATGCAAGGCCTTGGTTGGGTTTGGATGGGCTTCTGCTGGCTCTGATCTGTCTGTGCTTCATTGTGCTCGTGAATGGCTCTGGTGTTGATTCAAGACAAGGGAATGGGGAAAGTCCAGAGGCTTCAATTCCCTCAAATGCTGTGGCAACTAGAAAAGATGCCTCTGAGGTAAGGAAACCACTCTGGAACTTGAGAATTCTGAATGCAATTCCATCTGCCCTCGTTGTCTTTGTTCTCGGCATTGTTCTCGCAATTCTGCGAAAGCCTGATGTTCTAAGACATCTAAAACTAGGTCCATCCAAACCCCAACTTATCAGAATCTCGAGGCATGATTGGAAAACAGGTTTTGTCAGAGCTGCAATACCCCAAATCCCTCTCTCCATCCTTAATTCTGTGATTGCTGTCTGCAGATTGTCAACTGACCTGTTTCCCAACAAGGAGGTTACTGCAACTTCTGTGTCTTTGAGTGTGGGGATAATGAATTTAGTGGGGTGTTGGTTTGGGGCAATGCCTATTTGCCATGGAGCAGGTGGCCTTGCAGGGCAGTATAAGTTTGGGGCCAGGAGTGGGGCATCTGTAGCATTTCTTGGAACTGCAAAATTGGTTTTGGGGTTGATTCTAGGAAGCCAACTGGTGAAAATCCTAAGTCAATTCCCAATTGGGATGTTGGGTGTGTTGCTGCTCTTTTCTGGTATTGAATTGGCTATGGCTTGTAGGGACATGAAATCTAAGGTGGATTCATTTGTAATGCTTACGTGTACTGCTGTTTCGCTCACTGGATCCAGTGCTGCCCTGGGGTTTGGCTTCGGTGTTGTTCTGTATGTGATTCTCAGATTTAGGGAGAAGGGTTTTTCCGATTGCATCAACATCTTCAGAGCATTGTTGAGTATAGGAAAATTTTCTGAGGAAACCTAATGAGAAAATTGATAGACAGCATGAACCTACATATAATTTTAGTATTCTTATCTTAAAAGTTTAGAGTCTAGCTTCATCTTAAATTATTATTATTATTATAAGACAGATACCACCATCTCAGATAGTCATAAATGTTTGCCTCTCCTTCCATCTTTCTTTATAGTCCGGCCTCAAGTCAAACGGTTGGGACAGTTTATGTAAAGACTGGGATCCATAAACTTAAGTAAATGTGACTGGTCAATGTTTTATGTTCAGGACAACGATATTATTGAATACTTGTATTCAAGGTGTATTAGATCTGTTTCAAAATTGTTGGGACACACAGAAAGGACTTACAGGTTGGATTGGTTTTTGCAACTGATATGCTCCAGAGAAAGGCGGTGTTACAAAACAATGCCATCTTCAGATTGCTTCATGGTATTACTGAGCCGAAATCAGTTGATGAAAGGAAACACTTATTCTTGCATATTCAGAAGAAGCATTCTTCAGTCTCAACTCAACTTGCAAGTCTGGACTCCACGACTGGTTATAGTCCATAATCAACTTGGCTTTGTTTTGGTTATTGTGGTTTGTATTTGGATCCCTTTCAGAGTTTTTAACAAGTATTCTATGTATGCAGCAGTGTTTTTGAACATGTAGTAGTGTTTTTGAATAATATCTTTGTATGTTAAATTGATTGCATCTGAGAGTAACTAGGCGCTCAACAACTGAGTACAGGGGTAGGTATGTTTTTAATACTTAAAAACAATTTTGGAGGTTATTTATTTAATGTATTAAATTAAAAAAAGGTTATTTATTTAATGTATTAAATTAAAAAAATAAATGGTAAGTTGAATTTATATAATAGGTACTATTTGATATATTCAATTCATTCATTTTATAATGATATACATGGATAATATGGGAATGGATACAATAATGTTGTTATTTAAGAATTTTAGCTAACAAATTAAAAAAAAGATATATCTTACTAACTTACACTTAAATATAACAATGAATGATTATATTAATAAAAGGATCACTATCTATAAATATGCATCTCATGGTTCATGGTATATTAGAACTTATATTGAAGAATATAATAAAACAAATTAATTACTTCTTTAAAAACTACAATTTATTTTTTACAAGTTCAACTTTGATTGCACACATATTAACCTCTTCTTATATGCTAGAGTGGTCTCGTGTGCTTCAAATTCTAGTGAACTTGTTACAATAATGAATTAACATAGAGATTATTGAGTCTATTTTTTTAAACTAAATTTCATGGTACCTCAAGGAGTAGTAATAAGAGATGGACAAAATTAACATAAATAATAAAAAATGAGAGAATTTATATAACAACTTTCTATATACCTATATATAGAAGTGCACAAATTTTAGCATTTCATATGTGAAAATAGCACATAATATGAACATTAATTCTTTGATGGTGAAACTTGACTCCTTAGTTATTATAAAAAGTATACCTTAATTAATTGGAGCCTTGCCCAATCCCTTGAAGATATTCTATGAATGGTGATCAGTTATCAAATATTAAGCTTAAATCATATTTAAAAGCAAGCGATAAAGTAGTAGAGGCTTTGGCTAATCTTTGGGATTGATTACGGAGAATCATTTTAGTTAGTGTGATAAGCTTTTAGTGCAATGAGGTTAGTTGTTTAACATGGAGAAAGTGAAAAGTCCATAATTCTATTTTAAGAGATAAAAGACTATAACAATCCGAGCCATAAGAGGTCATTGATAATAAAAAAATGCAATGAAAAGGTGAGAAGTTCACTATTAAATATGATATACTTTATTTTCTACTTATAATAAAATTAGATTAGTGGATTTAAATGGGGAAGGTGAGAATCCATAATTTTAGTGTGAGATGAGAAACAATAGTAACCCAACTCATAATAAACCATGGATAATAGGAGAATGGAATAAAAGGAGTTCACCATTTTATATAAAGTACTTTATTTTATTTTATCTTTATTTGTTATTTAGTATTGATAAGAAGGTAGGAGGCTTACTAGTTATGATTAGCTTTTTTCTTTTACTTTTATTTATTTATTGGGTCAATGCCATACAATCAATGATCAAAGTAAAGGTATCTCCATCTAAGTCAATTTTTGAATTATGATCATATGATAGGGGTTTCAACGTAAATCACATTATCAATCATTTGTCATGGATCATAGAAGCCTCAATTCTACAATTATGATCATATTATAAAAACAAATGTCACAAGCCCATGCATGCAAGTTGTAAAATGATACTATTGTTGCTTTGTGTAAAAAAATTGAGGTTATCATAAAATTTATTGTTAAATTGGAAATTGTGTCAATATAGGAGGATCTACATACAATGCTAAACAATATAACATGTAGTTGGTATTTTTTCCGTGAAGTTATTTTTGATAATATAAAATTTAATAACTTAAAAATAAATGGCTAATTGTTATTCATAATTAGGAGCATGCATGACTTTTGGGAAAAAAACACTATAATAGCCGCATTTATAAATACAAATTAACCAAGATAAATTTACTAAAAATATATTTTAGAGTTAAGTTTGGTAGGTGAATTAACGAGCTTACTCTAATTAAGAATTGTCTTTTGAAACATACCCTAATTTATATTTGTAGTATGGAAATTTTCCAAATCACAATGGATATATGTTGGCGATATTGTCATTGATGGCAAATGAGCAACACAAAGAACAACAAGCAAAGTAGCAACAACAAGGCAAGGAGCAACAACAATATACAAGGAGCAGCAAGTAGCAAAAGAAGGCAAAGGAGAAAAAGGAGGAGAAATTGTGATACATTAAAATGTATTGATAATGTTGCAGAGATTACTATATTGAAGAATTTGTTGTGATGTAAAATTGTTGATTGAGCTGAATTGTTGTGATGCAAAGGCAAGACTCCAAGGCAAAGGCAAATATGTTGCAAAGATTGTTGTGATGCATTAATGATAAATATTGTTATTTGTTGTTGACATTAGATTGATGCATTTAATCATTACATATGGCTGCAATTAATATTGGATGGATTATTTATTTTTGTGTTCCAATATTCAAGATATGAAGAGTTTGGAAATGAATGAGTGGAAGGCAAAGAGTCAAGCCTATTCACTTCATATTCCTATGTGGGATACAAACAACCAACAAATTATTTAGATTGGAAGGCATAATAGGTTAGAGAATGAGAGAATGTAAGGGAGTTGATTGAGCTATTATGCATTAGTTACCTGGAACTTGTGAAGTTGACGTGAAGCAGATTTGAAGGGAAGAAGATGCAGAAATGAAGATGGATATATGTAGAAATTATGATTAGTTAAACTAGCACATTGCTATTTCTTGTTTGCATCAGGAGATGGTAGTCTCCTTTCAAGTAGTGGCTTGATAAGCATCAGGTTGGAGTCTGTTGAGGTAGGAGCCTCCTGTGGGTTGTAGCCTACAGAAAACATAAGGGAGTTGGAGCTTCCTTGCAGTTGCAACTTGCAGAAAATTGAGGTAGCAATCTCTTGTAGGTTGGAGCCTACAAAAAATCAGATGTAATAAGGAGTAGGAGCTTTCCTTTGCATCACAACAATAATAAGATCGTGGTTTTCTCCCTTTATGGGTTTCCACATATATTTGGTGTCAATATGTATTGTTATTATGTGGTGATGTGATGTTTTGATTAATTTATTACTTGTTGTTCACATATTCAATATGTTGGTCATTATTTGTTAAGTTGCTCATGCAATGTTTCAGTTAATGAGATTAAGGAAAATATTTTTAATGTCCATGAATATACTAAATTGATTCACCCCCCTCTTAGTTTAGTCAAGTTTTCATCAATTGGTATTAGAGCGGGTTCTTTCGGTGTAAGCCTAACAACTTGAAGGTAGTTATGCTTGAGTCATGAACTGTCAAATTGTACTTGTTCTTAGTACGTCAAACTTTCATGAATGGAGAGATAAGGTAAAATATGAATTGATAGCTTATGGACATATTGTGTGGAACCTCATATGTGATCACTACTGTAAAGACTCTCCCTCTGCGCAAGAACAATAGTGGAATGCTAAGGTGAAATGTGTTATGTTTAATAATCTTCATAATAAGGATCTTGATACAGTAATAGACTTAAAATCTGCAAAAGAAGTCTAGGATAGATTGCATCTCATGCATGAAGGAGACACTCGTAGGTGCATTATCAAGAAGGGGAATATAAAGAGGAAAAAAAAAATTCATGTCAAAAGGAAAACATTCAGTCAAATGAGCTCTTTGCTAGTGTGAATCGATTTGATTGCCATGATAAAAAGATAGTTGAAGAACAAGCCAAGCTTGACATAGCCTTGATTGAAATAGAAACACTGAAAAATGAAAACAAAGATATAAAAAAACTAGTACAAATATGTGATGAGAGAGAGAACATAAGTACAAGGAGGAAATCATCAGTTTGAAGGCACAGCTTAAAGAAGCAAGGAGAAGAGAAGGGATGATGAATAACCAGCCAAAGGAGAAAAAGGTACAATGCAAAAGATTAGAGTATGGGATTATTTCAGCTAGAAGTGATCTAGATGAAAAGAAAACTCTGTGTGCAAAGCTTGAAGATGAGATTGTATCCATGAAGGACTTAGAATATGAGAGCAATAGCTCAAAGGCAACCTTAAAGGATAATGAAGTTCTGAAAATACCTATAGGAGAAGAAGCCAACAACAACATGATTGGAAAATAAATAAACAAATACAAGCAACATAATCAAAATGAAAAGTATGAAGTGAAGAATGCAATTTGCTCCTAGATATGAGGTTAAGAAACCTGCAAGAATTCAAAGGAGAAAACATATCTCATGCCTCCATTGCCATGGACTTGGACACGTAGCAGCAGACTGTGAAAACAAGAAGATCAAGACTACTCAACAAAACATGCAACAAACAAAAAGGTGTTATCCAACAAGTAATCAAAAGAGAACATCAACCACCAGGTACATAAACTCTTTCTATGGTTATTGTTTTATGTGTCATGAATTTGGACATAAAACATAGTTACCGATCAAACGAGAAAATGAACTAGTACCCGTTTTTTCGAGGTAGCAGAAAATCACCTGATTTTGAAAAGTGGTGATGCCAGAATGCACATTTTTTGAGCATATTTTTAGCACTTTTAAATTTTCTTATGTATCAAGTATGAACACTTTTTTTAAAACGTTAGTGATTTTCATCTTGATTTTGAAAAATGTTGATGCAACATCAACACAATTTTTTAAAGAGTTTATTTTTGACACTTTAATTTTTTTTACGTATCAAGTATGAACACATTTTTTAAATGTTAGTAATTTTCATCTTGATTTTGAAAATGGTTGATGCAGCATCAACTCTTTTTGTTTAGAGGGCTTGTTTTTTACACTTTAAATTTTCTACTGTTTTAAGTGTAGATATTTTTTTTAAATGTTTGTGATTTTCATGTTGGTAAAAAAAATAAAAAAAAATAAATAAATTAATTAATTAATTAATTAAAAAAACATGAAAAAAACTCAAATAATAAAACAAATAAAAAAAAGCCCATAAAAATGTAAAAATAAAACAAAATTAAATTGTAAAAATAAAAAGAAAAATTAAACAAAATAATAAATAAAAAATAAATAAAAATAAATATTTAAAAAAACATAAAATTTAAATAAAAATTTGAATATTAAAAAGAAAATCCATAACCATTTATTTAAGTTACAAATAAAATAAAATAAAATAAAATACAACTAAATAATAATAATAAATTAAATATTTAAATTAAAAATAAATAAATTAATTAATTAAAAAACTAAAAAAAACCACAAAAATTATAAAATTAAAATAAAAAAATTAAAATGAAAAAAATATATATATAAAAAAAATTAAAACAAAAAATTGAAAAATACAAAATATATATATATATATATATATATATTAAAAAACAAAAAGCAAATCAACATCCAACAATTAAAAAATAATATATATATATATAGAGAGAGAGAGATAAAAAAAATAAAAATAAAAAATAAAATAAAAAATGAAATTAATATATATATGTCCGGCCACCCATCGGCGGGGTTTGGGGGTTGGCAAGCTGATTCCGTGCAGCCCGCCTACTCGCCTGTGCCCGCGGCCAACCCTGCCTGTGGGTGACCAGATTTTTTTAATTTTTTATTATTATTATTATTTTTAATTTTAATTTAGTTATTTTGATTTAATTTTTTTAATGGTTTTTTAATTGTTTTTTTATTTTAATTTTAATGGTGTTGTTTTGATTTTTTTTAGTTGTTGTTGTTTTTTTTAAAGTTTTTTTTGTTTTGTTTTGTTTTTTTTATTCAATTTAATTTTTTTAGTTTTTTTTAATGTTTTTTTTGGGTTAAATTATGTTTATTTTTTCTTCTTATTTTATGATCTTCGGTTTTTTTTTTTTTTTTTTTTTTTCTTATCAGTTAATTTCATGTTTTTTTTGTCCTTTTTATAGTTTATTTTTTGTCATATTTTAAAGTTTTTTTTATGCTTTCTCTCTTGTTATTTTTAATTTTTTGTTTTATTTTATTTTATTTTTTTCTATATTTGAATTTTTGGTGTTTTTTTACTATATATATATATATATTATTTTTTTGTGTTTTTTTTTTATTGTTTTTTTTCAACATTTAAATTTTGTTTTCTTTTTTATTATTTTTTGTGTTTTTTTTAAATTGTTTTAGTTTTTTTTCAATACTTAAAATTTGCTTTCTTTTTATTATTTTTTTGTGTTTTTTTCATTGTTTTTTCTTTTTATCAATATTAAAAAAGAAATATTTTGTATTTTTCATTTTTATTTCTTTATACATTTATTTATTTTTTATTTTCATTTTTTCTCTATAGGGTCTGTGTCGATGCTCGTTTAACAACCTGATCTCATTATGGGCAATTTGATAGTTGATTTTAAAATTTTCTTTATAATGAATAGAGTCTGCCCCCACAATGTATCAATTTCATGGTTGGTCTCTAAGTTTTCATTACAACAGGTCAAGTTCACCTACACCGCGTGTCAATTTGATGGTTGATTTATAAATTTTTGTTGCAGTGTATCGAGTTGTTTTAGGTTAAGATTTTAAAATCACTATATTTTTAACATTTAAAAAATAAATTACTCTTTGATGTTCATTTTTGAAGTTTTTGTGATAATTTTTTTTCATAATGTCATGTTTCAAATATTTTGAAAACTTGAGATTTTTTTGTAGTTTTAATCTTTAGTTTTAATTGCATAGTTGAAAAATTGTCAAGATTTTAATGTTTTTCTAAGTCGCGATATTTTATTTTTAATGCTATGGTTGAAAACACTTACAATTTCAAGGTTTTTTTGAGTCGAGATATTTTATCTTTAACAACATGGATGGAAATAGTTGGAATTATTAGGATTCGAGACATGATATTTTATCTTTAACATCATGACATCCAAGAATTGTTGGAATTTTACAGTTTTTCAAAGTCCGGATATTTTCTCTTTAACTCTACTGCTAAAAAATGTCAAAATTGTAACCCGATTTTTGTTGTTGTTGTTATTCCAAAATAAACAAAATTTTTTAAAGCTGTTTTTTCATCCATTTAAAAAAAATGGTTTTTACTTCCATTTAAAAAAGAGTTGAAAATTTGCCCTAAAAAAAAAGCATTGTTTTGGCATAAACAATTTTCATTTTTGGGTTGTTTTTTCATGTTTTTTTAGGGTTTTTGGGTTTGAGTACCCGTTTTGAGGTAATAGCTCTTGTTTCATTGGTAACTATGTTATAAGGTGCTTGAATGCAAAATGAATATGAAGAAAAACATGAACGCAAAAAAAAACACATCATTTTCTCTATTTCTTCGCCACACAAGATGTTTTGTGTGTAATAATTTTGGCCACAAAGCAAAGGATTGTAAGTTGCCATATATTCAAAAGAACACTACACAGATGATGGAAGCCATCAAAGCAGAGTGAACTTTGAATAAAAAATAAATGCAAATAATAGAAGGAAATCCAATAAAGTATGGAAGAAGAAGAAAAATGAGGACCCTGTTACTTCAATGACATAATAAAGTCATCATAATTTCAGGGGGGGCTGCTCTAAGCAGCATGGAAGTCACCTAGTCAATGCTAGAAGAGTAGCATCATCACAGGGGGAGTGACAATATCACAAGGACAAAACTTGTTGCATTATGCATTTAATAATAGCCTTGATTGAGAAGCTGAAAATAAAGAGTAATTGTTATTTGCAGATACTCTTGTAACCTCAAAGGACATAAGAGAGCAGCACCAAAAATATCTTGGAAGAGATAATCAATATAAGAAGTTCTCTGTGCATATTCAAACCAAAATCTCTGAGTAAAGGAAATTGGGTCTAGGATACCACTAAAATATCAAGTAGAAGAAACCACTAAAGAAAGAGTATATTTCTCATATAATTTCATACATACATATCTAAGATAAATTGCTACTCTTTCTATTGGGTGAGATATTTATATAAAAGGAAGAAGAAGAAGGGAAAGCATGATTTAGAAAATCAAAACAAATCTATGGAGGAGACTAAAGATAAGAATTGAATTTGTGGGCAATGATGCACTAAATAGAGCGGCTTGGAGATCCAGAAAAAAATGCATTCCACAGATGGGATAGGCTTGGGTAGACACCAAATTCCATGGAAAGTACAATCCAATGCTTGCCAAGGTTATGATGGTTGTAGACCATTTGTGGTATATACCATTGAAAGAAGTTTTGGCAGAATGGATAGTTGCGAATAGCATAGACATGAATCCCAAAGAAATCAACTTTGGATTTCAGTGTGATCTTCCAGAAGAATGCTTTTAGGAGCACATGACAGATTATGAGTGTGACTACAAAAATGTTGGAAACCCTTCAAAGCAGTGGCGGAAAGGAGAAATGGTGGATGTGAAAAATCCTAATGATGAACCACAGAGGTTGGTTCAAAACGTTGATACAAAAAACATGAATGTGATGACTCCGAAAGACATCACCACACAAAAATATTGCAACCGAGAATGCAAAGTTGAGTGCGAAGCCATGAGGGTTTGGTTAATAATATACCAGAACTTAATCTTATACCCAACCTAGGCAAAACAATTGTTTTGTTACCATATAATGAAAAAAAACAATTACCAGAGGTATGGTGACATACTTTACAATCAATCTATCAAAAGAGCTATTAATACTATTAAGGAAATCTAGAATGTTACGAGACAAAATTGGGCATTGTGGTATAATGATGAGGATGCTAGAGGGCAGATAATATTAAATCAGAGTGTCAGAGTTCCTATGCATTAGACGAATCAAGGCATAACAACTTCTGAGGACTGGTATATGCATGCTTAGAAAATAATATGACAACTACATGAGCGTTATAGTCAGAGGAATCTCATGAAAAGGATGCAAAGGCAACATGATTTTTAATGGTTTGACAAAATTGTTATTTGACTGCATGGTTTATTTAAATAATATTGTATTCAAATAAAAACGCCACCATGACTCTAAACTACGGGTTCTCGGTGAATAGCTAATGCATGTGAACAAAGGTTTCTCGTTATCAAATACGTTTTTGCCAAATACATTAATGAATGATCTTTAATGAATGTCAGCAAAAAATATGTTGGAGACTGGTAGTGATTTGATGGCACACAAGTGTTACACCATGGAAGTGTTTATTGACAACAAATATAGTATTGGAAACTATATTATTGTAGCCCTAATTGGCGTTGTGTTGGATTTGCATTCATTACTTTGTAGCATTCATTATATTGGCATTGATACATGGTATTATTGTAATTGATTGGAAGTGGCATCAAAAATATTTTAGGGTTTCGTGCCCTAATTTAGCCCATGGCAGTGAGTTAATAATTTTCTCAATTGGTGTTGTGTTGGCTTTGCGTTCATTACTTCGTAGCATTCATTATATTGGCATTGATACATGGTATTAATGTAATTGATTGGAAGTGGCATGAAGATACTGTAGGGTTTCGTGCTTTAATTTAGCCCATGGCAGTGAGTTAATAATTTTTAATAATTTTCTATGAGCAACATTCATTGGGTAATATATTATGAAATACATTGGTAATATGTAATTGGTAACTGATATGGTTGACATGGCATAACGAGGATGGAGGCATGACTACAACAACGTTACACATATTATGATGGCAGTTATCACTAGTTCAGCGTTATTGCAACACTAATGTATTATTATTATATGAAAGTGTTATCAGTGTGAGTAGGCATTTTTTTTTTTTTTTACATAATCGGTTGTTGTTTGTATTCCAAAAAAGATTGGGGAGGCTAAGCTCCAGTGTTACAAGGCATTATGCCCGGGAAGCAAAGTAAGGAAATATTACAAGGAAGACAAAATTCCTCTTTGCTTCTGTCATTCTTGACTTTTGGAAAACCTGAACAAGTATAGATTCTAATAAACTGAAACAGTAAGAAACAAAATTTGCAAGTCATGCTTAGTCTATGTTTATATGATTGATTTGGTGGGTTGTAGATTCTTCAGGATTGCCTTCAGCTTCTGTGTTCCTTAAATTTGAAGAGCTGGTGCTGGGAGCGTTACTTTTTTCCATGATGAACTTCAAAATGTCGACTGCATCTATTTGAGAGATTATTGAACTGCTCCTGAAGGGAGGAAACTCTGTGGAGAAAGAGACTGAGGTCGGCCTCATGCTTCTCCTTAGTGATCTGGGCATGGGTGTCGATTTTGGTGTCCAAAATCTTCTGGTGAGCACGGATTTGTTCCAGTTCTGCTTGCAGATCAACACAGTGTAAACAGTCCTCATTTCTCACCATTGCGTATGGCCAATATGAGTTCTCCTTGCATAGTGAGGTCAGTGTGCTGCACTATTGCTGATCCAATTGGCTTGGGAAGAAGAAACTTGGAGGAGGATTAATAGAGATGAGGGAAGGGGAACGATGGCTCGGAGCAGTAGATCGGCCGAGAGCAAACGAAAGGTGGAGCGGATGCAGCCAGGGAGAAGCGTAGATACGATTTTGAGAGAAGGAGAGAGCGGTTATATAAGCGGGCTCTGGCAAGGGGTAAGGGAAGGAAGGGGAGGGAGTCACAGGAAGAATGCGAGAAGGATCAGTGTGAGCAGGCTTTATTCATTAACTGGCATGATAAATACATGGAAAAAGTGAATAATGTTGGAGGCATGCATTATTAATGGTATTCATTATATTGGAAAATACAATGAATACATGGTAGGTTGGAGAACGTTATTTTCCTTATGGAACATGTGTCTTTATTTGGTACACACCATGGGGCATTCAATGTGTGGTCAAACTGCTGGCAATATTCATATTAATTGACAAGCTTCAATAACAGTTATTTTTCCAAATGCTAAAGTTGAAGTGCTTCTATGGATTAGGGTTTTGCACCCTATTGTTTGGAATTCATATCATGGAACAATGTTGAATACATTTGGTGGAAAACATTTGTTAAAATTTTATTGTGATCTGACAATACATTTTCCAACATTCTGGAACAACGTGTTCATACCATTCTATTGGCAGCATTCAATATCATTATATGCAACATAATTCATATTATATACAATATAGCAGTGTTCTCTCCAAATATATATAGCGCCTTTTCAATATAACAGAGGAAAGATATACAGAAATATACAACACTCATTTGGTGCCCTAATTAGGGTTTTCGATCTGTGTTAAAACATTGGATTATATGCAATTTTTATTATTATCCAAATAATAGATATGCCATCTCCGTCCAATAGAATGACCAATCTTTCCTCGAAAAACATTAATAAAAAGGGAATGTACAAGAATAAGGTGGTGCACGTGCAAAAGGTGATCCTGAATACAGGGTACTGTTAGCGCTTGAGATTTCACCCTAGGCTGAGGAAGGTAAACCTTCAAGGCAACATCAAACCATTTCACCTCGTAGCTAGCCCTACGAGGTATGAGAAGGCTCTCTCGGGTCAGATTTGATAGATCTTATAATATAATTAGGCTGACCAAATAGAAATAAAGATTTTAGGCTAGTAAATTGATAGGGGGTTTGATTTGATGATTTTTGGGAGTTTTGGTGGCAATTGGTGGAAGTGCAATTCAAGGTGCGGGGATTGAGCGCAGTTTTCACAGGGGAATCTAAGGGGCAAGGTAGGAAGCGAGTGTTGATGCTTTAATCTGATGATGGATGATCAGAGATGATAGAGGAGGAGCTAAAGAGGGCAAACACACAATTTGAATCCTCTCTAGACAGTAGAAAACATTAAAATTGAACAAACTAAAAAGTTGAGCATGCTAAAACATGAATTCAACTTTACCACTTCATCTGTCCAATTTAGAAGCACAAGAGAGATATGAAATACATAAACAAACTTACAAGAACATGTAGAGAACACACCATCAACACATCAATCCACAAGAATCCTCAAAGATGACTGTAAAACCCTGGCTTTCCTTGCCTCAAATTGCAGAAATAGATGCACAATATACAATAAAGCTTCCTTCCACAAGAGTCCAACCATGAAAATGAGAAGGAGAGAGCATAATATAGACCATCTAGACCATCTAACTCCTTTCCCCACCTCTAGGGGTCGAGCTCAGCTTTCTAGGAGCAGTTTGAACAAATTCTAAACTAAGAACTAGAAAATAGGCAGCCAAACAACTTGCCTCTATTACTTAGCTAACTCATCCATGCATTAATTTTTCACTTTTTACATCATGGAAGCTTTCTAGAAGGGTAAAGAGAGATAAAATATATCAAAGTGCCATGAAAATATTACATTTATCCATCATCTACAAGTAAAAATAGTCAACCATAGTCAAAAAAGTGTTTTTTGACCGAAAAAGTCAGTTCTGGCAAAACTGGAACTTATGGTCGCGCCCCTGGAAGTTCTGGTCGCGCCCCTTCACAGCTGTTTTTGAGTGGGTTCCACTGGTCCAAATCAGGTGCAAGATGGCTCATTGGAAAGCTTGGCCTGTCTACTTTCCATCCCAAGTGGAATTTCTGAATTTGGTGTTGATTTGACCCCTCAAAAACCATTTCTCCCAAGGTCACTTTCTGCAACTCAAAAAGTGGGCAGAAAGTCATTTTTTTGATGTATTTTGAGCTTTTGGAGGCTCAAATCTCAAAATTAGGCTTCTCCCAAGTATTGGTAATTTTTCTCTTTGCATGCCCTTTCCAAAAATGCCAAGTTTTCAAAATTCCGAGCAGTCCTCCAAAATGGTCTCACCCGGGGTGAGACCAAACCGTGGGTAAAACCTGTAATTTTACCAAAAATTTCCAAAATGCTCCAAAATTCTCAAAATTTTCACATTTTGATGCTAGATCAAGGCTGATCAGTACCATGATGAGTGAGAGATGCCTCAGCCAAGATGCGGAGTGGATTTGTCCTTTTCTTCTTCTTCGGGGCCTCTGACAGCTTCCTTTGGAGAATTTTCATTTTTGCCTTGCGAACATGTAACCTCTATGATGAACACCTTTGCCACCCTTACGAGGCCTCTGTTGTGTCTCAACCTCTGTAGAAGAAGACCGGTCATCACCTTGCTCATTAGTCTCAGTGGTTGACATGGTGTTATTGAGCAAGGTGGAATAAACAAGTCAAATTGACCGCTGCCCTGCCTGCAAAATGCTGTGAAGTATGCTGTTTTCAAGGGGAAACATCATGAGGGAAATGTTAGGGGAGGGAATTTACATATAGGAAAGGGAAAAATATATATATAAGCAGGGAATTCTGAAGGAAATCATCACCCAATGCTAAACATGTCATTCCATCTCTCACCATTTGCAAATCAATACTTTATTTAGGGAAACTGTGTTTTTTAAGCACCAAGGGAAAGGACAATGAAAATCTTCATCATGGAGGGAATGATGTCATGGGTATAGGGGAATAGGGTAGCATCAACTGTGTACAAGTAACAGGCAGCTCATTTCATTTTGTTTAGAATGTCATTGAGGAGCATACTCTGTTTTTACTCATGTGAAAATATCCATTTGATGCTAATAAAAAACAGGGGTTTAGGGTATTTGATTGCAAGATGATGGGAAGGGGTTGCTGTGATTATTCTGCAGCGGAAGGAAGAAGGAATTGGTAACTTGGGAATTAGGGAAAAAAAGAGGATATTAGGAATTAGGTTTAGGGGGACCATGAAACCCTCTTTACAAATCACTGCCAATCTAATTTACATAACAGCAATTCATTTAGAACAGAGGCAGCTTCATCATGCTTTTACCATGGGGAATTAGGGTTTCACTGTGTGCTTTGATCATAGGGAGGGACATTCAATTGCATAAGGAGTTTTAATGAAGGGAAATGCAATTGAATTAGGGTTTTAATATAGGGAATAGGTGGGGAAAAACAGAGTCTTAAGGATGGGGAAGAATACCATGTTAATGCAAAACCCTAATCACAGCAAAACTGGTCTTTTTTGATAGCTATGCAGCTGATACCTTTAATGAATTTTGTCATGACTTTATTCAGCTTTCAAGTCCTTGACATCATACAGCAAGATGACATTTTTCTTTATTTTTTCTAAGGCTATGCAAGTAGCAATTTTCACTGTTTTTTACAATTCTTGAATGTATGCCTTGTCATCACTTTTCTATTTGTTTTTTTACAATGTTTTCTGTTCATTCTTTTGCTGTGCATTTGATATATAATTTGCTGTGTATACTAGTGTTTAGGTTTTGAGCATATAACATGGGGAAAAGGTAGGGTTTGAAATGATTAGAGGGGACTAGGGTTTGATAGGATTTAGGGGTAGGGTTGGTATGATTAATTTGCAAATGAGATCAATAAATATGACATGTTAACATATGTAATTTACATGGGGAAAATAAAAGGAGGGACAAAGGGAAAAATTTCCTTGAAAAATAACAAACTGTCCATGCATATTGCTTGCAAAACATCAAGTCATTTAGCTTATTCTCTATTGATTCCTTGCATAAAATCATGAGCATTACCTTCCTTTGCAACCACAAAACCATCACACAACACGTGGAAGAGACATACCTCAACAAAATCGAGCAAATTTGAGGGAGATTTGGCGTTTGGGTGAGTTTTAAGGTGGGCAGACTTTTTGGTCGCGCACCTCCCCAGAATGGTCGCGCACTAGCAAATGGTCGCGCCCGTGTATTTTAACACAGAGAAAAGCGCTTTGTTTGGTCGCGCACCAGCAAATGGTCGCGCACACCTGTGGAATGGTCGCGCACCTTCCCAAGTGCTGAAACTTGCAGAAAATTGCCACGATTTGCCTCCTTTTTCTCTAGCACGAAATTTGGACTTTCATGTGCACAATAAGAGTGACTAGAGAGGGAAATTAGCTTTTATAGGTTCATTAAAAAAAAATTTAACTTTAGAACCCACTTTCTAATGTTTTGAACTTGCTTTTCTCTTTAACACTGTTTAGAGTCTTTTTGTCCTAAAATGAGCTCTCTTGATGCGTTTGACTCCATTCTTTTTTGCAGGTTGACCGCCCGATGGACTGTAGTGAAGGAACTAGGGTTGTTGCCGGCACTTTTACAAATTTTTGGAAATTGCTTTATTTTTACAAATTCCTCATGGCCTGGACTTAAAAACAGGGTTTTTTTTAAATCCAAGGCATAAAGTGAGCTGTAGCTGAAGAAAATGATAATGAAACATATGTACAAAATTCCTTCCAGCTTGCTGGGCACTTACTGACCATGACTCATGACCTTGAAAAGATTTTGACTCAAAACCCTAGACCTAAGACCATGGGACCTCAAGACAAAAACAAAAACAAGTATGACTCAATTACATTGTTGTATGACCTGATCCAGCAAAGCCAAGAAGGGAACAAAGACCAGCTCCTCCATTCAGTGTTATGGCATGCCTAGTGGGATGCAAAACTGACACTGATGAGACACCTATAAATGCATATGCAAAGAGTTATTGATCACTGATGGAGGGCTCAAGACCGACACTAACAGGTACCACAATGTTATGTTCAATCTGCTGCTTCTAAATTACACCAAGAGTATTTTTCAATATTTCAAGAAGAGACACTTTTTTATATATTTTACAGTATGCCTAATGATGAGGCTCAACTATATGTTATATAATAGACGCTGGTTTTTATCTATAAAGGTAGAGGGCTTGACCACAAAGATCCATTTGCAACCTTAAAAGCGGATATTGCAACATATTCGTAGCTAGGTGAAGTCCTTATAGTGGGTGATTTCAATGCCAGGACTGCAAGTGAACAAGCTAGTATTCTTTGTTGTAAAGATGATTGTGACCCTATTTGGCTTACAGAAGAAAGTAATCATCAGTGGGAAATAATTTCAGAAGACAAGGGCTGCAATCTCTTTGGTGAACAATTTCTTACTCTATGTGGGGCCTTTGATTTAGTCATTTGTAATGGCTTGACTAGATGGGCAAAGTCCGGTAATTTCACTTGCAATACTTATAATGGAGCAAGTGTGGTAGATTATGTAATTTTCTCGCATGGTTTGTGTGAGAAAATGGAGGACGTTTTGATTGGAGATTGGCTGTGGGACTTGAAATCAGGTCACAAGCCAATTTATTTATGTTTCTCTTGGATTGGAAAGAAACAATTAGAGTAAAAAATTCAGCATGTCCAACAAAATTTCCCACATGGCAGAATTCTTTTGACCCTAGAAAATTGTAATACCTTCAAAATGACACTAGAGAGGCTCTTCGAGAAGGAGAAAATTACAATTCATGGCTTTCATAGTCATGAATTAACACATTTAATTCAATGCGCACTTGCAAAGTGCAAAAGAGCAAAAATTAAGAAGTCTGAAACAAATTGCTTTCCGGTTAATACTTGGTTTGGCGAGAAATGCAAAAAGGCAAGGAGAATGTGGAAAGAGTCAAACAAGGATAACATAAATCTCAAAGCTTACAAACAGTTATTAAGCAAAAAAAGGTCGATTTCATGGTTTCAAAGAGGGAAGAACTAATATTCCTTGGGAAAAATAATCCCAAATTATTTTGGAAGGAGCTCCAACCGAAAAAGATACAAATCGGAAATAATATTACAACTTCTAAATGGTTTGACTATGTAAGACAACTCTATTAGCAGGTTCCCAAGGTTGACCTCCGCCCCTGCACCCCCTTGGTCAACACTGATATTGAAATCTTCACGGTACAAGAGGTAGAGATGGGTATCAAGAAGTTGGGTATTGGAAAAGCAAGAGGCTTAGCTGAACTCCAAGCATAATATTTAAAGTGGGCTCAAAGGTTCTTACACCCCACATTACAAAAATCTTCAAGAACATCATACAACAATGGCTCCCACAGATTGTACAACTAGTATGGCAATACCTCTTTTCAAGAGGGGTGACGTCAATAATCCCTCCAATTATAGGACCATCACACTAAACCCTTTGTTTGCAAAGCTATTTGGAAGCATGCTAGAAAAGAAAATTAGCAAGTGGGCAGAAGAAAGAGATAAGCATGCTAAAGGGCAAGTAAGTTTTAGACCTAAACATTCCATAGTTGATCATTGTATAACTTTAAGGCACATCTTTGTAAAAGTTTGGGAGAAAAAGGAAGAAGTCTTGTTCCTTTTTTGATTTCATAAAAGCGTTTGACTTGGTTCCTAGGGATAAGATTTGGCACATAATGGAGGAACTTGGGGTTCCTAAACATTTGAGAGCAGCTGTGCATGGGCTGTATGAAGAGGTGAAAGTCAAAATTAGAGCTTCAACAAGAATTTCTTAAAGTTTTAGAAGCGATATCGCGGTCAAGCATGGCTGCCCACTATCTCCTACCCTTTTTGGTCTATATATCGACAAGCTTGAGGAGTGGTTAAATTTGCAAGGGGGTGATGGTCTGTATTTGGGAAAGTTTGTTATAAGGCTTCTTTGTATACAGAAGACCTTATTATTTTGGAGACCTTGGCGCTAGGTTTGATCAAGCCTGTCATAAAAAACATCGGTTGTGGTTTATACCAGCTATAGAGCCACTTGTTAATACAAATACATACGAGCGAGGTTCTTATCTTTATTTTGATCCAGCGACGTGGGAGAAGGATCCGAAGGACAACTTTTTGGTGTACCAAGAAAAGTTGGAGAATAGGCCTCATTTACTTCAGCATTAGCAAAACCGGCAGCATTGTTCAAGACTGGAGATTCTCAATTTTTTACATTATGCTTTAAAAATAATTATTAATTTCAGTATCAGCGGCTAAGCCATCATTTATGCTCCAACGTACGCTGTTTGAACGAATATTGCTTCAACATCGTTTTATCGTTTCAACATATTTATTCCTGCCAACGATTATAGCTGCTCAAAGTATATGCTCCCTAACGATTATTGCTGCCCAATGAATATTTATTGCTGCTCAACGTATATGATACAAGCTCCAAAATGAACAGTGTTCAATGTATTTACTCCAAGCTCCAATGGTCAAAGTATATTATTTATTCACAGTATATTATTTGTCCAACGTATTAAATGCTCCATATGCGCCATATGCAGCGTTAATGGTGAGCGTTGAAAAATGGTGAGCAACCTTTACCTAATGTATTAACTCCAACGTGGAGATTGGTGTTAAGACCAAACACTGAGAATCCAACGTTAATTTTTTATGGAGCAGCATTATATAGAGCAGCCAAGAATTATGAAGATTGTGGAGCTAAAACACCTATCCATAGCAAACGAAGGATATTCACCTATAATCATCATCAAAGAGGGAAGAGAAATCAAGTCAATTCGATTCAACATTCACAAAAGCTAATGTTACTGTCGAAAACACCAAAGCATAAAGAAAAATGAAGTCTTATCTTTCATATGCAAAGTGGAAATTCATTTCATGGAAAGCATATATATATATTTGAACCATATATATTAAACCATTTATGATATATGGAATTGATTGGAATTAAGTAGTGAATGGTTTGGAGGAAGAGCACACTATTTTCTAAACCCACATGTTGATTGGTTTGGTAATGGGTTTGGTTGGCAAGAAAAATGGTTATTAAGAAAAACCATGAGTTGTTTATACAAACTATGTGTAGATTTAATGATGAATGGAATTCAAATTTAGATATATTTGGTGGTTTTTTTTTTTCTTCTTTATGGTGTAGAGCTTTGATGAATAGGGTTGGTTAATATTATCTTGGTGAATTTGTTGATAAATAATGAATATTATATTGGTGAATATTATCATGATGAATAATTTTGGTGAATATTATTTGGGTAAATAAGTGCGTTAGTATATTGCCAAAAGTTCTTTCTAATTTTTGAGAGCGTTAATGCTTGTAGCATTAATATTTAATTATTGGGCAACATTCACTAATATATTTATCATGACAATCTCTGAATGGAGAGCATATTATTTGGAGCTTATATATATATATATATATATATATATATATATATGATTTGCAACAGCCTTTACTTTTTATTTTTCAAAGGAGCATTAATATTCACATCATTGCCAAGGTTAATATTCATATTGACAACATTCTATCATTGCCAACATTATTTTTAATGCAATACCATGGGTTATTTTCAACAAGTGGAATGTTAGTTTCAATGCAATGCATCTATTACAAATACTACATTACAAGCTTTTACAAGAGGAATTGCATAAGCGCAACACTTACAAGAAGAATTATTTATGCAGCGTTTACAAGAGGAATTATACAAAATAAACATTTAGAAGAGAAGTGTTTACAAGAGGAATTGCACAAGAACAACATTGAATATTATGAATACATTCAAGCCAACATTGATACACTATTTATGCGGTGTTGATACATTATGGAGAAAAGTTTTTTAATTGAATTGACTTTTGCTTTGGAGCAACTTTCAACATTTTGGAGTAGGGTTCATTTAAAGTGCTCAATATAATGCATTTCTCATGTATACCTTGTTTTCCTTACAAAGTGTTCTCTCAACAATATTCTTTCTTTCAAAGTGTTCTCACAACAATATTTTGCACTGCTCTTACAATGTTTATATGTCATATAGAACAACATTCACTTTGTAGCAACATTCCTTCAATATGGAGGAGCTCTGATAAGCCATCTGGAGTAGCATTCAGTCAATGATGCAGAACAATACATTGCAGGTTTTAAAGCATTAAATCAATGATGACAACTATACTAAGGACTCTTTTACAGGCTACAAGACATCTATAACCCTTGCCATTGATGTCAAAAGGAGAGGTAAGCAGAGGTTATGGGCAACAATGAGAAATATATTTGAGGAAAAAAGGGGGAGGACTAATGTGTTGCCATCAATGTCAAAGGGGGAGATTGTTGGCAATATTGTCATTGATGGAAAATGAGCAGAAAGCAAAGGCACAACACAAAGAACAACAAGGAAAGGAGCAACAACAAGGCAAGGAGAAACAACAATACAAGGAGCAGCAAGAAGCAAAAGAAGACAAAAGAGCAGAAGGAGGAGGAGGAGTTGTGATACATTAAAATGTTCTTATAATGTTGCAGAGATTACTATATTGAAGAATTTGTTGCGATGTAAAATTGTTGATTGAGCTGAATTGTTGTGATGCAAAGGCAAGACTCTAAGGCAAAGGCAAATATGTTGCAAAGATTGTTGTGATGCATTAATGATAAATATTGTTATTTGTTGTTGACATTAGATTGATGCATTTAATCATTACATATGGTTGCAATTAATATTGGATGGATTGTTTATTTCTGTGTTCCAATATTCAAGATATGAAGAGTTTGGAAACGAAATAGTGGAAGGCAAAGAGTTAAGCCTATTCACTTCATATTCCTATGTGGGATACAAACAACCAACAAACTATTTCTATAAAAGATGTGATTTTGGAAGGCATAAGATGTTAGAGAATGAGAGAATGTGAGGGAGATGATTGAGCTATTATGCATTAGTTACTAGAACTTATGAAGTTGATGTGAAGCAGATTTGAAGGGAAGAAGATATAGAAATAAAGATGGAGATATGCAGAAATTATGACCAGGTAAACCAAAACATTGTTATTTCTTGTTTGCATCAGGAGATGGTAGTCTCCTTTCAACTAGTGTCTTGATAAACATCAAGTTAGAGCCTATTGAGGTAGGAGCCTCCTGTGGGTTGTAGCCTACAAAAACATAAGGGAGTTGGAGCTTCCTTGCAGTTGCAACTTGCAAAAAATTGAGGTAGCATTTTCTTGTAGGTTGGAGCCTACAAAAAATCAAATAAAATAAGGAGTAGGAGCTTGCCTTTGCATCACAACAATAATAAGATCGTGGGTTTCTCCCTTTACGAGTTTCCACAAATATCTAGTGTCAGTATGTGTTTTTATTATGTGGTGATGTGATGTTGTGATCTTATTACTTGTCGTTCACATATTCAATATGTTGGTCATTATTTGTTAAGTTTCTCATGCAATGTTTCATTTAATGACATTAAGGAAAAGATTTTTAATGTCCTTGAATATACTAAACTGATTCACCCCCCTTCTTAGTTTAGTCAAGTTTTCATCAATATAGGTACTTCATAATTGTAAAAATAATCTTTAGTTAAATAAAAAAGTTATATTACAACTTCAGTTATTTTTCCTTGTGTATAAAAATATTGAAACTAGCCTTCAACCATTTTTCCCTTGTGTAACAATGCCTACTTAATTCATTAAATATTCAAATTACAAAAGTGGTTTGGTTGAAGAGATCTCAATAGTTAATGGCTACTCCAAGATTTAATACACTAAGATGAAGATATCATTAACCCATCATATTAACCCATATTAATACCTTCTTTTCAAGGAAAAAAAATAATTTTTATATTTCTAGAAGAAAAGAAAGCTACATTATGTATGTGTTATAACGACCAAACTAAAATAAGGTATTTTCAAAGTCCAACAAACTACTTAACTAATTCCATCTTACATCATTTGAGATGAAATACTATTGGCATAAAGCCTACAAGAAAATAAGGTATCAACCTCACAATATTTACAAAAAAAAAGTATATTTGTATCAGATAATATCTAGTGATCTCATGAAATCTATAAATGAATAGAGAGAAAACAATCTCATATTTCTAGACATAAAAAGGAAGAAGGCCCTGTTGAAAAGTGCAACTAGGTCCGGTCTTCGTAATGACATGTAATTGTGATTTTATGTAAAAGATGAAAAGAAGAAAAATAAAATTATTGTAATACTTACATCATGGGTTTCATGAGCAAGAGATTTTATTTTTTAGTTAAGGCTCCCATTGTGATCCCTTAGGGATTTGGCCATCTAGTCATAAAAGTCTAAAGAGTCATTGTAATGTAATGAAGACATGTTACACATTGTAAAGGGTCATATTTGTTTTTGTAATTCACCCTCCAATACCTTGTCACTTGTCCTCTCTCAAGTCGGCCTACAATGAAAGGATAATTCTAAAAAGGTGAAGTTGGCCTACTCTAGATATCATGTCGGCCTAATGGACATGGACAAATAACTATATATAGCAGTGCTTGACCTCATTTGGAGGACATCAATTCTGTGAAGCAAGTCTCCAATATCAAGTGCGCAAATCATCCTAGAAGAATCCCTAAAGTTAGCGAAGGAAGAAAGAAGGATTGTGAAGGATAGTGTCATCATTGTGGAATATTTTTGGACTAATATACCCTCTCGCGTGCAAGGGTTGCAAGTTCGAAGTTGGCAAGGAAGGATTGAATATTGCAGTCACTTAAAAGTGATTGTTTGGGAGGAAAACTTCGCTCAAGGAAGCCAGGTAAGAAAGGGAAAAGAGTCTCCCTATTAAGGAGATTATTCAAGAAGAAAAATTGATCTAGGGTTTCTGCTGTCAAGAAAGGAGTTGTAGACCTACAAGAAGAGGTTGAAATTCTAAAGGAAGCCGAAAAGAGGAAGAAGAAGAGAAATGTTGAAGAAGAGGCTTGTGAATTGGTCTTGGAAGGGATCTAGTGTCAAGGGTCTTTGTCATGGTCTTGGTATTCGTCAATTTAAGGTTCTATAAAAGGAATTTTGTTTAACTTTCCTCTCAAAGAGTGAGAGGTTTTGGCCCTGGCTGATCGCCTATATACTACGTATCTTGTCTTTGTAGTGTTCATGAGATGGTAATTGTCTTGATGAAAAGAACACAATAATAACATAAGAAGAGAAGATCATAATCAAGAAGTAAAAATACACTCATAAGCAATTAGAGAAATCACCTAACTATTGATGCCCTATATTTCTCAATAGTTCCAAGGCCACCATCCTCTCTCTGCTCCTAGAACTGCAACACTTATATATGAAAAGTAACAACTTGCTTGGATGGTGCATCTACCAATACATTGTGTTCTCTATAAATATGATCAACATTGATATCTCCACATTGATCAAAACTATATGGATCTTATCTGATCAAAATAAAGGTCCCCTTGACCTACATAATCGCTAGTTTAAAGTCTCAATACACTCGAAGGTTAGCTATATTATTTTCCAAAGTCAATATCAATAGAGTTAGAGTGCATGTATCTTTGTCGAATTGTTAGTAACTCTTCCAAACCTAATATTGAAAGTGAATATATTGTTATCATACAAGAATAACGCACCCCATTTGCATAGGGACCACAATTACCTTGATTGGCTCCGTCAAAGAAACATAAGCTCAAGAATTGTCTATAACAACATTTGTTCTTAAGCCTTTTGTTTTATTGGTTACTTGGTACCTTCATAAACATAATTTATTTTATTAAAGATTTCCAAAGCAGAAATATATTTTTGAAGTTAAAATAACATTACATTTCTTGTAATCCATAAATCCCATGGAACTATAATGGGTAGACGTTTGTGATTGGCCATATAAAAATATTCCATCCATTTTTTGAAACCCTATAAGCGTTTTCCCTTCCCATCTCTTGAACCTCTTAATAAAATAATCACCTTCTTCCACTCTTTTTTAGAGAAAGGGAAATCCATCAAAATATGTTTAATGCTCTCCTCATTATCTTTGCATAAGGCATAAAGACCTAGCCCTTAATACCTCCTTTGAAGAAAATTCTAGGTTAGAGCCTTGTTGCTAAGTGCCAACCAAAAGAAAACATTAAAGTTAGGATGTGCTTTTCATTTCCATAATGTTGATTTTCTTAAGATAATTCTGATCTTCTAATTTGGTAATTACTTTTCAACGATTTCTTAATCAAGTTGTCTTATGTCACATAAATCATTAAGCAATCATACATAGAAAATCTCAACAATAATGCAATAATGGAAATAGGATCATAAGGAGACAACCAAGCACACAAAGAGACACAAATTTTCACCTGGGAAACCCAAACTTGGGAGAAAACCCAAGAATTGTTTCTAGGAGAAATTATTTAGTTCAACAAAGTTACAATCTGATTTTCATAAGTCAAATTGGGTCAAACAGACAACAGAAATCCCATAGGTCAAACATGGTTAGTACAAAAACTTGGTCAAATGACCAATAACAGAGCTCAATCAAATACCTCACACATGTGTTCAAACTGCCAATTATAGACTTAGTTAAAGCCTCATAAAACTTCATAAAACTGACCTCAAAATAGCTCAGTCAAAGCCTCAAAAAACTCAGTCAAACTTACATCAGAACAACTTGGTCACAGTGAAATTGTGCCTTAGAAATTCGGTCATTTTCATCATAATTTTGGTCAAATTGTGCCTCAGAAATTCGATCAAGTGCCTCATAATTTTAGTCAAACTATCCCTGAGAAGGCTCAATCAAACATTGGGCAATGCTAGTCAAATGTCTTTGATCTTCTCTCTCTCCTTCACATGTGTAAAAAAAAAATAGATGATTTGTGTGATCTGAATTGATTTTCCAAATGAGGAGGTCAAATTTGTATATATAGTGGTCAAATCAAGTGGGTTTTGACCAAGTGTCACACCCATTTAACTAGTGGGTCCAACTTGTCTCTTTGGAGCCTACATGAGCTCAAAATTAATAATTTTAATTTCTTTTAAAAGGATGATTTGAATACCGATCATAGGTACCAAAAAATCAACACTCCCTCTAAGATATGGAGGTATTCAACTTTGATTTTCTCATATGTCCTCTTTGTTGAACAATTTATCCATCCAAAGAAAAGATTGAATGAGCCTACTATGTTAATGTATCCATCCACTTGATGTTCTATCATAGAATCACGTGGAAAGCATCATGGATCAACATCATGTAAAGGAACTAGTTACCCACTAGTTAAATACCCTTTGCAAATGGATCTAGTCACATACTAGCCAAATACCCTTTGGTGATATGGTCAGGTACCCCCTAACCGGAGTTAATACAAGACTAATCCTATGTCACCAACTATCCAAGTCGTCACTTGGAACCAGGTCAATGTTACTAACCAATGGTGAAACCCTAGGCTAATTTACCATTCCTTCATGTCATCACATGATCCTTGAATTGTAAAATTCTTACTCGATGTTATGGGGAACTCAATCTACCCACTAACCAAGTAACCCTTGGAAATATGGTTAGAACCTTTTGACCGGGGGAGCACTATGGGCCTTGAGCTCTCTGACCAATCTCCCTTTCCACATTATATGGCTCCTAGTCAATACCCTTAACCTATGGAGACTATCATCCCCTTGCTGCTACAACATCAACACTCTCTCTAACCGAGGGAAGCATTCTCAACCAATCCAAGATTGTCCCTAAAGCAAAGAAACTTCATCCTGGGATAGAGGCTTTGTGAGAATGTCAACAACTTTCTCATATGTAGAAATGCATAGGAGCCACACTAATCCCTTATGTACCATGTCTTAGTACTTGATCTCAATGTTCTTTGACATGTCATCATGGTCGTTTCCAACACCTAGTTTGAAGCCACACTGCTTCACAACTTGCCAAACTAGTTGCAATATACTCAAACTCTATAGTGTTGAGTGCGACATATGTTTGCTTCTTGTTCATCTAGGATATCATAACAAAACCTAAACTAAAGAAACATCATAATGTAGTCTTCCTATCTCCTAAACTCTTTGCTCATTTTGAATTTGTATATCCCTACATTTGTACTTCATCATTTGAGATATATCTCTATCCATATCCAAAGGTACCATGTCAGTGCCTCAACACATATTTCGTCGCATGCCTTGACTCAACCATAACCTGATCGAATTCCTTCACTAAATCTATCACCACAATTTCTTTTTGATCACCCTGATTGGGTGCTCCCTCTATCACTGAAATAGATCCTACTGTGGCAATCCTGGCTGCTCCCTTTTCCATTACTACTTCCTAGTATTTCAAGCATATATTTTGTCTGGCATGGTCCACTCATAGAAAGGCATATTTCTCTTAGAGACCTCCCATCTATGAGCATCTAATCTAGTAATCTTACAGTCCATCATCTGAAGGATATCAATAGTATAATTCCCTTGACCAAGGAAGTAATGCATCAAATCTAGATCCTTCATCTCAAACTCAGAGGTCAACTCCCTCTGAAGCTGAAGCAAGGCTTGGATTCTCCCTCTATGGAATCAAATCCTCCTTCCACTATTTATCCCTATTTCATGTGATTCATTTTATGTAGAAATTTCTCTATAGATCAGCTAGCTCTGATACCATGTAGAAATTCCTGCAAATTCTCTACAAATATACCTCTAAGATCTATGTAGAAAATATGACTGTAGATTAACCCGATAATGCAATATACCAAAGCAAAATACTATAATCTACTTCTAGTATCAAACTTGCGGAAACTTAAAGATCTAGTTGAATCAAAGTTGAACACATATAACCATAAGAAGAATAATCAATACACATGAAACACAAAAAATACTCAGGGGAAAGCCTCAGCTAAAAACCCCACTATCTGTATTATCATATAAGGTGGAAATACATCAAGATTACATAAAGCTTTAGCTCTCACAGCTAGCCAACTCTCAGTACAATCCTCCTGGATGCTCATAGGCAAACAAGACTTCTCACAAACAACCCTCCAAGCCTCCTATTTTCTTGCATTGTTTCTCCTGGGTGATCCTATTGTTACCAAGTGTAACACTGATCACTCACACTGATCTCACACCCTGTAAAACTGCGCAATCCTCAAGGAACCTTACCTTGACTGCATGGATGAGTTTCCTTTATAGGAAAACACATGCAACTGATAGTAACCTGTCCTTGACATTTAGCTCAACTGGGTCTTTCTCTGAATAGACATGCATGAGTTTCTGATGAGAGAATCTTCAGTTATCTGGAGTACACTGGTTGAGTGCATGCATGCATCAACTGACTGATAACTCACAATTAGTTCCTCAAACAGTTTGGAACTAATTTAACTGGACTTAACTTAGTAAACTGAGCTAACTAATTACAACTCAAATATAACTCAATCTTATCTCCTTAATTAAGGGATAATCTCCTTAATTTAAGGGATAATTGTTGCATGACTTCAGAAAGACTTCTAACTTGAATTTCTCCAACTAATTAATCCATAATGAATTAATTAATTATTTCCAAACAGTTGATGAGACTAAATTCAAATTTAATTCACAATTTTAATTCAAGGACAAATTAAAATTGGAATTTCTTGATTCTATTTTTATCATTTCTTGTTGCTATTTCCAACATTTTATTCCTGTCGGAAACAAGTCATATAATAACAAAATCAACGAAGATTCATCAGATATTCATTAATTAGAGAATACCATGCCTAAGGTATGTACAAAGATTTTTTTTTCAGTCTGCAGACATGAGATTCCCTCTCATGTACCTCAAAGACTTGTGGTAGCTCTATGTACACTTCTTCTTCCTCAATTTCTCCATTGACGAAAGCAGTCTCCACATCGATCTGATGCAGTTTCCAACCCATAATAAAAGCAATAGAAATAATATTCCTAGTAGAAGTGTACTTGGAAAAATGTCTCTTCATAGTCCTCTCCGTTTTTCTAGGAGGGCCTTCTTGCCATGAATCTCACTTTGTACTTTTCAATGTTGTCATATACCACATGCTTGATCTTGTAGATCCACTTGGAAGTCACCATTGACTTCCCTTCAAGTCTCAACACAATTTGTCACACATCATTCTTCATTATGGCATCCTTCCAAACTACTTGGTTGTCTACTCCCTTTGAACTAGGAGCTCTTTTGGTCATCTGGCACAGTATAGATGTCAGTACGATTTCCTTCTCTTAAACACAAATCACCCTTGTTGAGTTTATGCTTGATCCTAGGAGAACCCTCTTGTCACAAACTTTGCTTCATTTTTCTCGATGCTTCTATCTGCTACCAGATATTTGGTAGTCTTCATAATGTACTTTCAAACCTCATTAGGAGGCCATGGAAGAAACGATTATAACCAAGTAAAAGATACAAGACAAGAGGTTGAACAATAAAGTAATAATAATCAAGGAGGAAATATAAGTACTTATCTTTTGATCTGAGGATTGTAAGGAACTGCCAACTCTCTCTTGATCCTTGCCTTCTTGCAGAAATCATTGAATCCATATACAAATTCATTAAGCTAGAAATGCTAATCCTCATCATCAACTACTAATGCATGTAGCTTTCCTCTCCTGCCTTGCATGAATTTTATGAGCTAGGGTTTCTTCATTCTTGAGTTATCTAACCATACCAAAAACTTAACTATGGGCTAATGACATTTTCATGCTACCGAGTGCATACTCCTTCTAGCATTCAACATTCTTGGTCGCGTTCTAGAGTTTCACAACCCCTATGGAATTTTACATTCAAGTCATAACATTTAGGTATTATAGGGTTTATAAACCCTAAGTTCTTAAAAAAATTCCATCGCACTTATTAGTGAAAATTATCTAGCTCTGCATATATGATGAAATTGTCAACAAGGTGATCACCTTATTCCATCACGTTATCATCCAATCAAGGATGTTTCATCTCAATCAAACTACCAATATCCACTATGGTATTATAGTCCAAGCAAAGGCATCAAGATCAATGATATAATATATCCTTTGTAACTCTTGTACTCTACCTCTTTATTGACTAGCATTATTTCTTTTGACTCAAGCTACAACACCCCTCTCATGATAGTACTTGGCTCATAGCAATAATAGTGCAAATTTTCTGTTCATACAATAATCCAATGCTCCACTATTATATAATCACAAACAAGGTCCCTTTCTCACAAACAAATATTGTTAGCATGCATCATCAATAGCATCATGGAAAATGCATGGCAGTTGTATAAAATTTGTTGTAATGAAATCAAAGCATCTTCTCAGGCTTTCAATACTGCTACAAGTATACCTTCGTTTCCTTCAAGCTAGAGTATAAACAAACCACACTATTCTTCATTGAATTATAGCCTAATAGACTTTCCTTTTGATCAGATTATCTTCGTTTTCATACAGACTACAATATTCTTCTTTGAACTGTAGCCTAATAGAATTTTCTTTTGATCAGATTAGTTTGGTTTTCATTCAATCTTATCAAGCAAATGCATTCTTTGACTCTTTCCACAGTTTGGGTCTCAAAATAGGCCTTAGTCTTGGCCTTAGACACTCTAAAATTTTCATAGAGAGAGAAAGAGACTTTAGAAACCACAGATCATAAGATCATATTTACCTTAGAAAACAAATTGGACCAATGTGCCTCTAATTCGTCCTTAGGTTAGCAAGTTTTTTTTTCACAAATTCATCCTTAGAGAAGTCTCAAATTTTTCTTCTCCTTTTGAGTCTCAGTCTGCTGAATAGCCCCTTCACGACAAACTTTCCAAAAACCTGTCTTTTTCAAGTTCTTTAATGGCTACTCTTTCACCTAGGCTTTGATACCATGTTGATTTTCTTAAGAGAACTATGATCTTCTAATATGATAATTACTATCAAATTATTTCTTAATCCATTTTCCTTATATCACATAAATCATTAAGCAATTATACGTAGAAATTATCAACAAAAAGTTAATAATATTTGTAAAATCATAAAGAGACAACCAAGCACACAAAGAGACACAAATTTTCACATGGGAAACCCAAACTCAGGAGAAAACCCAAAAATATTTTCTAGGAGAAATATTTGAGTTCAACAAAGTTACAATCTGATATTCATAAGTTGAATTAGGCTAAACATACCACAGAATTCCCACAGGTCAAACCTAATTAGCACAACAATTTCGCCAAACTACCCATAATAAAGCTTGACCAACTGCCTCATAAATGCAGTCAAACTTTCCATTACAGACTCAATCAAAGCCTTAGAAAACTTGGTCAAACTAACCTCAAAATAGATTGGTCAAAGCCTTACAAAATTTGGTTAAATTGACCTCATAATTTCAGTCAAATTGTGCCTCTGAAATTCAGTCAACAACCTCGTAATTTATGTCAAAATCGGCTTTAGAAATTTTGTCAACTACCTCTTAATTTCGGTCAAATTGTACCTCAGAATACTTGGTCAAACATTAGTTAATGTTGGTCAAACTTCTTTGATCTTATTCTCTCTCTCCTCCACACTTGTGAATAAAAAACATATGATTTGTGTGATTTGAATTGATTTGCCAAATGTGGAGGTGAAATGTGTATATATAGTGGTCAAATCAAATGGGTTTTGACCAAGGGTTAGACCCATTCAACTGGTGGGGATGACCTATCTCTTTGGACCCTACATGAACTCAAAATTAATAATTTTAATTTCTTTTAAAATGATGATTTGAACACCGACTATAGTTACCAAAAAATCAACACATAAATAATTCAAGAGCATACCATAGATATCAAGCATAATATAACCCTTACCTGAGAAAAGGTGATGGTTAATCTTTTATATCATATCCCCCCCTTCTAGCCAACCAAAGGGAAAGAGGCATTTCAGTGGTATCTCTTTTCAGTGCCCAAACTATTCATTCTATGCGAAAAGGCAATTGGATGGATATTGTGTGGCAATGGTTTTTTAATTAGGTTATTAAACAACTGAACCTGTGGGGATCTAATCAATCATGTTCCTTTGCTTTTGCATGTAAAAGGATGTGGGGTAAGCTTAACCAATCAATGGCCAAACTTTAATTGCTTATTTTTGGCACTCCTGATGATTTTTCGCCATTTGAAGGAATCATAGTGAATGAAAGAAAATTGTTGATGGATGCTAGTGAGGCATTGAAAGCATAATTACAATGGAAGCAGAATACAATTGGAATTACATAACCAATGAGATCATTACCATTGATCAACTAGAGCATTGCGTTTGAAATATAAAGAAAAACACCAAGGATCAAAGAAAGTAAAGTGAACTTGAGTCTCCTAATGGATCAACACAAGTTTCTATATGGTCAAAGATGTGAGGATTTTTTTCTCATTGAAAAACCTAGAGCTAAGAGAATACTAATTATTGAAATCCCCATATCACTAGAATGATAATGCATTATTATATTTACTTACTTTTTTTATTTTTAGTAAGTGGGTTAGAATAAATAGGGGAACTAAGGGATGAAAAGGGGTTCCCAATGAAGAGACTTTCTAAATTGTAAGAAACTATTTTTTGAGTAATTTAAAATATTTGAAGGAAACAATTTTTATTGCATTCCATTGGAGTTCCACTACTACCAATTTTTTATTATTGTTCATAATAACTAGTACTTCAAGTAAGACATGAGGGTTAGTTCAATTGGTCGAGGTCTCGATTCTAAAGAACCTCACCATTGGGAAGTCATGGGGTCAATTCTCCTTAATTCCATCAGGGTTAGGCTTTGATTAGTTTGGCCGATGGAAAGTGAACCCTTTGGGTAGATATGCCTAGATTTTCCTTGGAGAAAAACTAGTACTTCAAGTAAGGACTATTAATTGTGTTACTAATTATTCATGTAGCATGAGATTATTAATTCTTATGAATGTTTAACATAAGGTTTAAATGAAAATTTGATGGGTCACAGTTGTTTTGGACTATTATATTTATTCCTTGCTCATGTGTAATGAAGGCTGGTAATTATTAGTTCATTTATTTTTCTTACATAACCCATTAGGTGATATTGCTCAAGTTATTTTTTTCTTTTCCTTTTTAGTAAACCAAAGGAATCTACAATTGGGTTTGTCTCATACTCGCGTGAGATGGGGTCGATTTTGGATGCTACCATTATAACTCTTGGGGCCTATGAACTATCCTCCTCTCCATAGACTAGGTCACAATCTTGAACCTTGGATCTCTTAGTTTGCATGATTTCACTTCACCAATTGAGTTTCCCCCCTGCGACTTGCTCAAGTTATCTTTGGTAAATCGTCTTGTGTTTAGTTTCTCTTAGCATAGAAGTGAATTACATGTGGTTAGCTTCATAGTGCTCTATTATCAATGTTTAAATTTCATCACATAAAAGTAAAAAGAAGTAATGAACCTCCACCTTCGTTCATTAATCCCATAAAATACCAAAGGTTACTAGACCTTAACCTGGAGGATAGTACTACTCCAAACAAGGAAAATTCTAGATGAGAATTTTCTTGAGGTATTGATCCCATTTATTGGTGTAGATAATTCTATCACCTTAATAGAATTGGAGTTAGAAGTATGGTTGAATGTCAAGTGATACAAACATACAAAATGAATCTTGAAAACCTTGCTTCCAAACTATATCAAGCCGAGGTCCTGAAAATATCAAGTCATAATCCTAAGGTAATATTAGGAGAATTACCTATGCTTATGCAAGGTATATTGGCACCTTTCTTGTCACACCCTTACTTCCTAGGCATAAAAACCCTATAAAATTTGTTGAGTTAACCTCAAAACACACCCTTGTCGACACAATTGAATACCTTGTAGAATTAGCCATTCAATAGATTGACCAACCATTTGGAGGAATCCCTACTACCCTAGATGGATCTTCCACCATTTCACATAATGATAAGGGTTCAAGGCATTCAAGTTATAAGGGTGAGGAGTCGAAAGGGGAATCAAAGTATTGAAATTGTGAACCCAAAATTCAAAAACATGGAGAACAACAATAATGTTGATCAACCTTTGTTATCCCATGATGCTTTAACTCTTCCAAATCCACTTCATTGGTTACCCAATCACCTAGATAAACTCTTACCAAAATATGACCCTAAATGCTCAGTTTCAAAATGCCTTCTTGGATAAATTTTGCAACGAAAACACAATTGGATCCTTAAATTTTTTTATTTATCTTTGGGTCCAAATGAAAAGGTTAAAGATTTAAATCAACAATTTACCAATTTTCTCAACAAATTTCAATAGGACACAACCCCAACTCAAGAGGTGGAGATTGATATCTACGTCAATGCCTCACCCACTACTATTTCTATGTTTATGAAGAGATGTAGCAAAGATTCATTAGCAGTTAATTTTGAGGAGGCTAAGAAAATTGAGTTTGAAATGAAAAGTTGCAAAGAGAGTTGAAACACTCTAAGAAAGAAAAAAATCCAATTGGTCTAAGAGAGGTCTTTTAGAGGAAAATTCATAACCAAAATAAAACCTCAAGGAGGATGACAAAGAAAATGTTGATTTGGAGAGTTTACAAAGAATGACTAAAAAATTTCAAATTAAATCAAATATATGAAGAAGATTTCATGGGAAGGTATATCTAGCTCAATTCCTTAAAAAAAAAAAAAAGTCAAGAGACTGCCCCATTTTTTAGAAAGCCATAGAACCTCCTTCTGCAAATATCAACATTGACATGGGGAAATGTAGCATATGGATCAAGCACAAAAATTTTGAAAAACATGTTTCCAGTGGATAAATTCCATGAACTTGATTGCAAACAAACTCCTGGATGGGTGGTCTTTAGTCGATGAAACTATGGACCAATCTCAGGGAGATGGGGTGGATGAATCTTCTGGAGGCATTAAAGATATGATTCTATGGGATGTAATGCAAAGTGTAAATATGATGGATGATGACTATGTCCATGATGAATCATTTCTAGTCCAAAACAGGAGTAAAGGTTCATTGATTCAAGTCCAAAGCCCCAAAATTTAGAACTCTAAGGAGCCAGTAGGAGCTTCAATAATCATTAAACTAGCGGTGCCTATGTTTTTTGTAGCCATTGAACCAAAAGAGATAGCTTTGAAATACAAAGCAATAGAAGAAATAAATAAGATAAAAGAAAATATTTCAAGCATGGACCTTTATAAAATCCTACAACAACATAAACTGTTGCTACAATCCTTGAAAGGAGAAGTAACACTAGGCTCATTTGTTGTATAGAAGAAGTCTATTTCTGATAATTCTCCTCAATTGGAAATTAACATTTCTTTGGCATGAAAGGAATTCAAACCTTCAACACCCCCTTTCTACTAACATTAGAGATTTTTAATTGAAATGTGCATAATTGTTTGTTTGATTCAGGTACATTCTCTAATGTTATTTCTTATTTTACGTGCAAGAAACTCAACATCACTTCTACCAAAACTCTACACATATCATTCAACTAGATAGATATAAATTAAAGGTTGTAGGAGAGATTAAAGATTTCCTTATTATGGTAGCTTCGAATCCAAACATTCATCAAGGAATTGATATCGTGGTAGTTGACATATCAAAGGAATATGGATTGTTACTGAGTCAAGATTGGTCTCAGAAACTACAAGAATATTTTTCCATAGATTAGTCACACCTATGGTTACCCCTAATTGTTCAACCTAAAAAAATAAGAATTGATTGAGAAAAATACATGAAACACACCATCGTAGATATCAAAGCCACAAATGAACCTTCATCCTTTGATTATTATATTTGGAATTTGATGTGCCGCCTACCCATATTTTTAAATTTTCTTGTCAAGAGTTTGACACACCTAATAACTAAAATTTAAGAGAGGATGTAGGGCCAATTTTACCAACCATCCAACATCAATGTCACAATATATTATACATATGGACCATGTACTTTGATGGTTCTAAATCCTAGGAAGGTGCAAGAGTGGGATGTATGTTTATTGGCCCAAATAGCAAATGTAATTTTCTTTCTTGTAGGATAGGATTTGATTGTACGAAAATCATCATAGAGTATGAATTTGTAGTAAAAGGATAGAAGAAGGTCATCAACATGAGTATAAGGTGTCTCGAGGTTTTCGGGGACTTAAAAATAATATTAAGGAAAATAAGAAATTATATCCACTACAACTCAACCCATCTTTGGAATTATCAATTATAATTTCAACAACTAATATATTACTACTTAGCCTTTAATGTCATTGTGATTCCCCGATCTCAAAATTTGGTAGCAAACTCATTAGCGATTGTAGCATCGATATTATCACTTCTATAATATTATAAGGCCTCCATATTCTCTGTTGAACCCTTATATAGGCCATATATTCTAGATAATATCACTACAAAAGAATCTTAATATATCATTGAATTTATTGATGATGGAGATAACTTCAAAGATCTATTTATAGATGATGATCATGAGCTTTGGAGGGTGGTTGAGGAACATGAATCCTTTTCATCTAGTAATGAATCTATAAAGGAGGAGTCAAAGTTAAAGTTGCAAACCATTCCCAAAGAGGTTTCCAATATTGAGATTCATTTTGTTTTAAAAGATAATTTAAGGGAACACCTAACATAAAAAATTGTAGCTCTGACCTAAATCACTGAGTGGTAAACCTAGTGTCTATGGAAAATCCCAAGCACATAAACTTAGGGAAAATTATGTTGGAAAATGAAAGAAGGGCCCACCTTAAACTCTTCAAGGATATCAAGATGAATTTACATGTTCCTACAAAGATCTCAAAACCTATGACACATGAATTATACAACATATCATCCCATTCAAAGAGAATGTGAAACATTTTTAATAGAAGCTAACAAAATACCATTCCTCTATTGAACCAATAATATAGAAAGATATAAAGAAGCTTCTTAGTGCCAAAATAATGTTCCAAATTAGACATTAGGCATGGGTAGCCAATTTGGTATTGGTTCACAAAAAGAGTAGATAAATTTATCTCTGTGTATATTTTGAAAATCTCAATAAAGCCTCGACCAAAGATAACCATCCCATGCCTCCCATGGAGTGACTCCTACAAATAGTTCCAATATCAAAAATGTTTTTTATCTTATATGGTTTCTCTAGTTACAATAAAGTGCTAGTAGCTAAAGGAGATAGGGTAAAAACCATCTTTTATACTAAGTGGGGAACACTCACATACAAATGCATTCCTTTTGGCTTAATCAATGTGGGATCTAACTTTTAGAGAGCTATAGATTTAACTTCTATAGAATGAATAATAATAAGACTGGTATTCTATCTCGATGATGTCACTATCTATTCCAAGAATAAATCAAGTTATATTCAAAACTTAAAAGAAATATTTGAAAGATGTTGAAATTTTGCACCACATGAAGTCCATTGTTTTGGTGTCACTGCAAGAAAAATATTAGGTAATATCATATTCAAAGGAGGCGTCTTCATCGATCGAGAGTGAGTTAAAGTGATTACTAGAGTGCCATTTTCTCAATAATAAATCCATGTAATCTTTTTTCAGTAAAATAAACTTTTTGAGGAAGTTTATCCTTGATTTTGTTGAAATAGTTAAACCTTTACAGAAAATAATATGTAAGGCTTCAAATTTTAGGTGGGGCATTGAGAAAATGGAAGAATTCAAGAGAATCAAGATTGTTATATCTTAGGCTCATGTCTCATGTAGCCCTAATTTCAATAAGGATTTGATTCTCTACACATTCAACTTAGACTAATCTTTAGTTGTTGTCTTGAAACAAAAGAATGATGAGGGAAATGAAGCTCCCATCTCTTCCATGAGTACCAACTTGCAAGGAGTTGAACTCAATTATCCCACAATCAATAAGCAAGCATATGTGGTTTATAAACAAATAAAAAAATTCAGATCCTATATCTTAAAAAAACATGCCAAGGTTATAGTTCTACATACTATTATGTGAATGTTATTCACTCAACAAGAGTTGGGTGAAACGAGAGGTAACTAGATGAATGTAGTCCAAGAATTTAACCTAGAAATTAAACCTGCTAATATTGTCCAAGGTCAATGACTATGTAAGTTAGCTATAGAATTTTCAAGCCCCACTGAGACAAAAGAATAGGGTTGAGAAAATGAAATATCCATGTACTCTCAATAGATGGTTGTATTCATGTTAGGATAATCCTAGTATGATGACGTGGCATATGTTTTAGAAAATGACACTTTCCCTAATCATATTACTGCTAAAGAAGAAGGGAATTCAGGCTTAATTTAGCACATTATGAGGTTATTAATTCAATCCTATTTCATTGAAATTATGATGAGGTACTATTGAAGTGTTTGTAGAAATAAGAAATACATAAGGTTTTAAAAGAGCTTCATGATGGACCAACATGTGGGAATCTTGCTAGAGAGATGACTACTCACAACATCCTATGTGCAGGATATTAATGGTCAACCTTGTTTAGGGATGTACATGCTTATGTTAGAAAATGAAAATGAGTGCAAGGAGAGAAAATAAGGCCTCTGTTTCTTTGCAACTCATAGTGATAACTCGACCTTTTTACCAATGGGGGGTAGACATAATTAAGGAGATTAATCCTCATTCTTTGAAGAAACACAAGAAAATTTTGACAGCAATAGATTATTTCACCTAATGTGCTAGGTTTTTTCCCATTACAAATATATTATTTTAACACTAATCAGTAGATATTTTTATAAATCTGCACTCGGATAGCAGCAAAAACCAGGAGATTACATTAGGTGCTTGGATCAAATTCTTCGATAGAAGAAGATATGCTTAGAGTTTATACGACACTAACATTACAATTATTCACTACATACATCTTGCTAGCATAGTGGTAGCTATATAGCAACAAAATTGCCCACATAATAACACACATTTACAAAATTTTGTCATTCACCAATTGAAGAGTCAACTGACATGGATTCTGTTTGACCTGCGTCTGCATTTCCATCTAACGATTGAGATTGTGTAGCTAGGTGTGCTACAAGGTTCTCTAATTGACTACAAAGAGCATCTATTTATCATTTTGGTGGTTGTTTTAAAGCTGGAATCCATGCATTCATTTAGACTGGTCTGCTACCATAATGGAGAGCTAGAGAAGCAATGGCATAAGAGTGTGAGAGTCAATATATTAATTTATAGGAAGGTGAGGGAAGAAGGGGCACTTGGAAGACCGCGTCCCTACATTGTATTGATTGGTCTTGTTCATCATCGGGCCTTCCTAATTCTAGAGTTTATTGCTAGCTAATGCAATGTTTAATTCCAAATTGTGAACCAAACGAACCAATGCTTGAATACCCAATGCCTCAAGATGATTCCAAAGACCGACAAAGTTCAAATTAAGAGTACTAGAGAGAAAGGAAATTACTCGATTCTTCCACGAGAGTAAGGGAAGTTAACATTGACCAATTACCATATGAGGTAGTAGGCTACTAATTAATACCTTTCCCAAATATCCACATGTTCAATGTATGGCCTTCATAATTTGACAAATTGGGTGCACAGAAAAATGATGCTTCCCTTTTTTTCGAAGCTCTAATGGTAGAGCATGGTTGCAAGTAGCAATTTTAAGAAAGCAACCTCGTCTAGGCCGGACCTCTGCACCTAACTCTCGACCAAAGCCTATGGGCTTGATGGGGCTCCCCAATCATTAAAGAGGTGAAACCATAACTTCATTCTAATCTGTCAACCTTCAACCTCCCTTAATTGGATAAGAAGGAAAATTAGATCATTAATTTCCCTCCCATATGAGAGAATTAATCTCTATACTGCTTGCACGAAGGCCATTCTTCCTACCTATGTAAGAAATGAAACTACACATTCAAGGGACCTGAACTTGGAATGCACACAGAGAGAATTTATGAGCCAAAACTCACCATTCAATCTCCCTCTAGACGTTGTGAAAGGAGGCATATGGCCCCATTCCTCCACCTAAGAGACTCTACCACCAAATGTAATGAAAACCTCCCTAATTTTTGTTTGAACCAAGGGCACATTTATGTGCAAGAGGTGGTCTATCAAATCAGAAATTTCCTTCATGATTCTAATGATTTTATGAAGTGAATACACATAGATCTTTAACATTATCATTTCTAAATAATGGGATGGATTTCCAACCTTGTTTCCCATTTATATTTTCTTTTTCCTTTTTCAAAGTGCAGACTTGATTAGCTTGTTTGTCCACCTCAGAGTTTTGGATCCTAAGAATATTGTATAATTTTTTACGCTGAAAGGATTCAAGGATGATCATAATTCTTAGAAGAAGGGGATTCAACTTATTGCTCTTGGAGGTGGAACCGTTTTTCAAAAATAGAATGGCTATTAGGCATTCCCCAACAATTATAATTCTAGCTATTCCTTTTACCTTGACAATCTGGAGACCTAGAAGAAGCTCTTACATCTCTACCATATTGTTAGATTCCTTGCCAAGACCCCAAGAATACTTAATTTCATGTTGTTCAATGGGATCCCAAAGGATCCCTCCCCATCCTACCACCCCAGGATTATGCTTTGATGTTCCATTAAAAAAATAATCCAACAAGATTTGAAGGTCTTCCAATGTTCAAATTCTGCATCAAAGAGATGAAGTTTCCAACTAGGGTTTAGGGCATGAGGTTGAGGAGTAAGGGGGAGAGAGTGCAAGGATTGACAAGGGATTTGATCCGTTGAATTTACAATTAGTCAAGGGAGAGGTCTCTTTCATGCAATTAGATCCTGTTGTGCTTGTCACATAGAGAGAGAGCTTTGAGAGATGATATTCTAGGGGAGAAAACTATGTCCTTGTAGAAATTTGATAGAAATTGCAATTTCTTAAGAAATCAAACTAAAATCGGGAGACACAAATTCTACTCTACTAATATGCGGAGTGAAAATCACAATTTAGAACAATATGAATATACATGCAACAAGAAAAACCACAAGTACACAATGATTTCTTGGGGAACCCAATTGGGAAAAACCCCTCAAGCCTCTTTGCATTAATTATTTGAATAGATAAACTATTACAATTGCATACTCTAGCTCTAAGCACCACTTGCAAAAGTAAAATTGTTCTCTCTGCTGAATGAGAACCTCTTTCCAACGCTTAACCAATTTATGGCTCCTCCAACCTCCTATTTTGTTGCACAATTATGAGCTAATCCAAGCTCCTAAACAATAGGGAAGCCCCTATTACCTTGCACAATTCCCAATGAATTAAATTCTTGATTGCATGCAAAAACCTGTACACTCAACTAGTATACTATTAATATTACACTAGCCTTTGTCTCCTCCACTCCAGCTTGGAAATTCGAATTCGATGCATGTTTGGGCTAGATCTCTAAGTTAGATTGTGCTCTTACTACACAATTGACCTTCAACTGACTCTATTAATTGATAAAGGTCTGTTAGTTGAGTACAACTGACAATAAGTGAAATAGATTGCTAAAATTTAGTAATCAACACATGCATGACTAAACTCCAAGCCCACTAACTCAAATTTGTTGATCTAGCTAAGTGACAAGAGTCATGTCACACTAGTTAACTGCCTCCAAGTTGTCTTGTTGATGTGGAAATTCGATTTACTCAATTTGACTAAGGCTAAAGTCAAATTGAGCCTTTCTTGCTAAACTTTCTAACACTCCCTCTTAGAAAGAAAGGTATTTTTCACCACCCCTATCCTGCACCTATGTAATTCGAATTCACCTCTTGACAATGCCTTTGTAAAGATGTCAACATCTTTATCCTCAGCTGGAATGTATTGTAGCAACATAATTATCCTCTACACATAGTCCCACAAATGATGATACCAAATATCAATGTGCTTCGACCTGTCATGAAATACCAGATTCTTAGAGAGCTTAATGCAACTCTGATGATCACAATATATCATTGCCAGAACCATCTCTTGACTGAAAACACCCACAAGTGTTTTCCTCATCCATATGGCCTCACATGTTGCTTGACTTTCAATCATGTATTCAACCTTTGTTAAGCTGAGTGCTACATACCTCTGCTTCATTCTATACCAAGAAATAACTGTTGACCCAACACTGAAGATAACACCTAAAGTACTTTTCTTATCTGATGGAATCCCTGCCCAAACTTCATCGGTGAATCCTTGGAGCTTCACTCCCTCTGTCCTCCCGTACCATAATCCATACTTGGTAGTGCCTCTAAGGTACTATAGCACATGCTTTGTTTCCTTCAAATACAGTTTGATAGGCCTCACCATATCTTGACTAAGCTGGTTTACTGCATAGCATATGTTGGGTCTTGTGTTCACAATATACATCAAATACCCCAAAAGATGCCTATAAATGGTAGCATCAACCTCTTCACCTGAAGTGGCATTCTCCTTCCTATAGTTTGTAGCTAGAGGTGTGTCCATAGGCTTGCAATTATCCATGTGAAATCTCTGAAGTATTTTAGAGGCATACTTCCCCTAAGACAAATAATTCAACATCACCTTGCCATACTTTAAACCTGAGGAAGTAATGCATTAATCCCATGTCTTTCATCTCAAATTCCCTTGCAAGAACCTTTTTGCAAGAGTGATCATTTGCTCATCACATGTCAATATTAAATCATCAAAATACAAAACAGGAATAAGCAACTTAACATCTACCATAATTTGATAGAGGTTCGAAGTTGCTTCACTTTTGGTGAAGCCCAATCCACTGAGATAAATATTGATTTGAGTGTACCATGCTCGAGGCACCTATTTGAGACCATACAATGTTCTCCCCAGTCTCCACACATGTCACTCCCGATAATATGTCTCAAATACTTCTGGTTGCTCCATGTAAATTTCCTCCTCAGCAACATCGTTGAGAAAAGTGATCTTCACATCAATTTGGTGGATCTTTCACCTCACCTGCGCAGTTAATGCAAGAATTGATCTGATGGAGGAATACCTTGCAACATGGGAAAATGTTTCCTCATAGTCAACTCTCTCTAAATAAGAAAATCATTTGGCCACAAATCTAGCATTGTACTTCTTGATGCTCCCATCAATTGCATGCTTCACTTTGTACATCCATCTGTAACGAACCATTGATTTCCCTTCTAGTCTCGACATAACTTCTGTATTTTGTTCTTGATAATGGATTCATATTCTTCACCATGGAATCTGTTAGCGCTCGAATTTGCCTCAGGCTGAGGAAGGCGAAACTCAAGGCAACATCAAACCAAGCTCAGCCTCGTAGCTAGCCCTACGAGGACAGGAGAGGGCTCTCTCCGGGTCTATCTTGGCAAGAGGTCTTCAAAGGGGCTGAGATGACCGATATGAATACTGATTTTAGGCTAGTAAATTGATAAGATAGTTTGATTTAAGATTTTTAGGGTTTTTTTGGAAAACAGGGAAAGGCAATTTTGGGTGCGGGGACGTGACACAGTTTTTGCAGAGGTCTTTTTGGGGCAAGGTAGGCAATCGTCCTGATGTCTTTAAAGGAATTGAATGGATAGAAATGACTGGTGAGGAGCTAAGGAGAGCGAGAAAATTTCAGGAGTTCTCCTTAAACAGATGAAAACATAGATATTAAACAAACTTAAAGGCAGAGCATACAAGATTATGAATTCTACCTTAACACTTCATTTGTTTAATTTGCAGAAGAGAATAGTAGGAAAATGATACACATAACAAACTTACAAGTACATGAGAGAAACACACCATCAACACAAATAACCACAGGAATCCCAAATAGTGCTGCAAAACCCTGGTCTTTCCTTTGCCAAAATTGCTGAGATACAATGTGTAATACAGTCTAAGCTTATCCCCCAAGAGTCCAACCATGAAAATGACTAAGAAAATACATAATATAGGCAAGCTAACACATTTCCTTGCCTCTAGGGGTCGAGCTCATCATCCTAGGAGCTGTTTCAACCAATTCTAAACTGAGCACTACAATCTAGGCAGTCAAAACAACTTGCCTCTATAAGTTAGGAAACCAATTCATTCATTAATTTTTTGCTATTTTATGAATGAATCTTCTAGAATAGGTAAAAAAAGTGTCATGTCATCATGAAAATACATTAGTTACATCAAATAGGGTGAAAAATCCCATGAAAAGTCAAAACTAGTCAAAAGTTGCGTTGTCCTGAGCTGTAGATGAAAAATTGGCAAATTTCCCTGATGCGTAGCGCGCATTTGAGCCCACTTTTGGGGCACTTCCTAGCATCAAAATGAGGCTCAAGTGGGATTTTTGGAAAGGTTTGGATGTCTACTTTCCAACCCAAGTGGAATTTCTCAATTTGGTGCCCATTTTCCCCTCCAAAAATGCAATCTCCCAAGACTGTTTCCTGTGTGTCCAAAAAGTGGCAGAAGGTCATTTTGCTTGTTTTTTGACCTTTTGGGGGCCCAAACCTCAATGAAATGTCTTGGCAGTGGCTGAGCAAGTGTAATTTGTCATGACAAATCCAAAAATGCAGAGTTTTTGTGAAATGGACCTCCCCATCTTCAGGGTAGCGCGCGGCGCGCTACGCGTTGAGGGCAAAAACCTGTTTTTAGCAAAAAAAAATTCAAAATTGACCAAAATTGCTCCAAATTTTCTGAATTTTGAGCTGGGGGTGTATCATTGAGCACCATGCTCCTTCAAGGAGGCTTCGGCCAAAATCTGAAGTGGATCGGGCCTTTTCCTCCGTTTTAGTGCCTTGGCCAATCGTCCTTTGAGTACCTTCATTTTCGCTTTGCACACATGCATGCGGGCCCAATAATGATTCTTCATGTGGTGGAGCATATCTTTGTCCTTGTTTGCCTTGGCTAGCAACTTCTATAAATGAGTGTTCACCCAGATGAGCATAGACCCTTGCTCAATAGGTGTCAAATCACCGGGTCTCTTGTGGGCCAAGTTTCGGTCTTCTCGGATTCGCCGCAACTCATCAAAAGTGTGTTCATCTTCTAGCTGCTTGTTACACTGCTCCAAGTAGTTGATTTTCCAATTGGCCGTTTCCAATTTCTGTTGCAACAAGCGATTTTCAGCCTTCTGTTGCTGAATGATCTCCTTTAGCTCCGAGCTAGGAGAACTGATGTCAAGGTCAATAATGTCTATGTCCGGATCACCTGATGGTCCCTCATCAATCATGGGCTGCTTGCCTCTCTCCCGTACCTATGCTACTGTCGAAAGCGAGGCCCCTTCCACCTGATGTGGAGATAACACTCGCTGTGCTGATGAAGAAGGCGAGTCCCCTTCCACCTGGTGTGGAGATAATACTCGCCGTGCAGATGCAAATAAGGCCCTGTGGCCTCTCTGATATGTAACACATGTTGGAGTGCTGACATGCTCGGGATCTGGAATGTGAAACTGATGTGAAGGCCCTCCCTCATCATGGACAATCTCAAGGGGTGGCTGTGGCACCGTGAAGAAGTCGCTAGAGATGAAATCCTCCCAAGCAATACCCTGCTGTGCCAACTGATGCATCACTATGATCTCGATCAGTGCATAATGATATATACTCTTGTGTTGCTGTGCGGAGTTCTTCCTTTGCACTAAGGGCACCATCCTCTCTATATTTCGGCACTTGAAAAATGGAATGTTCATCATTCGTACTCGGGTGAAATGCATCAACAAACGGATATGGTACGAATATAAACGTGAAAATCTGCCCTCACAAGTGAAATAGCGCATAATGAGCCTCATCAAGGGTGCATACTCATCCCTTAGGAATCTGAAGGGAAAAATAGCAGTTAGGTGTCTCATACACCCGGGTTTGATATATGGTTCATAATGAAATCTGTCTAGTTGCTGGCACTTGTTCCACTCCTCCCAAACATTTGGTATCCCGGTGGCTTGAGCAACAATTTCGGGTGATAGGGTGAAGTCCACTCCTGCAAGGTTCACCTGACCATTGTGCAAATGTAGGAAAAATAAGCGGACTAGTTCTCTGTGATGTTGAATTTGCGAGATCCGCTCACAATATCCAAAGCATGATTGATACTGAAAACATGTCATTGCAAGTGGACAAGCTTGCAACTGAGCCAAAGAAGTGGGCTCCTCCCTGACATGCCGACCACCTTTACCACCCTTATGATGCCTCCTTGGCACTTCTATCTCCGGTGTCGAATCACTGTCATAACTCTGCTCATAATCTGATTCGGTTTCTAACATGGTTTTGAAGGCAAGATGGCTGAAATGTATTGTTGACTTTGCACCCAATTAACTGCTGTTTGACTTTTTCAAATGCTGTCACCAAGGGGACATAAATACAAGGGGATTGTTAGGGAAAGGGGAACATGAGGGAATTAGGGACAATAAACATAAATAAGGAATTTAGGGAAGGCAACATGGGAAATCATAATATTGTGGGATTTTAAGGTGAAGTAGGGTTTGGGAATTTAGTAGGTTTTAGGGATTTTAGAGAGGAAGATTATAAAATTTTATGGGAAAATTTGAAGGAGAATGTTGGTGAAGATGAGGGAAAAGAGGGATAAAAAATGGGCAACCTTGGACAACAAAATACTTTGAAACCCTAGCACAACTAAGTCTTTAAATTTTGCACAGCATTGTAGGGTTTTAACTTCTCATTTTCATGGCATTTTTAACATATTAATTTCTCATTCATCTTGCAAAACCAAAACTAGCCATGGAGGAGAGGCCTACCTGAAATTTGCTTGAGAGAAAAGAGGATTTGGTAGCTTGCTGGCAGTTTATTGGGCGAAAAACCCAACGCGTAGTGCACCTTGCCCAACGCGTAGCGCCTGAGTAAAAATGCACTGGAAAAGTCGCGCTGATGCGTAGCGCGCCCTGGGTGCGTAGCGCGCCCCTGAAACTGCCCAATTATCTCAATGACTCTTGAAATCGCCTTTGCAAGGATTCACTTGGCTTGTGAGAGGAAAATGAGTTGCTAATGAAGAGTGATGTGCTTTTATAGGCTCCTTTTTTATTTTTATTTGCCGAAAACCCACTTTATAATGTTTGAGTGTTGACACTTTTTGAATTAATTGGCTCTGACTTCTGGTTTCCTTTTTTTGAAAAAAATTGGTTGAAATGATGATTTCTTCTGAAAATTTTTGTAGGGATGGCTTTTGAGATGCTTTAGCAAAGGAGACCAAGGCTGCGCTTCAACATTTGGAGAATTTGAAATTTTGACAATTTTTTACAAAAACGAGATAATGACCTTTGTTTTTCAAAAACAGAGTTTTGAAAACAAGGTGAAAATTTAGCTGTACAATAATGAGAATTATTGAAATGATGTTTTATGAAGGACATCCCTTTGGCCTGCTGGTCCTTTATGACCTCTCAAGACAAAAATTGACTCAACCCTAGACCTAAGACCTCGAAATTTAAAACAAGATGAATGACCCTTTGAAGATTTTATTTACTTAAACAAACCTGAACCAGCAGTGCCAAACAGGAGGGGAATAAAAGACACAAACTCCTCCACCAGAGTTATGGCATGCCTAACGGAATGCAACATGATCACACTGATGGGACACCTAATCATGAAATGCAAAGAGCTTTGATCTCTGGTGGAGGGCTACTAGACCGACTCTAACATTGGCTCCAATGGGGATGGTAGCTCCTTGGAGATGCCAAGAACCTCAGACCTCTGGGAGAGCAGACCAGTGCGTTCAACCATTGGGCGATGGAGTCATTATTTACTCATTTGACACAAATTGACTTAACAAAAAGACTGAAAACTGACTGACAAATGACTCATGACTGACTTAACTAAAACAAGAACTTACAAAGCTTATTGAAGGGCAGCAGTCCATCAAGATTTGAAATCATGATGACAACCACCTGTTTTCTTACAAGACAATATACCATCAAACTATATCAAAATGCCAATGCAACTAATCAAGTAGATGCCTTCTTGATTGATTCTCCTGATCAGATCTTCTAGTCGACAATGAATACTGGTAATTGGGCATCCAAAAATATAGTCGACCATAATCTCCTTCATCACTGAATATTGCAATAATCACCTTCACTGCTGACTGCAACAGATCTGCCATTGGATCCTGAAAAACATGAAGTCTTGCCATTGCCACCTCCTGCTGAAAGAACAAGGTATCCTTTGTTACAATTTCTGATCTACCTTCATCATGTGCTTCGGTAAAAGTATGCTCATGAGCTTCAAAAAACTCTGAACAAATGGATGGGCAGATCTCTTCTTGGAAAAGCATTTCAGCACATGAAACATATGAAGAGGAATCTGAATGGAAATCCTGAATGTTTTGTTCTTCTGTGGTGTGAATGTGTTGTAGGTCATTTGTATATGATATGACGGCCAGGTTTTCATGTTCCTTATTACATTCTTCAATCATAAGGAAAGAAACTTCAGATGATCCTTGAAGCACAATATTATCATTTATGTTGTCTACCACAAATTCATTCAGAGAAACTTTTTCACTTGCTTGAGCAAAGATCTCACCTTGCTGTTCATGAGCTGACTGAATGACCTCCTTATGAAGACTCGGTTCTAATGACAGACTGGTAGCACGACTGAGAACATTTGAATCCATACCGCTGTCTATGATCTCAACAACAAAATTCTCCTTTTCAGGATTCAGCACAAGGTATTCTTGGTCATCATGATCTGAATGTTGATCTGAAATAGCTGACTTGACTGCATCACATTCTGAAATTGAACCTTGACTACCCTGCACGTTGTCTTCTTCTGTGGGCAGATCTGAAACGACACTTTCTCGTTCATTATTTTCAGCCATATGACCATCTTCAGCCTGCTGATCTTGACAAGTATCCTCTAAGATTTCTGTGTGCTGCTGAAACGGATTTTCATACAGGGCTTCCATGATCTCTTCATCCATGAAATTATCATCTTCATAAAACTTCTCAAGGTTTTCAATAAAACTATAAGCATGCTTGCAACAGTCTTGAACTAAATTTAATGATGGATAAGAGTCCTTATATCTTTCAATGAACATAGCATGAAAATCCTTTAAACAGTAAATACAAGCAGGCGGCAAACTTTCATACCATGATTGGGCTTTACCTTCCAGAGTGGCCAAGAATATCTTCATCAAGCAATCTTCAGGAAAATCAACCTTCAACTTGCGAATATGCATGTGAAATCTAACCAGATGTAGAGAAACGTCCTTCCTACTGTTATCTCAAAATCAGATCCTGATAGGCTGCCGGTCAGGTTGACTCTAAGTAACTATTTCAAACCTACTTTAGGCTAAGGCTTAGCCTCCTCAACCTGAGAGGGCTCTCTCTAGATGGGTTAATGATTTTGATTAAGATAAGATGGCTAACTCTTGTAAAACAACTGTAACAAATATAAATGCTGGAAACATATTAAACAACTATCCATTGGGCCTATGGAGTCAACAACACCTCAACATAACAAAGATCTTGACCTTACATAGAAGTCAGGGCATTCAGCGTTTGAATATTCAGAACATACACTCATATAGGACCACACAGTTTATAGATGCATACAGGAAATCAAAGCACATTCAGTGAATTCTGAGTGATTATACATCCATACCACTGTAAACAAAACTAAGGAAAGGACAGCATCACACATTCTGAATATAAGAAATCCTTCTTGAATCCTGAGAAGTAAAATCAAAATTATATTACTGAAATGAGTCTTTACATAAGCCAAATACAAGCTGTGTCATAAAATTTTCCAACCCTGATTACATTGCTGTTTCAGCTATATATAGAGTTTTTATTCTAACTAATCGAGATTCCTCCTCAAGCATGAGGGGAATTCGAAAACTACTCCTATTGACACCTATTAACCTTTAACTAACTAATAAATACAACTGACTGTTGACTGGAGTTTTTAGAGATCTAAATCAAGTAGGATTCTAACACCGTGTTATGCTAATAATAGCCTTGATTACAATGGTTCTTGTTCTTTGACATCTGGTTCCCTTCTGGCGGTGGCTGTGATGGATGTTTGTAGCTGCTTGCTGGCCTTTAATGTCGTATCCTTTTACCTCTGCTGAGAAACAGGAAACTGTCCTTGTTTTTATGCCTTTGTTTTCCTCAAAGATATTCGGAAGTAATTAGCCATGTTCTTTATCCTTTAATTACCCAAAATGGAGTGCCACGTCCTTGATGTGCTGTAAGCCTTTCTCATGTACCTGTGTGATGGCAAAATCTTTCAAAAAGATTTGCCGCTTTGTCAATCATAATTGATCAACGGAATTGTAACATGCAGCTACAGCAGTTTCGTAGCGCGCTACGAAACTGCTGTGTAATTTCAAAAACACAGTCTTAGACTCTACTCTGTTTGTATACCTTATCTTCAATTTCATTGCCTGAAAAAGGAGCACCAGATTTGTCTTGTCCTTTAATATCTGAATCAGAAGTGACACAGCTACCATTGCTAAAAACCTGTTCAAGTAGATTGAAAAGGTCCTTATCATGCTTATTTTGGTGTTGAACACCACTCTGCTTTTTTGCAAGGTATCTTATTTTCATGGTCCTGAACTTGGTACAAAACTTCCATGGCGATACACATGTGCCACGCGATACATTTATCTTCTCTATATCTCTAGAGATTATTTCATTGAACACCTGGCAGAAGACAAATGTATTAAAGATCAGTGTGTTTAAAATTGATTCTGCATCAGAACCATGTAGCTGAAGAAGCCGTATTCCTTCCATCTCCAAAATTGCTAATACAATGAGTTGATAGACACTTTGGCCAATTATATTCCTCCACATAGAATTACTGAAAAAACTTTGAGTTCTTCCTACAGGTAATCTTTTCATCAACTCATCATTTGGAGGTTCTGTTGCCAGTGCCAAAGCACCAAGTGTATCCATAATCAGATTGACCCAAAGCAACTGAACTGCAGTGAGGGGGGCAGTTCCTGCTATACATGTTGAAACAAAATTCAAAACTAGAGCAACCACATTAACTGTCAGCTGGAACTGCACAAATTTTTGAATGTTTACATATACTGAACGCCTCCATCTTGCTACATTTACAATTGTTGCAAAATTATCATCTAAAATCACCACATCGGCACTCTCCTTCGCAACCTCAGTCCCAGCTATGACCATAGCAAGCCCAATGTCAGCTTCATGCAAAGCTGGTGCATCATTTGTGCCATCACCTGTCACAGCAACAACTTCTCCCAGAGTTGTGCGCAACTGTCTCACCAAGGTGTGCTTGTCCAATGGTGAAGATCTTGCCATAACCTGAATTTTTGGTATCAGAGTCTTCATCTCTTCTTCGCTCTTTACACGAAAATCAGGTCCTTCAATTGTCACACCATCATCTGTTAAAATGCCACACTCCGCTGCAATTGCTTTCGCTGTGTTAATATTGTCACCAGTGACCATCCTCACTGTAATACCTGCAGTTCTACAGAGTTCAACAGCTTCTTTGACACCGGGATGCACGGGATCCTTGATGCCAACAATGCATATACATGTATAACCAATTGTAAGAATGGTTTGTCTCTCTGGATCAAAATAATCTTCCAAGTCTATATAAGCAAGGCAAAGAGTTCGAAGAGATTCAGCAGCAAAACCATTAATGATATTGTTAAGATCACTACTTGCTATTTCATCCAGTGCAACAACACTGCCACTCCCATCTAGACCCTTGTTACACATTTTCAGAATGTTTTCCTGTCTCTTCTTTCAATTTCTCGGCTACATCTTGAACTTCAACGGCATGGAAAGAATTATCCTGGCAATTGATTGATCCTTTTGCAAACATTATTTCAGACTTGCTAAAATACTCAGGGGCACGTATTCTTTTCCAGAAATCCTCGCAGTCATTGTTTACTTCTGAAGCCAATAGCAGTTCACAAACTTTTTCTTTGGTTGCAACATTCCGGCCTGCCCCACAGCCCATTGCTGTAGCACCACCAACAGCATTTGCCAATACTAGAGTGGTTATCATAGGCATCAAATTTATATAACCAACAACAATAGAAGCTGCAAAGCTATCTCCACATCCTACAATATCTGCAACATCAACCTTCAATGCAGGTGCATAGAACAATCCTTTTGATGTCACCATCATTGATCCTCCAGAACCCATTTTGATAATTACCCACTTGGTGAAAAGTCCTCTATGAAGTAAATTTTGAGCAGCCAAAGCAGGGTTTGCAAGTCCAGTCAATGACTCAGCCTCGTCAGTACATGCACTAGTAATTTCTTCCCAGATATTGTCAAAAGACATAGCCCCTTGTAGAAATTCAAAGGAATCTCCCATTCCTTCATCTTGAAAGAAACCAACAAAGGACTTCCCTGGGGCCACAGAAAGAGGACGTATCTTTGCCTGTAATACTGTTTCCAGATCAAAGTGCCTGTCTGGGAACTTCTCTCTGTAAGCTTCTACATCACAAAGATTCCTCCACTCTAAAGATCCATCTCGTATCAAGGTATCAAACTGAGATTTTATAGGCATGGAATTGGGATTATCATGCAACCAATCAGCAATAACAGTCACCAAAGCAGTACAAGCACTCTCCCCGGCAGCCTTTTCACTATGCTGATCAATTGAAGCAAATAAAACTTGAGACGACAACTTCATCTAACCATCTCTACTAATAAAATCTTTCTGTTCCCAGCTGCCTATGGTGAAATGGTCATCGCCAAAGTCTAAACATTCACATCTGTCCTGCGATACTTCATTGTCATTCTTATGATATAAAGGAAGAGAGTCGATAGGGCAACATAATTGTCAGTGGTCAAAATCAATATCATCTCCACCCTCTTCTCCATATGCTTTATTCAACAGCGTCTCTCCCCTTGCTCGTGGTGACCGAAAATTCAATTTCCTCCTTTTCCAAGAAAGAAGGCTCCGCATGGAAGGAGGTTGTACAAGAGTATAATCAGAGTCTGATGAACATGGCTCCTCAATCACCTTGGAACTTGACTCTATATTTGCTTTATGATTGATGATCCAATTGTCATCAACTCCATCTTCTCTAAAGTCCAAATAGAGAGCTCCTTCAACACGATTAGCTGCAGCCAATGTCCCATAACTAAAGGAATTCCGAAAACTAAATCTATCCTTATCCTCTGGTGTTCCTTATCAATAAACATATATGAAGGCTCACGATAAATAACAGAAAGACTGTTGAACTCATCAAATATACGGTCCTTGACTTCACTGCTCTGAGTATCAGCAAATACAGAAACTGCTTGTTTAGGTGGATTAATTACACGCTCTGCGGATACTTCCTTAGAAGGTCTTTCATGAGAACCAGAGTTTCTGCAGTGACATAATCCTTTTCCATCTCTAGGAACGGAAAAAGGCGGTCAACAATGGCATTGACATCATACTACTGCAATGCAATTTTTCCAACTGCTCGGACAGACTCTCTTGCAATGGCCACATCAACATTTGCGGCATATTCACTGAGCTCCGTCACAATATCATATGTATTACTCTCATTTGCCACGGCTGTAAGCATCTCAAGCTTCAATTTCTTCACATATGAAGGATCACTGTAGCGACAATAAAAATGCTTATAATCTGATGAAAACAGTATTGGAGCACGTGTCACCAACAGATGTAGATGGCTCAAGACTAGACGAAACAAATTGATTGTAGCTAACACTACAGCACTATCGGATATGATAGCCGAAGTGTATAGGCTGACAACTGTTGATGGATTTTGATGGATATGACAGCTGTGAAAGAATGGCTATGGATTCGAACAAATCACCAATTTCGTAGTGCAGCCAGTGCAAAATATGAATTATGCGCTACAAAATCATCTAAAACATGTTGCGCTGCGAAACTGCTAAAAGGATTTATGTGCTGCAAAACCACTTTAAAATGATTACAGGCGCTATGAAATCACCTAGACAATTTCGGCTTTGAAATGAGTTTGGACATATGATATCCATGTGAGATGTGAGACCAATGATAGACTAAAACAGAGAATGGACCCCGTTATATATACCAACAATACTCTTAACAAGATTCCTATTCAAACTATTTAGACTCTAAAACCAGATGAAAAGACTAGACCCAAAATTTACACCAACCCTTTGGCAAACAATCGAACTAATGTGAACAATTTAGAAATTTTTCTTCAGTGATAACAGTGGCTCCACTTGGGATAGTGTGCTCCTGTAGTACACTAAGAACTCGTAGGTCCAGTGCATTATTTTTTTTTTTTTATGACAAACGGAAATTTGCTTGACAAACATCCCTTTCCAGCTTCTTGGGTCTTCACCTCGGGCTTAAGCTTGATGACCACTGTAGGAGAAAGAAATCTACATCTACTGAAAAAATGCTCAGTCAACCTTGAGCTTATTTGCATTTTCCTACCTACCTACCCTAACAATTCAAATTTCTTTCAGCTCAATCAATGTCAAATTTCCAATGTAGCCAATCATTTGTCTTATCTGATATTTGAGTTCTTTGACTGCATCGGAGTTCAGAGCCACAATGATATTGTGATGACCACTGCCACTGAAATTGCCTCTGATCTTCATAGAAAAACTGAAACACTGGAGAGTGAAACTCTTCCATGTATTTAGCTATAGGATCCCAGAATGCATGACCAGCTTGATGATTCTTGTAACTTTCTGGTTGTGCAAACTGATCTTCAACAACAGTGTACAGTTCCTCAATCGTGAAAGAGAAAGGAAGCAACACTCTCTCCTTGTGTTCTGCCATAGAAAGCTTCTGAAAATAATGATCATGATTATGAAGACTATATGCCTGAATTTGACCTTCTAAACCTTCAATGTCTTTCTCAATGTCCTCAGCAACTTCATCCAAAAATTTCATCTTATCCTCTGCCTTACACTCAAATGATTTTAGATACGAGGACAAGGACAAAGAAAAATTTTCATTTGTTTCTCCATTACTATGATCATTATTCCATTGTTTGAAACCTTGAATTGAAGGAGAGTTTGCCACCAACTCTGATCTATCTATCCATTCCTCCAAAAACATAAACCAAAAGTCTTCAAATGACTTAATGGATTTGGCAGGAAAGCTTTCAATCCACTGTTTGCATTTCCCTTGGAATGAATCATAGAACAACATAATGCAAACATCTTCATGCTTAACCCTAAGAAGCTCGGTAAAATCACAAAAATCTGATATATGCTTCAAAGTTAAACTCAAATCTTCTCCGTTGAATTTTGGACCATTCCTTAGAAAATATGCATCCTTGGGAAAATGATTTGGGAAACCATGAATTCCTGAAAAATTTATGCATGCATACCTTGAAATAAGAATGGTAGCATCTGGGTCCTTCATAACTCCAGTGGAATCACCATGAATGTATGAATTTTGAATTCTTCAACAATAGAGTCGCTAAGGTAGATTGCAGCCTCGAAAATTCTTCTGAGCTCCTGCTACCTTCAGAAGTTCAGTCTCTTGATTTCAGGAATGAATAATCTTCAGACTCCCGGCAGACGCACCAAAATGTTATCTCAAAATCAGATCCTGATAGGCTGCTGGTCAGGTTGACTCTAAGTAACTATTTCAAACCTACTTTAGGCTGAGGCTTAGCCTCCTCAACGTGAGAGGGCTCTCTCTAGATGGGTTAATGATTTTGATTAAGATAAGATGGCTAACTCTTGTGAAACAGCTGTAACAAATATAAATGCTGGAAACATATTAAACAACTATCCATTGGGCCTATGGAGTCAACAACACCTCAACATAACAAAGATCTTGACCTTACATAGAATTCAGGGCATTAAGCATTTGAATATTCAGAACATACACTCATATAGGACCACACAGTTTATAGATGCATACAGGAAATCAGAGCACATTCAGTGAATTCTGAGTGATTATACATCCATACCACTGTAAACAAAACTAAGGAAAGGACAACATCACACATTCTGAATATAAGAAATCCTTCATGAATCCTGAGAAGTAAAATCAAAATTATATTACTGAAATGAGTCTTTACATAAGCCAAATACAAGCTGTGTCATAAAATTTTCCAACCCTGATTACATTGCTGTTTCAGCTATATATAGAGTTTTTATTCTAACTAATCGAGATTCCTCCTTAAGCATGAGGGGAATTCGAAAACTACTCCTATTGACACCTATTAACCTTTAACTAACTAATAAATACAACTGACTGTTGACTGGAGTTTTTAGAGATCTAAATCAAGTAGGATTCTAACACCGTGTTATGCTAATAATAGCCTTGATTACAATGGTTCTTGTTCTTTGACATCTGGTTCCCTTCTGGCGGTGGCTGTGATGGATGTTTGTAGCTGCTTGCTGGCCTTTAATGTCGTATCCTTTTACCTCTGCTGAGAAACAGGAAACTGTCCCTGTTTTTATGCCTTTGTTTTCCTCAAAGATATTCGGAAGTAATTAGCCATGTTCTTTATCCTTTAATTACCCAAAATGGAGTGCCACGTCCTTGATGTGCTGTAAGCCTTTCTCATGTACCTGTGTGATGGCAAAATCTTTCAAAAAGATTTGCCGCTTTGTCAATCATAATTGATCAACGGAATTGTAACATGCAGCTACAGCAGTTTCGTAGCGCGCTACGAAACTGCTGTGTAATTTCAAAAACACAGTCTTAGACTCTACTCTGTTTGTATACCTTATCTTCAATTTCATTGCCTGAAAAAGGAGCACCAGATTTGTCTTGTCCTTTAATATTTGAATCAGAAGTGACACAGCTACCATTGCTAAAAACCTGTTCAAGTAGATTGAAAAGGTCCTTATCATGCTTATTTTGGTGTTGAACACCACTCTGCTTTTTTGCAAGGTATCTTATTTTCATGGTCCTGAACTTGGTACAAAACTTCCATGGCGATACACATGTGCCACGCGATACATTTATCTTCTCTATATCTCTAGAGATTATTTCATTGAACACCTGGCAGAAGACAAATGTATTAAAGATCAGTGTGTTTAAAATTGATTCTGCATCAGAACCATGTAGCTGAAGAAGCCGTATTCCTTCCATCTCCAAAACTGCTAATACAATGAGTTGATAGACACTTTGGCCAATTATATTCCTCCACATAGAATTACTGATAAAACTTTGAGTTCTTCCTACAGGTAATCTTTTCATCAACTCATCATTTGGAGGTTCTGTTGCCAGTGCCAAAGCACCAAGTGTATCCATAATCAGATTGACCCAAAGCAACTGAACTGCAGTGAGGGGGGCAGTTCCTGCTATACATGTTGAAACAAAATTCAAAACTAGAGCAACCACATTAACTGTCAGCTGGAACTGCACAAATTTTTGAATGTTTACATATACTGAACGCCTCCATCTTGCTACATTTACAATTGTTGCAAAATTATCATCTAAAATCACCACATCGGCACTCTCCTTCGCAACCTCAGTCCCAGCTATGACCATAGCAAGCCCAATGTCAGCGTCATGCAAAGCTGGTGCATCACTTGTGCCATCACCTGTCACAGCAACAACTTCTCCCAGAGTTGTGCGCAACTGTCTCACCAAGGTGTGCTTGTCCAATGGTGAAGATCTTGCCATAACCTGAATTTTTGGTATCAGAGTCTTCATCTGTTCTTCGCTCTTTACACGAAAATCAGGTCCTTCAATTGTCACACCATCATCTGTTAAAATGCCACACTCCGCTGCAATTTCTTTCGCTGTGTTAATATTGTCACCAGTGAGCATCCTCACTGTAATACCTGCAGTTCTACAGAGTTCAACAGCTTCTTTGACACCGGGACGCACGGGATCCTTGATGCCAACAATGCATATACATGTATAACCATTTGTAAGAATGGTTTGTCTCTCTGGATCAAAATAATCTTCCAAGTCTATATAAGCAAGGCAAAGAGTTCGAAGAGATTCAACAGCAAAACCATTAATGATATTGTTAAGATCACTACTTGCTATTTCATCCAGTGCAACAACACTGCCACTCCCATCTAGACCCTTGTTACACATTTTCAGAATGTTTTCCTGTCTCTTCTTTCAATTTCTCGGCTACATCTTGAACTTCAATGGCATGGAAAGAATTATCCTGGCAATTGATTGATCCTTTTGCAAACATTATTTCAGACTTGCTAAAATACTCAGGGGCACGTATTCTTTTCCAGAAATCCTCGTAGTCATTGTTTACTTCTGAAGCCAATAGCAGTTCACAAACTTTTTCTTTGGTTGCAACATTCCGGCCTGCCCCACAGCCCATTGTTGTAGCACCACCAACAGCATTTGCCAATACTAGAGTGGTTATCATAGGCATCAAATTTATATAACCAACAACAATAGAAGCTGCAAAGCTATCTCCACATCCTACAGTATCTGCAACATCAACCTTCAATGCAGGTGCATAGAACAATCCTTTTGATGTCACCATCATTGATCCTCCAGAACCCATTTTGATAATTACCCACTTGGTGAAAAGTCCTCTATGAAGTAAATTTTGAGCAGCCAAAGCAGGGTTTGCAAGTCCAGTCAATGACTCAGCCTCGTCAGTACATGCACTAGTAATTTCTTCCCAGATATTGTCAAAAGACATAGCCCCTTGTAGAAATTCAAAGGAATCTCCCATTCCTTCATCTTGAAAGAAACCAACAAAGGACTTCCCTGGGGCCACAGAAAGAGGACGTATCTTTGCCTGTAATACTGTTTCCAGATCAAAGTGCCTGTCTAGGAACTTCTCTCTGTAAGCTTCTACATCACAAAGATTCCTCCACTCTAAAGATCCATCTCGTATCAAGGTATCAAACTGAGATTTTATAGGCATGGAATTGGGATTATCATGCAACCAATCAGCAATAACAATCACCAAAGCAGTACAAGAACTCTCCCCGGCAGCCTTTTCACTATGCTGATCAATTGAAGCAAATAAAACTTGAGACGACAACTTCATCTAACCATCTCTACTAATAAAATCTTTCTGTTCCTAGCTGCCTATGGTGAAATGGTCATCGCCAAAGTCTAAACATTCACATCTGTCCTGCGATACTCCATTGTCATTCTTATGATACAAAGGAAGAGAGTCGATAGGGCAACATAATTGTCGGTGGTCAAAATCAATATCATCTCCACCCTCTTCTCCATATGCTTTATTCAACAGCGTCTCTCCCCTTGCTCGTGGTGACCGAAAATTCAATTTCCTCTTTTTCCAAGAAAGAAGGCTCCGCATGGAAGGAGGCTGTACAAGAGTATAATCAGAGTCTGATGAACATGGCTCCTCAATCACCTTGGAACTTGACTCTATATTTGCTTTATGATTGATGATCCAATTGTCATCAACTCCATCTTCTCTAAAGTCCAAATAGAGAGCTCCTTCAACACGATTAGCTGCAGCCAATGTCCCATAACTAAAGGAATTCCGAAAACTAAATCTATCCTTATCCTCTGGTGTTCCTTATCAATAAACATATATGAAGGCTCACGATAAATAACAGAAAGACTGTTGAACTCATCAAATATACGGTCCTTGACTTCACTGCTCTGAGTATCAGCAAATACAGAAACTGCTTGTTTAGGTGGATTAATTACACGCTCTGCGGATACTTCCTTAGAAGGTCTTTCATGAGAACCAGAGTTTCTGCAGTGACATAATCCTTTTCCATCTCTAGGAACGGAAAAAGGCGGTCAACAATGGCATTGACATCATACTGCTGCAATGCAATTTTTCCAACTGCTCGGACAGACTCTCTTGCAATGGCCACATCAACATTTGCGGCATATTCACTGAGCTCCGTCACAATATCATATGTATTACTCTCATTTGCCACGGCTGTAAGCATCTCAAGCTTCAATTTCTTCACATATGAAGGATCACTGTAGCGACAATAAAAATGCTTATAATCTGATGAAAACAGTATTGGAGCACGTGTCACCAACAGATGTAGATGGCTCAAGACTAGATGAAACAAATTGATTGTAGCTAACACTACAGCACTATCGGATATGATAGCCGAAGTGTATAGGCTGACAACTGTTGATGGATTTTGATGGATATGACAGCTGTGAAAGAATGGCTATGGATTCGAACAAATCGCCAATTTCGTAGCACAGCCAGTGCAAAATATGAATTATGCACTACAAAATCATCTAAAACATGTTGCGCTGCGAAACTGCTAAAAGGATTTATGTGCTGCAAAACCACTTTAAAATGATTACAGGCGCTACGAAATCACCTAGACAATTTCGGCTTTGAAATGAGTTTGGACATATGATATCCATGTGAGATGTGAGACCAATGATAGACTAAAACAGAGAATGGACCCCGTTATATATACCAACAATACTCTTAACAAGATTCCTATTCAAACTATTTAGACTCTAAAACTAGATGAAAAGACTAGACCCAAAATTTACACCAACCCTTTGGCAAACAATCGAACTGATGTGAACAATTTAGAAATTTTTCTTCAGTGATAACACCTACCATCATCTTTAAATGTAGGCAAATTCCTTGACCAATCTACCTTCAGAATTTTATTTGGAAAACCAGGGATGTGATCTCGGCTCATGGGAGCGTATCTTCTTGCAACCCGATCCATCTTGAAAAGCTCAAAGCTACTAATCTTCCTGCAGTGAAGTCACCATGAAGCATTGATCTCTGGATTTTTCAGTGAATGAAGTCGCCAGGTGAATTATTTCAGCCTTGCCAGTGTCTAATCGGTGTCCACCATCAACAATCAGATCTGAACTTGATACATGTACTGGGGCAATTAATAAGTTAGATGTGACGATTACAAGCTAGACCGGATATTGACTGAAGCAGCGTTTATCTACTTCCACTAATGCAAAGCAAAAGCGTTTCGAAGGCTACCTGGCATAACTTCAGGCTCCGTCTATAGCTTATAAAACAAATGACATCAACAAGCAAACCATTTGTTCTTCCCCAGTATGGTCGCCAATATGTTAGCGCTCGAATTTGCCTCGGGCTAAGGAAGGCGAAACTCAAGGCAACATCAAACCAAGCTCAGCCTCGTAGCTAGCCCTACGAGGACAGGAGAGGGCTCTCTCCAGGTCTATCTCGGCAAGAGGTCTTCAAAGGGGCTGAGATGACTGATATGAATACTGATTTTAGGCTAGTAAATTGATAAGATAGTTTGCTTTAAGATTTTTAGGGTTTTGTTGGAAAACAGGGAAAGGCAATTTTGGGTGCGGGGACGTGACACAGTTTTTGCAGAGGTCTTTTTGGGGCAAGGTAGGCAATCGTCCTGATGTCTTTAAAGGAATTGAATGGATAGAAATGACTGGTGAGGAGCTAAGGAGAGCGAGAAAATTTCAGGAGTTCTCCTTAAACAGATGAAAACATAGATATTAAACAAACTTAAAGGCAGAGCATACAAGATTATGAATTCTACCTTAACACTTCATTTGTTTAATTTGCAGAAGAGAATAGTAGAAAAATGATACACATAACAAACTTACAAGTACATGAGAGAAACACACCATCAACACAAATAACCACAGGAATCCCAAATAGTGCTGCAAAACCCTGGTCTTTCCTTTGCCAAAATTGCTGAGATACAATGTGTAATACAGTCTAAGCTTATCCCCCAAGAGTCCAACCATGAAAATGACTAAGAAAGTACATAATATAGGCAAGCTAACACATTTCCTTGCCTCTAGGGGTCGATCTCATCATCCTAGGAGCTGTTTCAACCAATTCTAAACTGAGCACTACAATCTAGGCAGTCAAAACAACTTGCCTCTATAAGTTAGGAAACCAATTCATTCATTAATTTTTTGCTATTTTATGAATGAATCTTCTAGAATAGGTAAAAAAGTGTCATGTCATCATGAAAATACATTAGTTACATCAAAGAGGGTGAAAAATCCCATGAAAAGTCAAAACTAGTCAAAAGCTGCGTTGTCCTGAGCTGTAGATGAAAAACTGGCAAATTTCCCTGATGCGTAGCGCGCCTTTGAGCCCACTTTTGGGGCACTTCCTGGCATCCAAATGAGGCTCAAGTGGGCTTTTTGGAAAGGTCTGGATGTTGAATCTCCAACCCAAGTGGAATTTCTCAATTTGGTGCCCATTTGCCCCTCCAAAAATGCAATCTCCCAAGACTGCTTCCTGTGTGTCCAAAAAGTGGCAGAAGGTCATTTTTTGCTTGTTTTTTGACCTTTTGGGGGCCCAAACCTCAATGAAATGTCTTGGCAGTGGCTGAGCAAGTGTAATTTGTCATGAAAAATCCAAAAATGTAGAGTTTTTGTGAAATGGACCTCCCCATCTTCAGGGTAGCGCGCGGCGCGCTACGCGTTGAGGGCAAAAACCTGTTTTTAGCAAAAAAAAATTCAAAATTGACCAAAATTGCTCCAAATTTTCTGAATTTTTAGCTGAGGGTGTATCATTGAGCACCATGCTCCTTCAAGGAGGCTTCGGCCAAAATCTGAAGTGGATCGGGCCTTTTCCTCCGTTTTAGTGCCTTGGCCAATCGTCCTTTGAGTACCTTCATTTTCGCTTTGCACACATGCATGCGGGCCCAATAATGATTCTTCATGTGGCGGAGCATATCTTTGTCCCTGTTTTCCTTGGCTAGCAACTTCTCTAAATGAGTGTTCACCCGGATGAGCATAGACCCTTGCTCAATAGGTGTCAAATCATCGGGTCTCTTGCGGGCCAAGTTTCGGTCTTCTCGGATTCGCCGCAACTCATCAAAAGTGTGTTCATCTTCTAGCTGCTTGTTACGCTGCTCCAAGTAGTTGATTGTCCAATTGGCCGTTTCCAATTTCTGTTGCAACAAGCGATTTTCAGCCTTCTATTGCTGAATGATCTCCTTTAGCTCCGAGCTAGGAGAACTGATGTCAAGGTCAATAATGTCTATGTCTGGATCACCTGATGGTCCCTCATCAATCATGGGCTGCTTGCCTCTCTCCTGTACCTGTGCTGCTGTCGAAAGCGAGGCCCCTTCCACCTGATGTGGAGATAACACTCGTTGTGCTGATGAAGAAGGCGAGTCCCCTTCCACCTGGTGTGGAGATAATACTCGCCGTGCAGATGCAAATAAGGCCCTGTGGCCTCTCTGATATGTAACACATGCTGGAGTGCTGACATGCTCGGGCTCTGGAATGTGAAACTGATGTGAAGGGCCTCCCTCATCATGGACAATCTCAGGGGGTGGCTGTGGCACCGTGAAGAAGTCGCGAGAGATGAAATCCTCCCAAGAAATACCCTGCTGTGCCAACTGATGCATCACTATGATCTCGATCAGTGCATAACGATATATACTCTTGTGTTGCTGTGCGGGGTTCTTCCTTTGCACTAAGGGTACCATCCTCTCTATATTTCAGCACATGAAAAATGGAATGTTCATCATTCGTACCCGGGTGAAATGCATCAACAAACGGATATGGTACGAATATAAACGTGAAAATTTGCCCTCACAAGTGAAATAGCGCATAATGAGCCTCATCAAGGGTGCATACTCATCCCTTAGGAATCTGAAGGGAAAAACAACAGTTAGGTGTCTCATACACCTGGGTTTGATATATGGTTCATAATGAAATCTGTCTAGTTGCTGGCGCTTGTTCCACTCCTCCCCAACATTTGGTATCCCGGTGGCTTGAGCAACAATTTCGGGTGATAGGGTGAAGTCCACTCCTGCAAGGTTCACCTGACCATTGTGCAAATGTAGGACAAACAAGCGGACTAGTTCTCTGTGATGTTGAATTTGCGAGATCCGCTCACAATATCCAAAGCATGATTGATACTGAAAACATGTCATTACAAGTGGACAAGCTTGCAACTGAGCCAAAGAAGTGGGCTCCTCCCTGACATGCCGACCACCTTTACCACCCTTATGATGCCTCCTTGGCACTTCTATCTCTGGTGTCGAATCACTGTCATAACTCTGCTCATAATCTGATTCGGTTTCTGACATGGTTTTGAAGGCAAGATGGCTGAAATGTATTGCTGACTTTGCACCCAATTAACTGTTGTTTGACTTTTTCAAATGTTGTCACCAAGGGGACATAAATACAAGGGGATTGTTAGGGAAAGGGGAACATGAGGGAATTAGGGACAATAAACATAAATAAGGAATTTAGGGAAGGCAACATGGGAAGTCATAATATTGTGGGATTTTAAGGTGAAGTAGGGTTTGGGAATTTAGTAGGTTTTAGGGATTTTAGAGAGGAAGATTATAAAATTTTATGGGAAAATTTGAAGGAGAATGTTGGTGAAGATGAGGAAAAAGAGGGATAAAAAATGGGCAACCTTGGACAACAAAATACTTTGAAACCCTAGCACAACTAAGTCTTTAAATTTTCCACAGCAATGTAGGGTTTTAACTTCTCATTTTCATGGCATTTTTAACATATTAATTTATCATTCATCTTGCAAAACCAAAACTAGCCATGGAGGAGAGGCCTACCTGAAATTTGCTTGAGAGAAAAGAGGATTTGGTAGCTTGCTGGCAGTTTATTGGGTGAAAAATCCAACGCGTAGTGCACCTTTCCCAATGCGTAGCGCCCCTCTGGTGCGTAGCGCCTGAGTAAAAATGCACTGGAAAAGTCGCGCTGATGCGTAGCGCGCCCTGGGTGCGTAGCGCGCCTCAGCTGATGCGTAGCACGCCCCTGAAACTGCCCAATTTGCTCAATGACTCTTGAAATCGCCTTTGCAAGGATTCACTTGGCTTGTGAGAGGCAAATGAGTTGCTAATGAAGAGTGATGTGCTTTTATAGGCTCCTTTTTTATTTTTATTTGCCCAAAACCCACTTTATAATGTTTGAGTGTTGACACTTTTTGAATTAATTGGCTCTGACTTCTGGTTTCCTTTTTTTGAAAAAAATTGGTTGAAATGATGATTTCTTCTGAAAATTTTTGCAGGCATGGCTTCTGAGATGCTTTGGAAAAGGAGACCAAGGTTGCGCTTCAACATTTGGAGAATTTGAAATTTTGACAATTTTTTACAAAAACGAGATAATGACCTTTGTTTTTCAAAAACAGAGTTTTGAAAACAAGGTGAAAATTTAGCTGTACAATAATGAGAATTATTGAAATGATGTTTTATGAAGGACATCCCTCTGGCCTGCTGGTCCTTTATGACCTCTCAAGACAAAATTTGACTCAACCCTAGACCTAAGACCTCGAAATTTAAAACAAGATGAATGACCCTTTGAAGATTTTATTTACTTAAACAAACATGAACTAGCAGTGCCAAACAGGAGGGGAATAAAAGACACACACTCCTCCACCAGAGTTATGGCATTCCTAACGGAATGCAACATGATCACACTAATGGGACACCTAATCATGAAATGCAAAGATGATCCAGGTGGATATTGGTGGCCACCTGCCAAGTCCACCTAGACCCCCACCATTGTCCCTCTTGACATTTTCAGTTTCCTTAATTATAGCACAATTTACTATTTTTAGCAGTTTTTGGGTCCTAAACTTCCGGAGCCGTTTTGAGGCCCTAAACGACGTTTTTTTGGGAAATCCCGCTCCCTGCGATTTTTTAGGTAAAAAATCGTTGTTTGCATTATAGTCCTCAGAAAGATCTTTTCAACGGGCTATCATGCGCGTAAAACGGAGATCGTATGCCAAAGTTACGACCCCGGGAAGTTGATGTACCAATTTACCCAAACGGGGCCCATAGTTTGGCGTTTTCATCTTCTAGGGTTAGGTTTTGGAATGTTAAGGGTTTTCCATTGTTTCTCAATAATAAATAGGCCTTCGAGCCTCATTGTAAAGACAGTTCGAAACAGTTCAGAGGCATGTAGCCGACACATCTCTTCTCAGAGATAAGCTACCATCGCCCTAGCTGGGTTATTTCTATTTGTAAGCATATTTCAATATTCTCCATTAATTAAATGAAGTATTATTTCCGCGGCATCTCTGTTTTTATGGTTATCGCATATTATTATTTCTGTTGCATCTCTGTTTTTATGGTTATCGCATCTCTGTATTTATGGTTATCTCTGTAATCTATTGCGTTCCTGCTTAAATCCGTATCAAAAGAGCTTTGATCTCTGGTGGAGGGCTACTAGACCGACTCTAACAGAATCAACCCAAATAGATTGAGAAACTGCTTCCTCAAATGAAGAAGGGTTTGAATTAATGAGCTTTGTCATGAGATCCATGTAACTAGTGTACCTCTCTGGTGACATCCTTTGCCTGCGCTGTGATGTAGGAGATCCCACATGCTCCCATGCATCCTATATCAATATCTTAGCTTATATGATTCACTTTATCCCTTCTATGGATGCTTATGGTTGAGTGGGTGTCTCCGCTTAGCCTCCTCTATGCTCCATTTTTGGTTGCTCCAAAACTTCTTGAAGCTCACTCTAAGGCTCCTCCTTTGGATCTAGAAGCTCCTTCTCTGGTGAGATACTCAACTCTCATTTCAGAGAGAATCACATAGCCTTCTCCTCATCAAACTTGACATCTCTCCTCACTAATGTCATCCTTAGTGAAGGTAAATACTCCTAGTAATCCTGTGGAGTCTTGTTGTATCCTACAAAAACTCCCAACTTTTTTGTAGGCTCAATTTTCTTCCTTGAATCCTTGGAGACATGACAATAAACTGAAGATCCAAAAATTATTAAATGAGACATATGGCAGGCTTTCTCCCAGATAAATCTTCTTCCGGTGTGATCATACCAAGTATTCTATGAGGACTCTGGTTCTGCAAGTAAACTGCTATGTTACATGCTTCTACCCATAGATGCAATGACAACCCCTGATCATGTAGCATAGCTCTTGCAGCTCCAACTATGCTCCTATTCTTCCTCTCAACTACCCCATTCTACTGTGGGTTATGGGGTGCTATCAGTTCTCTTTGAATACCTTCTTTGGCATAGAAATCCTTGAAGTAATTCGAAACAAATTCACCTCCATTTTCACTCCTGAGAGACTTCACCTTCTTCCCAGTCTCCTTCTCAACTAATGCCTTAAATTATACAAATTTGGAAAACACTTCATCCTTTTTCTCATGAAGAAAATCCAGCATTTTCTAGAGAAATCATCAATAAAAATTACATAGTACTTATGTTTTGTTGTGGAGGCTGTAAATAAGGATCCACAAACATCATAGTGGACTCGCTCAAATATTTCATTTGCTCTGCTATCTCGGCCATGGAAGGTGGATTTGACATATTTACCTATTGTGCAACCCTTACAGACATCCTGCTGGTCAAGGGAGTATTTATGGAGACCATTGGTAATTTGCTACGTTATTTTTAAGGAACCATGGTGTATACGACCCAATCTCCTGTGCCAGAGTTCTCCAACATCTCAACTCTGCACTTTTTTTGCCTTGTTGCTCAATGCAAAAAAATATCCCACATCAAGTTTTTATAGGTTCTTCAATCAAAATCCACTATGCTTCACTTTCCTGGTAGCTATGTGTCTCAAAAAGGCTTTCCCTTTACTAAACATAACATCATAGCCTCTATCCTCTAATACTGCTATAAAGACCAGGTTCTTCTTCAGCCCAGGTACAAACATAAAATCTTTAAGGTGAAGAGGGGAAGCTTTCTCCCTCTCAAAGGTGACAATACCAATTCCTGTAGAAATGTACCTCCCGTCATCCTCCAATTCAATATGCACATGGAGATCCTTCTCCTCCAGGCTATAGAAAAATTTCTTGCACCCTGTCATATGGAACGAGGCATCGACGTCAAGGTACCACACACTCCCCATAATAGTGCTGGCCATGCATGCTATTAGGGTGAAGTCTAATTCGAATTCTGAATCCAATGCTTCACCTCCTGCTCCTCCTGAAGGCTTCTTGTTAGACTTCTTGTGTGGACATTTTGTTGCATAGTGCTCGTATTCATGGAAGTGGAAACATTTTATCTTGCTCAAGTCTTTCTTCTTGCCATTATTTTGGCTAGATTTAGGTTTTATTTGGGTCTTCTTTCCTTTTCCATTCTTCCCCTTCCCAACCAAGGACAAATATCTTCATCCTCTACTTTGGATGATACTCCATCTCTGGTATTTCTCCTGATCTCTTCTTGAACCAAATCAGACCACAACCTTTCCCAATTTGGTAATTTTTCCCTTCCATTCATAGAGTCCTGGTAGTTGTGCTAGGATTTTGGAAGGCTTAGAAGGGCTATGATCACTATATCACCTTCTACAACATTCTCCCCAACCCCTCCAAGCTCATCTCAAACTTGAGTGAATCTAGAGAGATATTATGGAATGGTATCATTTTTCTGCATCCTAATGTTTCAAAGTTTGTCTTTCAGGGCCAATTTTCTATGGTCATTGCTATTTTTGAATAGTTCAGTCAATGTCTTCCACATAGAAAATGGTGTTTCTTTTCCATGGATATTTGAGACCACATGGTCTCTAAAACCTTCCAAAAAAAATCTCCTTGTCTTTGCAACATCCTTCTTCCATTGGGATAATTGTTGTGCATTAGACTATTGGGGTTTCATAATGTCAGTTTTAACATATTCTAACACACCATTATCATCAAACATTACTTCCATTTGGTCCTTCCATGCTATGAAATTCAAGCTACCCTCCCGGGCATACTCCAATATCAACGCATTGAAAGACATTCTCCCGAATCTGAAGCAAATCCACTATACTGAAGCTGCAAATTCGAAATTCTTGAGGGAAAAATTCAAAAGATTGGTTTTAATGTGATTTTAGGGCTTTAATACCATGTAAAAATTTGATAGAAATTGCAGCTGCTCAAGAAATTGAACTAAAACCAAGAAACATAAATTCTACTCTTCTAATCTACAGAATGAAATTCACAATTTAGAACAACATGCATAGACATGCAACATGCAAAAAAAACAAGTACAATGGTGATTTCTAGGGGAACCCAACTAGGAAAAACCCCTCAAGCCTCTTTGCATTAATCAGTTGAATAGAGAAACTATTACAATTGCATATTCCAGCTCTTAGCATTACCTACAAAAGTAAAATTGTTCTCTCTAGTAAATGAGAACCTTTTGCTAGAACTTAGCCAATTTATGCCTCCTCCAGCCTCCTATTTCTTTGCACAATTCTAAGCTAATTCGAGCTCCTAAAAAATAGGGAAGTCCTTATTTCCTTGCGCAATTCCCAAAGAATTGATCTCCTGACTGCATGCAAAAACTGTGCACTCAACTAGTATACAATCAATGTTACACTAGCCTTTGTCTCCTCCACTCTAGCCGGGCACTTCGAATTCCATGAAAGTATGCGATATTTTGTGGTGATTGATCATTTAACTATGAGATCTCTTAGTTAGACTATTGTCTCACTGCACAAATAACCTTCAACTGACTCTACTAATTGTTAGAGGTTAGTTAACTGAGTACAACTGAACATAATTGAACTAGATTGCTAAAAATTAGCAATCAACACATGCATGACTGAACTTCAAGCCCACTAAATTGAATTTTTTGATCTAATTGAGCAACAAGAGCCTTGTCACACTAGTTAGTTGTTGTCATGCTGATGTGGAAATTCGATTTACTCATTTGACTAAGGCTAAAATCAAATTGAGCCTTTCTTGCTAGACTTCCTAACAATCCTTGAATATGACATTATTTCAAGAGAGCCAACCTATAACATCCCCTTGTTGATTCAATGTGTAAATTAAAAAAGTATAAGACCAAGGACATGGGACAAGTATTCCAAGCTTAATGTTGGGAAAAACATAGTGATGGGTATCACTAGTGATTAATTTATGGCTAAGGAAATTGACAAAGGAAAAGAGGCATTAATTGGCATTTATTTATGAAAATAAAGGAAAATAGGAGAAAAGGGAGATGAAAGGTCACAAATTTTCATGAAAGGGAAATTGAAGTAAACATGAAGGAAAATTAAGAGAATAGAGGCCTCAATGATAAAAATGCTTCTAAGGATCAATTGCTAGCTTTTTGTTAGTTTAGTTTTGGAGCTCTCTTCTATTCTCTCATACTATTGCACTCTGGAGCACTCTAGTACTCACTTGGATTTGGAGAAAGAAGGAAAAGGAAAGAAAGAAAGTGCAAGGGAATAGGTGGATCAACAACTACAGTGGGATTTCTTTGTAGGTAATAGATTGCATGTGTGATTTCCTTGTTGATTTATGGATGCACGGTATATGCATGTGATTATGTGGTTATGTATTGTCATTGGCATGGAGGATTGTCTGGATTGACAGTGGTTTTAGCCATGCATTTCCATTTCCTAGATATCCATGGTGTTATGGGTTTTTCCACTTGATTTTTTTTGTGATTGGTACTTATAATTCCTTATGGTTATGGGTTGGAACAAACGCTCTGGAAGCCTTGGAACAACTTGGGTTGAGTTACTAGTCTTGGACCGTAGGTTGGTAAAAATTATCTAGAGCCCTTGGTGGGTTGAGTTACTAGTCCCTGGATCCGGGTTGGACAAATGCTCTAGAGCTCTGGAAGGATGTTGGTTGAGTTACTAGTTCCTAGAGTCTTGGACAACTTGGGTAGAGACCAATTTGGTTGGTGTTAGTGATGTCTGAACATGAGGTCGAATCATTGGTTGAGGGTTGATGTGGTTTGGCTTCTAAAATTCTTTGTTTGGTTTGTCTTGGTTTATTCCATGAGATCCCACATTCATGCTTAGAATATGGCGCGTGGGTGATTGGTTGAAGGATAAATTTGGTTCAGCCCAATCTATGACTGGGTGGTACATGGAAGTCCCTGACTTGGTTGATATTTTCATATGTTAATAAGATATATTATTCTATTGTGATTCATGTATATTTGTAGCAAATATGTTAGTGATATTGGTCGATTTTCCATGGTTTCTATGCTGGTAATTTTATGGTTATATGTTGGCTATATGATGTGTATCATCTATTGCTCTCGTCATGAATGGTTTATTTATTGATTGGTTGATGAATGTATGGAAAAATAATTGTTGTTGTAGCTATGTGAAGAGAGAATAGGGCCTTCTTAGTGATTCTCAAATGAATCTCAGACTATTATGATCATATATGCATTCATGACATGTAGCTTATAAGTTTTCCATTTGTTTGACTAAATGTCTGTTATGTTTAAGGCAGTCTAGGTCAAGTTCTACCACTAAGTTTGAATGTGTATTCTTGTTGTTATGTCACCTATGATTTTGAAAGGTCTCGAACAATTCTAGGAAGTGGTATGGAGAATGACCTTGAATCGTGGCTCAAATCGTGGGACTGCAGCCTCTGGAATGGACAATTTGGGTCACAACCTCACTCAGGCAGGCCTGTGAGTGCAGTTGGAGGCCTTTAGCCGCATGGTGGCCTTGTCATTCATGTGGTTGGGGGTTAAGTTGTGTGAAAATGATCCCCAGTTCAAGGTTTGGTCTCCTAGGGTGGTTCTTTGGCCCATGAGTGTCCTGTAGCCTTGAGGGATGTTGTGAGTTGTCATTTTGTGGTAAAATTATTGGCCCCACATCCTTAATTGGAGATGGGATGTTGGCTCATGTCATAGTAACTCCTCATCTCATGTTTACTCAGGTAGACCATTGAAAGAGGGTAAATGTGGGAGGGGTGGTTACAGATTAGTATCAGAGCACCCAGGCTCAACACTTGGACTGGATGAGTGGAATGTGTTTGTCATGCATGCATGTTCGTTGTCCCGTGTGTTCATTAAGCATGCATTGTGATATTCATTGTTTTATTTGTGTCATCATGTAGACGTTGATGGCGTTGATGTTGAGATTATTGATATGTTGATTTTATTATATATACATGTGTCGTGCTAACCCAGATTGATTATGCATATGAGATAGCCTCCCCTAAACTTCACTGAGGTATGTTTGATCATGTTTATATTTGGTTTATTTAACATGGTATGTTTGTAGGAAGAAAAAGATCAAGATGACTAGCAAAATGGTGGACTACAGTTCACGTGATTCTCCCTACATATCATATGAACAACATGGTGATGAGTATTCTGCTGACATAGCATATACATTGAGAAGTTTGAAAGCAGAGATCATAAGTTGTAAGCTGGATGATGATAGGATCATTCAGTCACAGGAAAGACTTTCCAGAGCACAGGAAAAGCAAGCGAAATTTAATACAGTCATCCTTTAGAGTGTATAAAAATGTAAACTTTGAAACGAGAACTGATACTGTTACCCGTTTCATAGAGATAGAAAAAAAGTGACCTGATTTTGAAAAGGAGTGATGCAGGACACACATGTTTTTTTTAGAGCATAGTTTTTGGCACTTTAAATTTTTTTATGTACATTGTGTTTTAGAATGGTAGCGATTTTCATGCTGATTTAAAAAAGTGATAATTCTGTATCAGGCCCTTTTTTTAAAAGCCCTATTTTTTGACTTTAAATTTTCTAATGTATGAAATGTAAATCATTATTTTCTAAATTTAATAATTTTTGAAGTGGTCTTCTTCTTCATATTTTCTAGTTTTTATTTTATTTTTTTGTAGTGAGGTTTTTATTGTTTTGCATATTTAAAGAAGAAGGCTGATATTTTAAATTTTCGATATTCTACATATTTATAAATCGTTATTAATTTTTCAATCCACATGAAATAATTGTCTCTAAAAAACAATAATTTTTAACAATTGACATAAAAATAACCATTTTTAACATAAATATAACTAAAAAACTACACGTTTTGATAATTTTTTGTAATTTATTGCTAGAATTGACATGTCAAAATCACAATTTTGATAGGAAAATTTTAATTAAAAATGGTTAGATAATAGTTTTTTTTTCTTTGAATTTCATGTCAAAAAAATAATAATAATCACTTTTTTTTTCCCAAAAAGTAATGATTAACATAAAAATTAATGCGAAAATCACATAATACAAATATTAAACGCATAAAAACCTTAACTGAGTGCTTATTCTTCTCATAATATGTCAAATTAAAAACATTACAAGTATAACTAATTAATAGTTACAAAAAATGAGCTTGATTCCCAAGCATAACATAAATTTACTCAACAATTTCACATAATCCAAACTCTTCGTCCTCTAGAGTTTCATCATTGACTTCTTCCACAATATTTTCTGCTTCATTTTGCTCATTTTCCTCTTCTAATGGATCTTTGATGTCTGCGAATCTCTCAATGTATGCCTTTCCAATCATTTCGTATAATGGTGGTTAGGGTTCCTTTGCCTCTTTTGTCACACGTGATTCACTAAAGTCCCCTTTATTCAACTCAATTTATTGCATTGTATCTGGAAGAAATTGAAGAGCATTAATTCTTTGTTGAATAAAATTGCACTATATTAGATCTTTTTCAATGGCAATGCAAATTCTTCCTTTTTGAAGGCAGCATGCTAGTGTTGTACCTAATTATCAATCACAAAAGAAATAATGAAGTAAATTAGTACAATGACATATAAATTAAGAAATAACATATTGAAATTCAATTCCATATAATAAAACTTACTTGAGACAGAAAATAAATCCATCACCCAATCTCCTTCATTTGAACATATGTCTATAAGATAGTTAATCAATAACTGTGCTTTTTGATAACTGTTAACTATCTCTTCTTTTGCTTCTCTGTCTTCATATGTTAGTTTTCTCACAACAACATCATAAGTCAGTGTTTGGCTATGACTCTTTCTATCTACCCAATTAAAAATCATAGACATATAGGTATCATCTTTTGCCCAACTATCAATACGAATGAACTCACAATCATTTATAAATAGTTGATCTTCACGGTTAAGAAGATTTGAATTTTTCCTGTAACATGAAATAGTAAAAGTTTAATTAACTTGTACATAAATAATTTTTTTAACATTAATCAAATATACATTTTAAACGTCTTACCATGTAAGCTGCATCCTTGAATTTGTTTTCCCCTTGAAGCTTGACAATAACATTGCCAATTGTGTGTCTAAATGAAATGTCACAAATCTCCATAATGGTGATGACATGACTTCTAAAAATCCTGCAACCACTTTACTAAGAGCTTGATAAGTATAAGGGTCACTATCATAGTCAATGTTTGAAATATTGAAACCATGGGGAATATCTGCAATAACTAGGGCATAATCCCTTTTAGGTATGAGTTTAGCAATGTCTTCACAATCGCCTTGTATTACTTGATATTGAATAGTGTCAAGCCCATTCCAAATGAAATGAGTAAGAGTTGGATCAAGTTCAACATTCTTAAGACATTGCTTCTTCAGTCTTTCGATCTTAATTTTTTCAATAAAGGTTCTAGAACTATCTGGTGCTCCATTTGCATCATTACTCATATTTTATAAAATAAACAAATATATGTGTAAGTTATAAATTTAAAATAGTATACAAATGAATAAAAATGAATGTATAAATCAACATACCTTTTTAAGTGCAAGATAAAAAAATTTAATGTTGATGTAGAACTTGAATCTGGATAGTTGCGTACAACATCATCCCATCTATCTTCATTCACCAATTTAACCTTTTGTTCTTGAATTTTCATGTAAACTTTGTGACTACATAGATAAAGTAAAAAAAGTTAATATAATGATATGTATAACAAATATTACCAAGAACAATATGTCATATTTAAAAAGAAAATTATAATCTAGAAATAAATAAAAATAATTCAACAAACTTTTGAAATTCCTCAGACATTTCCTCCAATGATAATTCCCCTAACCTCACACGAGATAATATTGCTTTGACAAGTTTTTCATCCTTCACTCCTTGCAATGCTCTCCAAGGTGTGATAGTCATATCTTTTGGAAGCCGCTTCATTTCAGGACCTGATTTACTATTGCTACATATCAATGGCTTAGACCTTTTAACCTTTTGGTTTTTAATGCCAATGTTATCCCACATGCTAAAATTCTAATTAATCAACTCCCATATCTCTCCAGTTCTAAATGCCAACTAAAAAATGTTATCGACACCTCTGAATAAATCACTAACTTTGCTGCCTTTATCGCCTTTGAATTTATTTTCTCTTCAATTTTATAGCTTATTTCCATACAACATTCATTTGGGAAATATACAGTAACATTTATCCTATCCCCACCACATTTTTCTTCAAATTCACTATGAATAAATCTAACCCTTTGGATGAATGTCATAGACATCCTATATTCATTATCTGAATTATGATCCCATGCCACTAATTTTGCTTCTGTATCTGATAAACCAGCATAAATGATACATTTCATTGTTTCAAAATGTGGGTTATTGTGATATTCCTCCATCAATTTTCTTTGAGCTTCTACATAATGGTTTCCCCCAAGCACATAATAATTGTATTCAAAACATTTTGACTTATCAAATGCTTCTTTGTTGGGAACTTGAACTGGATCAACAAGAAGCACATAATTAACCACATGATCATATGGATTATACCTCATCAATGTCTTCAAGTTGTGAACATGTAGATGGTGTGGCTTTTTTATTTGATATTTACATTGTCCTTCACTTGCCTTATAGATTTGTTTGATATTAAGCTGAAATGTACGACCACCCTCAATTAAGTTTATCTTTGTCAAGTTTTGTCGAATGGCATTTTGTTTTGTTTTGATAATGCCATCCTCTAAATCAGCTCCAGGTGTAATGATTTCTTTGCTTTCTTTTGAAGTTTCACTAGGTTGTTGACTGTTGGTAATGACTACTTCAAAATGTTCAACTTTACTTTTCTTCTTCATAACATTCTCATCATTAACTAGAACAGATTTATTCTTGGGCATTGTTACTTTTGGTCTTTTACGGATCTTCTCAATTCCAATGTCATCCTCAGTAATGACAACATATTCTTCACTACCAGTTTCAACTTCCTCATCTTCAAAAATAACTTGTCTACCTTTGCTAGATTTATCCACTAGAGACTTTTTTTTTGGCTCCCTTGGATATAGTTTTGTAGCATCATGAATTACTACATTTTGCTTGTTTGCCATATCTTCTTTTGACATTGAGTAGAAACTGCTAACAACTTTCATAATATCATGCTCTATGAAGTGAATGCCTCCCAATCTAATTGAACAACTTTCAACGAAATTCTGCCAAACAAAATATCATATGTCAATAAAAACAAGGTTATAAAAATATAGTGAGACAGTTACAAGAATGCAAAACACAAATATAAATAACAATACTTATACTATTTTGTGTCATCTCATTTATGATTTGTTTACACAGCTTTGTAGATACATCTCTCGTGTCATACAATGAAAATGATAACTGGTATTTAATCCTTTCATGTGACTTGGGTAGTTTTGTAAGTATGTAAACAACTTCACTATCTGGTACCGAACACATGTCTACGACCTTTTCCATCACCTCATAAATTCCATTATCATTAGGTATATCAACATATATATATATATATTTGCACATTTTGGCTTTCTCTTTCTTTCACATACCAAACATTTGATGGAAGTTTCACTTTTGATTTCTTCCAGTATGAAATCATCTTCTTATCATTTGAGACACTTGAAAGATTTGTAGCCATCAGCTTAGGTGAGGTTCATTCACCAATGTTTTTTGAAGATCCACCTTTAAGAGTCTTTAGTCCAGAAAGATTCACAGAAACCTTCTTTGACACCATTTTCCTTAAAAAAAAGGCACATATAAATTAGTAAATCACAAAAAATAATAACTTAAATTAACACCGAAAACGATAAACGATAATTAATTTTATAAACCATAATAATTAAAAAAATAAAATTAAAAATACATCGCCTTGCCGCTGTGCCCTGAAAATCGACTGGCCAACTGAGCTGGCCATTGGGTTTGGACCCCCTAGCACACCCTGGCGGCCCAAAAAATTCCCCCCCCCCCTCCCGAACCCCAGCCCCACCCCAACCCGGTAGCCCAACGGCCCATGGAGGTGGCAGGGCGATTCTCGGAATCAGTCACCACCCTTACGGGCCTTTGGGCCACCGGGTTGGGGCGCAGTGCCGAGTAGCCATCCCTACCACCCCCAACCGACGGGTTCGTTTGCCAGCTGTGAGCATTACTGGGCCCACCATGCCGACTGCGGACGTAGTGGGTAAATTTGGCCCACAAAAATTTTTAATTAAAAAAAAAAAAACTCCATTAAACTTATTTAATTTTAAAATTTGCAAAGCAGAAAAATTAACTAACTTTTCAAATGCAAGAACCCTCTGTTGAATATGTTGTTGATAACAATGTAGCTGCTCCACAAATTCGCTCCAAGTCTTTTAACGAACCTCGGAAAACCTTGGTGTGAATTCAGTAATAGTGATAATGAAATTTATTATATAGGTGAAATTACATAAATGTTTTACTGTACAGTTAATGTGGGATTAATTTGTTTTTAAAAAAATTTAACATGTTAATTTTGTTATGGCGATATAGAAAACTATGATAAAGTGAATATTATGGAATTGTTTTACAACACCGTGAATGTGGGATTGATTTGTTTTAGAAGGCATTACAGAAATTTTAAAAAACATTCAATTGTCTAGTAAATATTATATAGTTTAACTATTAAATTAATTTCGGTAAAAGATTTAGTTTACAATTTTAAATTTAAAGATTTATTTCATAAAAAAAAATTAGTTAAATTTTTTCAATAAATTGTAGAATAAAATAATGGAGGGAAATACATGAAACGAAATTTTTGGAGGGAAAATTTCATTCTTTAAGCTATATAATATCATTAGGAGAGTCTGCATTTGTATCATTCAACCTCTTATATTTGAAAGGAATGGATTTTTCTAATAGTGAAGTTTCGCTTTGTGAAGCATCAACATCTTTGTTGCGTAACAACTCTATTCATATTGATGAATATAACGGAAATTCTTCCACTATGAATAGAAAGTCAATTCTTCCACTTAGTCCTAATCCTAAGGACTATGAGAGCAACACTGATGAAAGAGGGGATGAAGAATTTCAAATAAATAAAGAGTCATGGTTTCCACTTAGTCCTAATCCTAAGGATTATGAGAGCAACAATGATGAAGAGCATGATGACGAATTTCAAAAGAATGGAGTGTCACGATGTCCACTTAGTCCTAATCCTATGGACTATGAGAGCAACAGTGATGAAGAGCATGATGACGAATTTCAAAAGAATGGAGTGTCACGGTGTCCACTTAGTCCTAATCCTATGGACTATGAGAGCAACAATGATGAAGAGCATGATGACGAATTTCAAAAGAATGGAGTGTCATGGTGTCCACTTAGTCCTAATCCTAAGGACTATGAGAGTAGCAATGATGAAGAGCATGATGAAAAATTTCAAAAGAATGGAGTGTCACGGTGTCCTCTTAGTCCTAATCCTATGGACTATGAGAGCAGCAGTGATGAAGAGCATGATGACGAATTTCAAAAGAATAAAGTGCCATTCTGTTTACTTAGTCCTAATCCTATGGACTATGAGAGCAGCAATGATGAAGAGCATGATGAAAAATTTCAAAAGAATGGAGTGTCACGGTGTCCTCTTAGTCCTAATCCTATGGACTATGAGAGCAACAGTGATGAAGAATTTCAACTGAATAGAGTGTCATAGTTTCCACTTAGTCCTAATCCTATGGACTGTGAAAGTAGCAGTGATGAAGAAAATGATGAATAATTTCAAAAGAATGAAGTGTCACGGTTCCACTTAGTCCTAATCCTATGGACTATGAGAGCAGTAGTGATGAAGAGCATGATGAAAAATTTCAAAAGATTGGAGTGTCATGATGTCCTATTAGTCTTAATCCAATGGATTATGAGAGCAGCAATGATGAAGAGCATGATGACGAATTTCAAAAGAATGAAGTGTCACGGTGTCCACTTAATCCTAATCCTATGGACTATGAGAGCTGTAGTGATGAAGGGAATGATGAAAAATTTCAAAAGAATGGAGTGTCATAGTGTCCTCTTAGTCCTAATCCTATGGACTATGAGAGCAGTAGTGATGAAAGACAAGATGAAGCACTTACTCCTAATCCTAAGGGCTATGAGAGTAGCAGTGACAAAGGACAGAATGTAGCAATTTAAGTAAGTAAACAATCACATTTTCAACGTAGTCCTAATTCTAAGGACTATGAGAGAATCACTGACAATGCACATGAGGAAGAATATCCAATAAACATCGAGTCAAATTTTCCATTTAGTCCTAATTCTAAGGACTATGATAGTAGTATTGAAGAAGGGGAAGATGAAGAATATCCTCCAAGTCAGTATTTGAAAAGCACAGCTAATCGTAGTGTGGATAACATTCCTCAGAATGATGATGAAAATGCTTATACAAATGATGATCCAATGATGGAGATGTTGCCAAGAATTATTGTATCGAGGAGTAGGAGCAGACCTTTTCGTATCAATGCAAGATGTTCTAGTTATACAAGAGGTAGAGTAGAATATCTGATGAGAAGAAGTTCTATCAGCGCTCTCATTTCAAGTGATTGTTGTCAAAAATATTGCTTGAAACATATGGATTTCAAATTTGCATTAGAGAAAAGGAAGAGATATTTGTCAATGAATAAAAGCATGCAAAATTCATATTTAATTGGGTGCATGAAATCTACATTGTCAGGTTATGATTATCATATTGGGTCTTTATTTATCTGTAGAAAGGCTTTCAAAATGTTTCATTAGATGGGTAATTTTCGTCTCTCGAGAATTCAAGAAAATTTGGAAAAGGATCCCACATTTTATTCAGAAGTACATCATAAACGACAGTTTGGGCCATTGTCAAATACTGTAATGTCATGGATGAAAGATTTCTTTTCAAAGCATGGAGAGTGTATGCCAAATAGAGAATCAATACATATTCCAAATAATTTTTCAAGACAAGAAATCTACAACTTATACAAAGAATATGCAAAAGGTGTTGAGGGACATGGTCGGTTTATTACATATCAATATTTTGTGAAGGTATGGAAGAAAGAATTCAACAATGTCCATATTCCTAAGAAGACAAGGATGGATATTTGCAGTAAATGTGCTTATCTTAAATAAAAAAGGGAAAAATGTGAAGGGTCAGAAAGAGGTAAGCATCCATAACTTTAACTTTTAAAATTGTATAGTCATCAACTATGAAAACGTATTTTTTAATGGCTTTCTTTTACGTTGTGTAGATTCAATTGTCAAATAACTTCAGGAGCATCGCGAAAAACAAACAAGTGAAAGGAAAAATTTGTACAAGCATCGAAAGAAGTGTTATGATAATCCGAATAAATATTTGGGTTTGATAATTGATGGTATGGCCCAGAAGAAAATACTTTTACCACATTTTGTTCGCACATACAAAAATTTATAGGAGGAAAATTTTATTATCACTTGGTCGGTTGTATGGTCTTCAATGGGAAAATGTTGCCAAGGGTGTACTTCATAGCTCCAAATATTCATAATTATGCAAAACTGATAATAACCATAATTCATGATGTGCTTTCTCATTGGTCTGGTAATCTTCCTGAAGTTTGTATCTACAATTGAACAACACTTGCCGTGAAAACAAAAATCAGGTTGTTTTTGGATATCTAAACATGCTTGTTGAATTGAGAATTTTTCAGAAGTTAAAGGTTGGTTTCGTTCTTGTTGGGCACACTCATGACCGTATTGATTAGATGTTCAATCATTTTTCAATCATATTGAGGAGGAAAGAAGTTGGGAGCTTGCCATCATTAATTGAATGTATTAAGAAACCATACATGCTAGAGCCTACTTTTGATGTGTTGGAAGAAACTGTTGACATGCGAAGGTTTATTTTGGGATCGCACGGTGAGGAGAAATGCATTAAACAACTTAATGACATTAGCTTCCAACATCAATTTCATATCAAAAAAATTGATGGGAAAACACTAATATAGGGCAAGAAGTATTCAACTACTACAGAATGGGCACCGTCATCAGGATTGGAATTTTTGAAGTTCATTCTAGATCATCCAATATTTGCATCAAAAATATTGTTATTACAATCAGTTGGTGAAGTTCATAATGCACACAGATAGAATAAAGATAAAAATTATTTTGATTTCCTAGAAGAAATTAAAAAATGTAATAGATATACATATGAGTAATTTGACATTGTTGATTCAGTTTGGTGGGAGTCATTTTTCAATAATCAAAGTGATATCATTTCAACAACAACAAATGAAGATATACCTTTGAAAAATCCATTTATTTGGCCACAAAATGTGTCAAATGAACATGAGGAAATAAACATTGTTGAAAAACAACAATCTCAAGGTATTATTAATTCTTCACAGGCAGAGGAAAGAGAGATGTATATTGGTTCTAGAAGATCCCATGCACAACATGAAGCCATGGAAGACCTTTATAGGGGTTCAATACAAGATATTAAGGAGGGTTGCATGATCGCAGTGCTAGCAGATGGAGATCCCAATGGTTATCCATTCTGGGTTGCTAAGGTTATAAAGGTCTTTACAGAAAATGAGGATGTTACAGGTGTTGAAGTACATTGGTATGCCAAAAATACACACCCATTCAATGGTGTGTATAAGCCAGAGATGGTAGTTGACAAAAAAAAATGGCGGAAAGAGAAAAAGAAAGGGTACAAATATAAATCGCCACTACACAAACCTCTTAAAATTGGAGAATGTTGACATACTTGTTTATGACTTCAATTTAACAAAGAGAGGAACTCTTCGCTTCAAGACAATAGAGATTTTGAAAAGGTTGTTACCAAAAGGAACAATGTTGAGATGGGAGTCTATTGAAACCAATCGTAGATCCAGAAGAATTTTGAAACCTGAAATGGTGGGCATGCATGTGGACTCAGATGGGGCACTAGTTAATGAAAGAGAAGAATATGGAACATCTTCGTCTACATCCAGTCATTCATCTGAAGATGTGAATTCTGATGGTGTGCAAGAAAATATGAGTGATTTTGAATAATTGTCTAAGACAGTTTATATAACTGATGTTTGCATCGTATCTTGAAATAAAAATTTTGATTTCCATATGGTGTTAAATCAGAAGTTATGAGTCATTTTTATGTTGTTGGATTATATGTCTTAATTATGATGATCTTTATTATTTAGAATATCTAAAATGCAACATTAAATTAGAGATATAATGTATGTTTCATTCAATATATAAATAATGGCATTTTGATTAATTTAGTCATGTAATTTGTTCATAATGTCATGCTTTTTAATTTTGTTAAACACACATGGACAGCAAGAATAGTCTGAAGGATAAAACATGAGAATGCAAATTTTATTAACAACTGATATAAATTTATATTACATATTGTGACCGTTGGGTTCCACATCCCAAGGTCTCTTGGACTCCTTTTGTCTATTCGGCTTCCACACTAACCCATTGAGGATTAGGTGTCCAACATTTCCCCCCCTTAATCCGAAGGGTTATGTATGAGTCCAAGAAGAGAGCTGTAATACAAAATGTGCAAAAATGCATGGCAGCACTAGGCTGAATGTGCTCTCTGAAATGTTGGTATAAGGGGCGGTGGTTTAAGGATGACCACCAACACTGGAATGCTTAGTGCAGTTCCCGGAACTCTTCCAAAACTGGCAAGAAGCTGAAGTCTTCTGCTAGAGGAAGTGCTCCTATTGATTTGAAGAGGGAAACCTTCAACCTTGAAAGGGAGGTCTCACCCTGAATAAAAGGGAGAACTTCAACCTGAAAAGGGAAGTCTCAACCTGTGATGGTTTAAGGATGACCAACAACTCTAGAATGCTTAATGCAATTCTTGGAACTCTTCCAAAACTGGCAAGAAGATGAAGTCTTCTGCTAGATGAAGTCTTCTGCTAGATGAAGTGTCCTCAATTTCGTTCCTGGAATTCTTCTGAAACTGGCAAGAAGTTGAAGTCTTCTGCTAGAGGAAGTGTCCCAGATTACCAACTGAAGGCATGTTCACGGGCATCTTTGTCTCTGGCTACAACTCTGAAACTGGTGTGGTAGGTTGTGGCTCAGGCTCGTTTAATGTGACTTTGAAGCTTGTAGATGACCATCATTTCCCCCCCGTCAGATACAAGGTGAGATGATGGAGAAAACTCAACTGCAAGATTGTTCAATACTCTGGAACAAGTTCTGACATGTGATTGGAATATCTTCTTGGCTATTGATGCCCATTGCCAAGAAGCGATCCATCCAAGATGAATCTTTGTTCTTGTAAGACGTTTGTTTCTGAAGCATCTGTTTGAAGAATGACTAGTTTTATGATAGTGCTTACATGGATGAAGATCAAAACAGTGATCTTTCAGATGGCCAACTCGGTCACAGTGTTGGCATTTCACAATCTGTTGTTGTTGTTGTGGAAGAGGGGAAGAATCTGGAACAACTGACAGCGAACTGTCATGAGGAGCAGGTGAACTGTAATGAATGAATCCAGAACTCTGAAACTAAATGGGCTTTGAGTAGTCTGGAATATGAAAGGGAAAGTCCTTGTCATATCCAAGACCAGTTATGTGCTTGTTGTGGACAAGCTATTCCCAAGGTCTGATGATGGGCTTGGGAAGTGCAGACTGAGTTTTTGCATCTGCATGTACAACTGTTGCTTTATTGGGCACTGGATCTGAATGAACTTCAACAATATTGTCTTGCTATTTATGGGAGTCTGCTTCATTGTTCTGAACAGAAACAAGTTCAGAATGACTCCTCCATTTTAATTCTTCTTGCTGTAGCTGAGATTCGAGTTGCAAAAAATCAATTTTCTCTTGTGCATTTTGTAGACAGACCTGAATGTCTGTGAGAGAAACTTTGTTGACTTTTAATGTATCATGATTAGTAGACAATATGAGAGTTTTGAGGAACTCTAATACTTCACTGATTCTGGCCATTTTTTCTTCAATGTCAGATTTTACACCTTAAAAAATTGATCACAACTACTACCCAATGCAGAAAAGTAATACCCACTCATAGTACACAGCAATATCCTTTATAAATATGCAGCAAATGAAGCAAGGAATCCATGCATATATATGTAGACAAAAACTAAAATGAGTTTTAAATATAGTGCCACAACTGGGGCAGCAGCAACTACAAACTTTCTTGGATCCTTCAAATACTAGAAAGAGCTATCACAGTAGAAATATCAACAGTAAATTTCTCTATTAAATCATCCTCTATGAGATCAAGAACATCATGATCAAATACCGATCCATTTTTGTATACAGACTGCACAATCAATCCATAGGAAAATGGTCGAATGCCAAGCTTTGCTAGCAAAACTACCTCGGAAGAACCAACCTTGTCTCCTTTCTTAATAAGCTCCATGGGTGTTTTAATTTCAATAGTACCTTTGTTAATAGTTCACTGGTAATGTAGCTTCAGCAAAGATGTCTCCAACTTATGAGTTCCTTTCAGGGAAAACAACCATACATAATAGCCTTTAATTGGCCATGTCCAGTAGTGTTATTAACTCTAAAACTCGTACCAGTCATATGCAAATTGCACCAACAGCTTCCATGTTCAATTAGTGAGCAAGATGGGCTGATATTCCACTCGATTTGGTCTCTAGTCTTGGTCCAGAAACGTCCTTGCACAAAAAATAACAAACTCAACAATGCAACGCCCTCTCAGATATTAACACATGTCTTAAAAAATGTTTAACTCGATGAAAAAAGGTTTAACACACATGCAACATATACACCTGGGCAACACGACCAACGAGGCCAACTCTGATATTATATACTGCAACACCAACTCTGATATTACAAACTGCAATGCCAAGACGCGTGAGGCAGCAACGCTAAGCTCCTACAATGCTCCCTTAACTTCGCTTGGCTTCTCAATAGCTGAACTTTCTTGCTCTCAAGTTTTTGTACGAAGGAGGCCAAACAGACATTTCCGATGTTGAAGTTGCCCAGATGGTACAATATGAGTCCGCGCAAATACAGTGCAGTTTTGGGAGATTGCCAACAGTGATTTATTCGATGGGCAAGGCCAACCCCCTTCCTTGTCGTTCTGGCTATTGGTTACCGGTGGCGCGGAGGGAAGTTGGGTGTGGTAGGCTGGACGCAATTTGCTGCCTGCGAATTGGAAAGTCGGCTCTGTTTATGACTCCGGACTTCAGATTACAGAAAGAGCACTCGAATTCAACTGCGCTTCTATTTACGGCATCTGTCCCTATGACATTACACCTAGAGGCTGGTTGATCTTGTCAAGGAGTAGCGTGGAGAATGCAAAGTAACGAGAGTGAGTTTGAGGCCTCGGATGATGAGCGTCCAGCAGGTGAGGTTGCTGGAGACGAGCTTTGAAACCAAGAGCAAACTCGAAACAGAGCAGCAATAAGATGGTGCCAAAAATGTTATCACTTATTTCTTTAACCCGTGCAGTCCAGAACTCTCGGTGTCAGGGAGGTTTGCTACACATTTAGTCGGCTCCGTATCAAATTAACTAAATGAGATCTTGTTCCTCTTGAACAGGTGCCATTTATATTAAGATTTAAATTAGAATACTGACGCTGCATCCAAGCAATTGACTTATTTTAAAGCTTATATATTAAATTAAAAGAGTCCAGCTGCATCCAAGTAGTTATGTCTTCTGTTTAAGCTTATACATTCCGACACAAGCGTGAATGGGTCAACCATATCAAAAACTTTGAAACTTATTCCATTGGATCAAGCCAATGACTACTGCGACCAAACAAACTGCTAACATTAATTTCCAACTGAAACTGAAAAACTGTACAGCGCTGGACACAAAACTATACAACAGAGGTATATATCATTAGCGTGATACCATATAGCGCTCTGATACCAACAACGTTCCAATACCGAGCATGTAGTGGTCCTTCATGCAGTACTCCCTCACACTTCTGGCATCCGAATTAGAAGTAAAAGGCTTGCGCTCTCAGAAAAAGCACATGCTCGAACAATGTGCTTGTGCACAAAACAGTGCAACTCATCTCCTGTCAACGCATCCCATATTTTGGCACTAAAATCAGCTGATCCTGATGAGCAAGACAGGATTAGGATTCTTCTGTCTACCTCCAACGATTACGACTGACAATTCCTCCAACGCCTCTAGCAACGTCCAGAAGGTATTATGCAAGGAAAATATTATAGCAGAGCAACGCAGCATAAAAAAGGTCGGTCAGAGAAGAGGGTGCAGAAAATTATTATGGCAGAGAGCCCAGGGTGCAGAAAATTATGCACAGAAGACACGCAGAGAGGCAGCGTTTGCAGCAGGTCTCTTGACATAGGGCGCAGGATTGACAGAGGGCGTAAACAATATTGAAAACGTATATGACACTGCCTGGGGCAGGCTATAATAAGGTGCAGCAGCAGGTGAATGATTAATAGCAAGATTTAGTGGGGCAGAGAGCCCAATTTAGGTCCTGTGTTCTAACAGTTGCAGATTTCAGAGAGTCTAGATAACGCTGAGGTTTAGAAACAAACTCACAGAAAATGACCACAAAAATTAGTGGCTTAAATTGGAGCAGGACCAACAATCGCCCGCTCTGATACCATGTTAAACACACATGGGCAGCAAGAATAATCTGAAGGATAAAACATGAGAATGCAATTTTTATTAACAACTGATATACATTTATAGTACATATTGTGACCGTTGGGTTCCACATCCCAAGGTCTCTTGGACTCCTTTTTTCTATTTGGCTTCCACACTAACCCATTGAGGATTAAGTGTCCAACAAATTTTATGGTTGAAAACTTTCCAATTTTTTTTGTATCTTTAATGTTATGGTTGAAAACAATTAGAATTTTAGCAATCTTTAGTGTGATGTTATTATATGTTTAACAACATGGATGAAAACTAATAGAATTTTAATGTATTTCAGATCCCATTATTTTATCTTTATGGTCATTACTAAAACATGTTGAATTTATACTTAGGAAAGAAAAATGTTATTCTACCAAAAACATTAGTGTGTTTTTTTCCTCATAAACAACTATTTTTTTGCACATAAAAATTCGGTTTTACTAGCATTTTTTAAAAATGTTGAAAATTGACCCTAAAAAAAACCATCATTCCAATATCAACACTTTTCGTTTTCAGGGTTTTTTTTTTCACGAAAATTTTGTTATCGCTGCCATTTTAAAACATGTTCAAAATTGACCCTTAAAAAAAAACCATCGTTCTAGTAGACACACTTTTCGTTTTTAGCACTGTTTTTGGTGTTTTTTCAGGGTTTTTTTTACCAGAGTTCCCGTTTTCAATTTATCGTTCACGTTTCAAAGTTTACATTGTTATATCATATTTGCAGAGATAGAGACCACTTAGGATCAGTCATGGATAGGAGGAAAGGACCAATGGGACATATGGCAATAGGTCTCTATTAGGATACAAGTTTGATAGGGATGACATAGTTAGATATGGTACATTCATAAATACACCTGATAGGAGGGGTAATGACCATGGGTTATATTCTAGTCCTGCTTCAGAGAGACATCATCATCATCATCATCGCCACCATCCATATAGGAGGAGCGAGAAGTGGTACTTGCCAGAGGAGTTCAAGAAAGAAAAGCCTCCCACATTTGATGGAGAAATGAAGAAGTCACAATATGCAGAAGCTTGGTTACTTGGGATGAATAAATTTTTCAAATTGCATGATTATTCAAAAAATATTAAAGTTGGGATAGCTACTTTCAGTCTTAAAGGGAAATCAAACATTTGGTGGGAAGATGTAAAGAATTTCACAGGCATTCAAGAAGAGAAGTTTACTTGGAGTGAGTTCAAGAGACTTTTTAGGAAGAAGTATCTATCTAAAAGATACTATGATGATAGGACAAAGGATTTATATGAGTTGAAGATGGAATTTATGACCAATGAGGTGCATTTTAGCATATTATTGGAGTTGTTGAGATATGTGACTTATCTTAAGGAGGGGAAAGAAAATATTCAGAGATTCATCAATGGGTTGTCGGTATCATTCAAAGACAGAATTGAGTTTGATGAGCCTAGATCATTGGAGGAAGCCATCAAAAATTTGAGGCACTATTATGGTCAATCGAAGCACAAGGTTGAGTCTAAGAAGGATTGGAAAGGTATTGAGAAGAATAAAGGAAAGTGGGCTAAGAAGAGAGGAAAACCTTAGGATACAGACGACAAGGAGAATGTAATGCCGCACAAGAAGTTCAATGCAATTGATAAAGGACAAGGATTTTAGTCTGAGGAGCAGAACAAGGGTGATGGCAGGAAGCCTTTGCAGTGTTGGACTTGTGGCAAGGATCATCGCAGGAGAGATTTTCCACAACATCAGGGTGGCAGACCACAAATTTACAGTGCTCAGGAGGAATATATAGTTGGGGATGTTGGATAGATTATTCCTCAGATTTATGCAACATTGGATAATAGGCAAGTTGATCATCAAACATATATTATTGAGATGGAAGGTAATCTTTATGATCAAGTTGTTTCTATTTTGATTGACCCTAGATCTAACTATAGTTATATCAGTCCCGACTTGGTGGATAAGTGTTGCTTGAATAAAGAAGTGCATGTAGAGACTTGGCCGGTGAAGTTGGATACATGTAAGAAAAGATTTCATCATTGGGTAAGATCTTGTGCATTTGAGTTGAATGGTATATCTACATCAACGCATCTAAATGTACTTATGTTGGGTTCATACAATATGTTGTTGGATATGGATTGGTTGTACATTCACAAGACTAAGGTAGATTGCCATGATAAGGCTATTCAGTGTTTGGATGATGATGGAGAGAATATAATCTTATAGGATAAGAAGAATCCTACATCAGTGAGAATGGTTATAGCTATGCAAGCAAAGCACAGTTGCAAGAAGGGTGTGTATTGTTTGCAGTTCATATTTCTAGTGATAAAGGTATGTATGATAAGGATGTTGAAGTTTTGAAGAGGTATCCAATTTTGTAGCAATTTCAAGATGTGTTTCCAGCGGAGATTTTAGAGTTATGGCATTATAGGGAAGAGGACTTTTCTATTGAGTTATTTTCGGGAGAAACACTACCATCTAAGGCACCTTACAGAATGAGCACTCCAAATTTGGTGGCATTAAAGTTGCAGCTTAAGGAAATGCTTGACAAGGGAAACATTAGGCCAAGCGTGTTACCTTGGGGTGCACCAATATAGTTTGTGAATAAGAAGGATGATACTCTTAGGTTATGCATTGACCACAGGGAGTTGAACAAGGTGACAATCAAGAATAGGTACCCATTGTCGTGGATTGACAATTTGTTTGATTAGTTGAAGGGAGCAACAATGTTCTCGAAGATTGATTTGAGATCAAGGTATCACCAGGTACGCATCAAAGAGGAGGACACCTACAAGAATTCTTTCGAGGCTAGGTATGGGCATTATGATTTTGTTGTGGTTTCTTTTGGTTTGAATAATGCTCCAGTTACTTTCATGTGTTTGATGAATAGTGTGTTGTGTCCTTATATGGATAATTTTATGATAGTATTCATTAATGACATATTGATATATTCTAAGAATATAGGAAGAGCATGCAAAACAGCCAGAAATAGTGTTGAGATTACTAAGAGAGAATCAGTTGTATGCCAAGCTTAGTAAGTGCAGCTTCTTTAAGACAAAGGTTCATTACTTGGGGCATGTGGTCTCTAAGAAACGTATAACAGTGGACCCAAAAAATATTAGAGTTATCATGGAGTGGGAACACATAGGAATGTGGATGAGGTTAGATCATTCATGGGGTTATAATGTTATTGTAGGTGGTTCATCAGGAACTTCTCAAGTATTTCCTATTCTATTACATCTTTGCAGCGAAAAGGAAAGAAATGTGAATGGACAGAGGAATGTGTAGCTAGTTTTGAGAAGTGGAAGCAATTACTGATAAATGCTCTAGTTCTAAATATCACAGATCTAGATAAAGATTTTGTGGTATGTAAAAATTCTTGCAAAAGAGGACTTGGTGGAGTTATGATGCAGGAAGGATGGGTGGTATGCTACAAGTCAAGGAAACTGAATGAGCATGCGTAGAACTATGTGACTCATGAGCTTGAGTTGGCAGCGATTATTCATGCATTGAAGATGTGGAGGCACTATCTTCTTGGTAGGAGGTTCATTTTGATGAGTGATCATAGTGGGGTGAGATACTTATTTGACCAACCTAATCTGAATGCTAGGAAAGCTAGGTGGTTAGCTACTCTAAGTGAGTTTGAATTCAAGATCAAGTACATTAAGGGTACAAAGAATAGGGTTGCAGATGCTCTTAGCATAAGAGTGCATGTAAATCACATTTCAGCTATGAGTTCATATGAGACAGACTTTCAAGAGAGGATTTTGCAGGTAGGTTAGCAAGATGACAGGTACCAACAACTTAATCATAAGTTACAACAACATAGTATAGGTGATTAGGGTGTGGATTATCATCTCACGAAAGATGGTTTGGTGAGATTTAGGGACAAGGTCTATGTGCCAAACAACGGTGAGCTCAAGAATATTATCTTGAGGGAATTTCACATTAAACGATATTTAAGTCACCCGAGATATCAAATTACTTTGACAGTTGTGAAGAAGTTTTGCCATTTTCCGTATATGAAGAAAGAGGTGGTTGAGTTCATCGATAGGTGTTTGGATTGTCAATAGGTAAAAGCAGAGTGTAGGCATCAAGGTGGTTTATTGCAGTCGTTTCCATTCTCGGAGTGGAATGGGATGTCATTTCCATGGATTTCATTATAGGTTTGCCAAGGAAATCTAGACAACATGATTCCATTATGGATATGGTTGAAAGTTTGACAAAGATGGCTCACTCTGTTCAAGTGAAGTCTACTAATTCAGCCAGTGAGAATTAGGGGACTTTTGAGTTCTAAAATGGGCCTCCTAAGAAAAATGTACAACCAAAATAAAATTTATAAGATCCAATAGGATTCAAGATGATGATGTCAACCATGGGGGGTGATTCACCATTTTTGGAGTAAAAAAGTAAAAAGATTAAAAAATAATAAAATAATAAAACTACTTTTTCAACTCGTATTTTCAACTTTTCTCTCTATGGGTTTACTCAAATTTCGAACGGAAATACTCGTTGGATGCATAATTTGATTCCTCATCCAAGGAGTACCCATGTTGCATACTTTCGATGGACCCTTCTACACGAAAAATGAGAAATGCATGAAAAAACATGATTGCAATAACGTTTTTCATGTATTTTGCATTTTTCGTGTAGCAGGGTCCATCGAAAGTATGCAACATGGGTACTCATTGAATGAGGAATCAAATTATGCATCCAATGAGTGTTTCCGCTCGAAATTTGAGTAAACCCATAGGGAGATAAGTTGAAAATATGAGTTGAAAAAATAGTTTTTTCTTTTTTCCCTCTAAAATTTGATGATGTCATCTAACCTTATATTATTATTTCCACTATTATTTTATAATTTCCTTAGGAGGCCCATTTTAGACCTCAAAAATCCTATAATGGGATTTCATATCTTTATCAGGTATATAGTGAGATTGCATGGTGTTCCTAAGAATATTGTATTCGACCGTAACACCCTCTTCCCACATTTACCCAAACTTACTGGTCCACCAATGTAAATATGTGATGAAGAGTTACTATGATATGATTCAACTGCCCAGGTAAAATAAAGGAAGTGGAATCAACAAAAACAAAACCAAATTGGCCTTCCTCGGGAGCTATAGGAACTTCAGGAGCCAACCAACCCCTTCAAGGGTCCAACCCCTGAGAGAAATTTATTTTTTCATTGAGCTAGAGCCTCTGTCACTCCCATGACAAGGCATGCATGCGATTGGGGCCCTTAAGTCACTCCCACAACAAGGCATTCATGCGATTGTGGGATTTTTCAGGCAGTTTTGTGCCATCGAATCTAGATTCTGAGCCACCTTTTAAGGGCTAGGTCTCAGGCCACCCAAAACTTCATGAAACTTCTAGAAATGATAATTAACAATGAGATTAGGTTACTAATGCAAACAATTGAACATATAATTGACCCGACCCCCACTATCCATGACAGGCATTTCATCAAACATATCATAAACATGTAATCTACAGGTCACACCAATAGATCTAAGCATAGGGATCTCATACTTATCTAAGAATCATCAAGAAGGTCTAATGACCACTCATATTAGCTGAAATAACATATATTAGGTGATGCATTTGATAATCAATCACATATTCATCAAAAATGTCAAGAGCCATAAACAATATACATCATATAACCAATATATAACCAACTAATAACCAATGTATAAACCAACAATAATCAACATATAAACCATGGAAACTCAGCCATAATGCCGCCATCATAATCAATACATATTCTTATAGATCACAACAGAAAATACCTCTTATAATTATTTGAAAATTCTAACCAAGTTAGGGACTTCCACATACCACCCAATCATAGATTTGGTTGAACCAAATCTCTCTTTTAGCCAATTACCCCCACATCATATTCCAAGCATGAATGCAGGATCTCATGAAACAAATCAAACAAAACCAAATCAGGGCTTCCAGAAGCCAAACCACCTCAACCCTTAGCCAGTGATTCCACCTCATGGTCGGACATCACTAACCATAATCATATCAATCTCTACCCAATCTATCAAAGGCTCTATAGTGTTTTTTCCAACCAAGGCTTCCAGGACTAGCAACGCAATCCACAATTGTTGTCGGGCTTCAGAGTGTTTGTCCAACTAGGGCTTCCAGGACTAGTAACTCAACCCACCAATGGCTCCAGAGTGTTTTTCCTACCAAGGCTTCTAGGACTAGTAACTCAACCCAAGTTGTTACAGGGCTTCCAAAGAATTTGTCCAACCAAGGCTTAAAGAACTAATAACACAACCCACAACCATAAGGAACATGAGAACCAACCAAAAAACAAAAGGAAAGAAACCCACAACACCATGGTTGTCTAGGAAATGACAAGGCTAGGCAAAACCACTATCAATCCAGGAAATCCTCCATGTCAATGAAAGATTATACCCAGGAAACCACATGCATGTGTAATGCATGCCGAAACTAAAAAGGAAATCATACATGTAACTTGGTACTTGCAAGAAATACCCATTGTAGTTGCTAATCCCGATGTCCTATTGCACTTTCCTACTCTTCTTTTTCCAAATCCAAAGTATGTCACACTCCTCCAAGAGTGCTCCAAGAAAACTCTAAGTGTCCAAGAGTATGAGAGAGAGAGAGAAAGTAAAATGAGAGCTCCAAAACTAAACTGACAAAAAGCTAACATTGTCAAAATCCATGAATTGATCCTCAAAATTCTTTTTATCATTGAGGCCTCTATTTTCTTCATTTCCCTTCATTTTTCCTTCAATTTCCCTTTCATGCAAACCTGCAATATTTCACCTTCCTTTTCTCCTATTTTCCTCTATTTTCATAAATAAATGCCAATTAATGTCTCTTACCTATGCCTTTTCCAATTTCATTTAGTCATAATAAACCAAATGAACATCCACTAGGATGTTTTTCCCAACATTCAACTTGGAATATGTTTCCCATGACCTTGGTCTCATATTTTTTTAACATGAATTTTTAATTGGGGTTCTTATAGAACCCTCCCCCTTGGGGGAACATCTTCCTCGATGTTCAATGACACCTACAACCAACAACATTGTTGAAAAGAAAAACATACTGCCCATGGAGATTTATAACTTAGCTCGTTGTGGTATTTACAATGAACAGCATGTTGAAAAGAAAACCAACATGAAAAACACAGCAACATGACAACCTGTTGTGCTGTACAAAAACTCCCCATTTCTATAAAACTTTTACACAAAATTTTAATAAGAAATGGGTCCCTTTTTAAATAAACTTAGTTAGATTTGTGAGTTGATAAATAAATTAGTATTGAAATCATTACAATAAAAATCTTTATCAAAAGGCCCGATGTAAATAATTCATTTTATAAAGCCTTTTGATAAAATTATTCCCTTAAAATATTATAAAAAAATTTACACTGCAATAAAGTGATCGGAGATCGTATATCGCAATAACAAAGGGACACACATAAACAAGAACTCATCAAATCCTCCGATCTGATGAAGGAAATCACGATCGGAAATCGGAGATATCAAAGGGACACACATAAATAAAGACTCATCAAATCCTCTGATCCAATGAAGGAAATCGCAATCGGCAATCGGAGATATCATATGGCAAAGGGATAAAAGCGCAAGCCAAACCCCAATTGCGATCAATCAATTGGGCACGCATCTCAAAGAGGAAAACATACGCTAAAACGGTTTGCATGCATAATACTCCACTTTATTATAATATATTTTTAGCAATCGAAGATATTCGTTGCAAGCCATAAAGCCTCTCCCTTTGAAACTCCCGATTGCGATTTGCAATTTATCGTCGATCGCCGATCGAGGAAATCTGAAGCATGCTTGAGATAATCATTTAATATACGATCGACGAGATGGGTATTTATGGTATTTATTCACCACGATTGGCGGTTCGAACGGCTATTAAATTTTATAGTTAAGAGTAAATCCTTTAAAAGATTTCATTCGTGGTAATTCTTAACTGCGTCTGATTTATCATATGTCAATCACCGTAATTCTGTTCATTTCCATATTGGCTTTCAGCGGCAATATCTCTGTGTTACGGTTTGCAATTGTCTGTGCAGAGTTTCTTCGAACCCATGAATCCAGAGAAGATGGGGAAGAAATCTAAGAAGGCCAAAGCAACTCCTGCAGCCAAAGAACCAGGACCGAGCAAGAAGGGATTAATATCAGATACAACATGTCTCAGTCTAGGAAATGCTAGCTAGGAAAGCATTTATAATTTGATAGAAGCAAAGGAGCCCGAAGAATTAGAAGAGGAAGCCACAGCTGATTCAACCAACAAGTCAGAGGGAACTCTCAAAGAATTGGCCTGTTCATACCTTCACAGGATAGCAGCGCAGGCCAAAATTTTGCCATACACTGATGTGGTTAGATGGGTTGTTGAGAAAATCCCAACTTCAGATAGAACATTTTCCACAGCTGATGGAAGGATATTTGGCTCATTCAAGCCTAAAGATCTCAGGAAAATGTACCATCTACCTCCGCCCAAGAAGTGATATAACAAAGCATTCCTGGAAGCATTTGCAAAGGAAAACAACTTGGATTCAGACCTGATCAAGCACTGGAGGCATTTCCCAAAGAAACATAAGCACGAGTCATCGGGTAAGTATTCTATTGACTCATTAGCTTCTCCTTATTTTTATGCTAGAGTTATGATGTGTAGACTATGGGGACAACATGATTCTGCAAAATTCACTATAGATATGGTCCCCTTAATGGAAGCAACGATTAATGGTTATGTTATGGATTGGGCAAATATTTTATCTGATAAACTAGCCACTGAGATATTAGAGTACAGAAATAATGCATATACAACTTCTCGGATCATTCCTCCTTTCTACTACAGTGCATATATTTTCGATATTATTTGTTTTGATTCTGAATACCTGGTACTCGGATGGAAGTGGACTTCCCAAGATCCGAACCCTATTTATATTTATCACAAGTAGTTGTGGAAGGCACATTATAAAAATCACCTGTACAAAATTTGCAATGGTTTTGTTTTACCTGTATTTTATTCTATTTTCAATAAGCCTGCCCCCAGGATATCCCAGGAAGCAGCAATTGACCTGACAGCAGTAGGTAGCTGGTTTGGAGAGGAGAAATTTACCTATGTGAGGCTTTTTGGCAGTCTCACTAAACCCCATGTTCTCCCTCTATATGTTCCTGATAAATTGTTAGCACGGGAATTGGCATATCAGATAACAGTTGAAGGGACATCCAGAACCCTTAAAGATTCTAAGAAACATATGTGGCCCATATTCCCCCTACGATGTGGAATTTTTACCTTACATGACTACAAGCATGCAGAGAAAGAGGTAGAGAAGATTCAAATGTTGAATCTTGCCACCATTCCAAATAGGCAATATGACCCAAGGAAGGTTGCCCATAATGTTACCGCTCAAGCTAAACTTGCCAAATTCGATCATGAAGCAGATGACTTTGATGATTTATTTGCTTCAGCCGAAACATTTTTTCAGTTAAAGGATTGGCTAGGATCAGGTATGGAGAAGAGGGGTTAGAAACATTCAATAGGCTTAGAGCCCAGAGGTTGCAAACTCTGCCTTTGGACCTATTAGCTACAACCCCTACAGTTCAGCCACCAAGTCAAAGCGAATAGAAAGCTGCCGACAAGACTCCTGTAGTGGAAAAGATTCCCGAAAAAAAGAAAAATTGCCAGAGCAGGAGCAGGGACAAGGAAAAAGTAGTGAACTCATTGATTCAAGCATTTATGTTGACCCTAAACTGATCAAAGAATGGCAACAATTTGATTCTATCATCAGTAATACTGAGAGCCTACAAGGATTCAACACACCTGAGGTGACAACTGGTTAGAAATCAACAATCAATACAGTTTCGACTGAAGGAACTAGCAGCCCACCCATAACTCACAAGGATGTAGAAATAATTCCCGAAAATCCCTCTGATGAAATTGTTTTACATGTAGAAGAAATACCACCATTGGATGTCTTCTACAGCCCTAAGCATAGGGTTGTAATCAAAAGACAAAGGAAAAAGAGGAAAGTTGATCAATCTCCTCTTTTGACTTCACAAATGGAGATAACAAACGTGGTATGGAGAGAAGAAGTTAATCCTTCTGAAGATCTCACTAAACTTTCTTAGTATGCTGGAGCATACACAGTGGCTACAATGGACAAAGCATCGGAGGTCAGTAACTTACTCAAGGAAAAGGACCAAGCAATCATTTTGTTGGAAACACAGGTACAAGAGAAGCAGCAGAAGATAGAGCAGTTGGAACAACAGTTAGCAGTCTAGAGACAGTCTAATGACCAATTGAACGAGCAACTGCTCAAAGAAAAACAAAGGATTGATCAACATGCAATTCATAAGCAACAGGAACTATCCCAAGCATTGAGCAAGTTGCGATCATTAAATGAACAGTTGAGTAAATCAAAGGAAGAACAGATCGCTCAACTATCACTACAAATAGAAAGATTCAAAGAATATCCCCAAGTGGGAGAATTCAGATCGGAGGCTCTACAAATTACCAAGGCATTGTCTAATCAGTTGAGCCTATTATGTCATAACATCTCACTCGTTCTTCCCCTATGTGAAATTTCATCATCTATGGTTGATAAATCAGTTGATGCGAGACTAAATTTGGAAAAATCAGATGAAAGATTAACAAATTTTCTCTCTTGGCAAGAAACCAAAGAAGGAAAGGTTGCTAATCTACCACAAATTCTGGAATTGCATAAAGAAATCCTATTCACTGAATGGCAATCTCAACTAATGAAAGTAGAAAGAGCGACATCAAGATGCAAAACGGTGACATCAAGATGAAGAACGGCGACAAGTAATCTGGTTGAACTGATTAATGATACTCTTTATTTATCAAATTTAATTACAGCGTTCTCCAGGGAAACTTCCATCAGTGAAAGCATTAGAACAGACATGGAAACAGGAGCTAGAGTAGAGGGAAAGATTGATCGCAGGTATTCAAACTTTAACATGGGAAACCTTTTGGTTTTTCCTTGTTAAACCATATAGTCAGCAGACAGCGATGAAATGCCTCACTGATGCAATCGGCCATATGATTCTCGAACTTACCGATGCCACATATACTGCTCAGTTACACTCAAACATGAGTCATCCACTAGAACTTCAACCGATGCTTGCCATTTGTCAACTCAAGTCACCAGATGATCAACCAATACAGTGAACCATTCTGACCGACTGCAGCATATCTATTTCGAGAAGATTTTCACATTTTTTGTGATTTGGTTATACCAGCACATAGCATATTTATTTCATAGTTTGTTGGTTTAAATAGTACTTATAGACCCTTTTATGTATTTAGAAAGGGTCCTCAAATTTTTATATTAAGACTTAGATCGGAAGTTGCACTATTGTGCTTCTGATATATTTATTTTTATAAAAACTGGACCTGAATTCTGAGTTTTAATGAAGAATACTTTTATGTGATATGCACTATTGCTTCCTGTAAAAGTATTTATAAGTTGAAAGGCGAGATCTGAATGCAATTCTTATTGGAGGAGACTCAAATACATATGGTACTACTATCTATGTTTTTGCTTTATGCTTTTATGTGAACCAACATTTATTTATTTTGCTATTATTGATATATGTATTTGCTTTCACAGCAATTCTTTGATTTATCACTATTGAATGTTTAAGAGTTGTTATTTTTCATACATATGTATGTCAATGATATACAAAGATTAGTGTGATAATGTTTTAATTATTACTTTGTTCAATTACTCGAACAAAGTAATTATCATATGAATAAATATTTCTGTTTATAAGTAGAGTCATCTATATGCCTACTTGTCAATAAGAATTATCAAAAATCGCACTAAGAGAAAAACTTCCCGGGATAGATTAGTTATTTATATTGTTGCATTTTAGAATAAATCATCCACCATTCCTATTAGATATTAGAAAATTGATCACTTATCCATCCCATTTATAAATCACTGGGAAACCGGTCCCATTATATCAAGTCGGAGCCACCATACCAAACAGAAAAGGAGCTGCCTTTAAGGTCCAAACCGAGTGGTTTTCCCCGATGTTGATGCAACGATTTTCGAGGCATCAACATTTTTGGTGCTAGAAGGAGGGCATGAACTGTGAATGGCGAGCAAACCCAAATCTATAATCCATTCTGAGAGTAAATCTCCCTCCACCTCACCTCCGACTTCTCCCTCGCATGCTGAAACTCTAGTTTTCAAGCGAGAAGTTGAGGAAACAACAACCACTGCTCAACCCCAAAACATCTCAGATAAATCAACTCTAGAATCTCTTGAAGTACAGTCTCTAATTCACAAACTTCAAGGATTCTCAATATCACCACAGAAATCCAAGTTATCTCAAGGCAGTGTAACTTCGCAATTCGTTCCTTCTCACCCCCTCACTAGACTTCAGAGTGAAAAGCTTGGTATTGAACCTACTAAGTTACCTTTGCCTAAAAGGAAAAGAGCAAGGAAGACAACTGAAGGGTCTGATAGTGAAACTTTCTCATCATCATCATCCATTTCATCTTCTCCATTGCAAAGTCAACCATCCACTCCTCCACTCTAGATTGTCATTCAACAGGGTACTGGAACTTCAACATCTGTTTCCCAACCATCTCAAACTTCAATATCTGCTCCTTCCCAACCATCTGGAACTTCATCTGTGCTATCATCCATTAGTAGCTCGACAATGGCACAGAACCCATGGAACAATCCTGGTGCAGTCACAATGCCTGCATCTTTGCACCCATTGCCAGCTCACCCTAAAAAATTGTTGCTGAAATTCAATCCAGATGCAGGCATACAGGGAGACGAACACATAAACAACTTTATGTTGTCAGTCAACTTAAAAGGAGTTACTGAGGAAGATGTGGTTGTCAGACTTTTCCCTTATACCCTACAAGGATCAGCTGGGTCTTGGTACTTTTCCTTACCATCAGGATCCATTACTAGTTGGAATATTTTCCAAGAACAGTTCTTAACTAAATACGGTGATGACAGATCTGTAGCAACATTAATCAATGATCTTTCAAATCTTAAAACAGAGTCTAGAGAGCCTATAAAAGAGTTCAATTCATGATTTAATAAACTCTTAAATAAGATTCCTACTGCCTCTAAACCTAGTGAACAAGTTAGAAGTGAATGGTATATATCAGCTTTACCTTCAAACATAGCTATCTTTGTAGATAGAGCTGCAAAACCTACTCTAGCAGAAAATATGAAAGAGGCAATTGTTGTGGAAAAACGTATCATCGCCTTAGAAAATAAAGCTACTCTTGAAGATAGAAAATCTAAAAAAGTCACCTTCAAAGATGATTCAAAGAATAAAATGGCTAAAGATCCATACGATATGGAAGGTCTCCAAAAAGTTCTAAAGACTATGTCAAATGAAATGATAGAAATCAAGAAACAAGTAGCTGAGACTTCAACTAAAAATCCATTTAGAAACTTTAAGAAACTAGAATCAAAACCCCCTAATGCTATATCCAATGTAGAGTCAGACCCCGAGGACGATGAAGAAGAAGATACAATCTTATCATCTGAAGAAACTGAAGAAGAGGTAGTTGTAGAATGTCATGGGATGTGGGACTTCATTTTGCCCAATTCTGATACTGAAAATGAACAGGAAGCTTTCCCAGTAAGTACCAGGAGTAAAGGCACTCTAGAACCTATTCAAGTAACTCAGAAGAAAAAGAACATGGGTACTACTACTAAAGAAAAGGCTCCCACAAAGAAGTCTACAGCGACACCTACTCAAAATCAGCCATCAGCTTCCAATCCACCTTCAGCATCTAAAACATTAGTAGTTGTAGACTCTATGGATTACAACATCATTGAAGACATGAAGAAAACGAAAGCAAATATCACTATGTTTGAGCTTAGTAAACTCAAACATCAACAAAAATTTCTGCTCAAGGAATTAGATGCAATACCTTCTTCTCCTCTTCCGAATGTTGTATTATCCAAAGTTGCTAATGAGACTGGTAAACCACCACCTGGTAGAGTAGAAGCCACTGATGCTGTTCTAATTAGAGATAGATCAAATTCCCATACTCCTCCTTTTCTCTTGACCTACAAGATTTATAATAGAAATCTGCACAATTGCTTGATAGACTCAGGGGCTTCATCGAATATAATGCTGGCCTCAGTTTGTTCTAAACTGAATATTGAACCCCAAAAGTCTGCAATCCATATTGTCCAGTTGGATAGAACTAAGGTCCAAGTATTAGGAGAAATCAATTTAGTTACCATTAGGTTATCAGCTGATCCAAGAGTGGTTCAGAGAATTGACATTTTAATTGCTGATATTCCTGAGTTCTATGGTTTGATTTTAAGTAGAGACTGGTTTGAGAAACTTCATGGTTACATTTCTACCGATTGGTCTCACATGTGGCTGCCCTATAAAGGAAAGCCAAATCAGATTAAGATTGATCGAAAAAGCATATGACTCATACCGTAACAGAGTTTGAACAAGAAAACCAATCTATGGCATTCAACAATAACATTCTTGGTAACTACTCATCTGAGTCATTCTTTGGTAATTTTACTGCTCAATCATCATCTTTCTCAATTAATAATTTCACATCTCAAATTGAAATTTTTTCTCAAACAGATACATCAAGGTGTGTTAAAATTGCTGAGGAAATTGTAAATAAAACTGTAGATAAACCTTTATTTTGGTCATTATATTTTGATGGGTCTAAATCTAATGAAGGTGCAGGAGCAGGATGTATTTTAGTTAGTCCTGAGGGAGAAAATACCATGTTATCATGTATATTAGAATTTGAGTGTTCAAATAATACTGTTGAATATGAAGCCTTGATTCAAGGACTTTATAAAGCAATTGGTCTTAAAGTACAATATTTGAAAGTGTTTGGTGACTCCGAAATTGTTATAAAACAAGTCAGAAATGTTATACATTGTCTTTCTAGTCACCTTAAACATTATCAATCCTTGGTACAAGACCTTGTATCTCATTTTCTAGCATTTAATATTTCTCCCATTCCTTGATCTCAGAATGCAGCAACAGATTTACTAGCCATTGTTGCTTCTAAGCTCCTTCCATCTGATGATTACTGTCCCGATAGGTTTTCAGTAGAATTAATTTTCAGACCATCGATTCTCGATAATGCCACTAACTGGCGAGTATTCAATCATGATGATGACATTTTAAATTTCTTAACTTCTGATAAGTCCTATGATGATCAGATTATTGATGAAAGTGAGCATGATCTTCAAATGAAGGAAAAACATGAATAAAATTCAATACCTAAACCAATGGTCAAACTTGAAGATCTTTATGACATCAAAGATAGGTTTAAACAGGTTACTAATTCAAAGCTTCAAAATTCTACTTTGAAATTTGAATTAATAAACCTTGGTACAGGGGACAAACCACAAAACAATAATCTGGGATTAGGACTTACTTCAAAAGAAATAATTGCATTTATCATATTATTGAAGAGATATAAAAGTGTCTTTGCTTGGAATTATGATGATTTGAAAACATATAATACTTTTATCATACAGCGTACAATTCCAATGATATCTGAAGAAAAACCAGTACAACATAAATTAAGGAAAATTTATCCCAACCTCGAAAGTCAAATAAAAGCCGAGTTAAACAAACTCTTGAAAGATAAGATCATTTTTCCTGTTAGACATTCAAATTGGGTGTCCAACTTGATGCCAGTAAGAAAGAAAAATGGTGACATTAGAATTTGTATTGATTTCATAAATCTTAATAAAGCGAGTCAAAAGGATAAATTCCCTCTACCAACAATGGAGCGAACTCTTCATTCAGTAGCTGGTTCTGAATTAATGTCTTTTTTAGATGGTTTTTCAGGGTATAACCAAATTTTGGCGCACCCCATTGACAGAGTTAAGACTACTTTCAGAACTAAGTGGGGAACTTATCTCTATCAAAAAATGCCTTTCGGATTAATCAATGCTAGAGCTACATTCCAAAGAGCGATGGACATAGCATTCAAAGGTCTAATCAATAAATCAATAGTTGTCTATTTGGATGACATTACTGTCTTCTCTAAGAAAATATCAAATCATTTACATGATTTGAAACAAATCTTTGAACACTGTAAAAGGTATGGCATTTCACTCAATCCTAAGAAGTCCTTTTTTGCTCTTGACCAAGGTAAACTCTTGGGGTTCATTGTTTCAAAAGATGGTATTTATATTGATCCAGATAGAATCAAAGAGATTTCTGACATTCCATTTCCACATAATAAAAAAACAATGCAATAATTTTTAGGTCAAATTAATTTTGTAAAAAGATTTGTTCTGGATTTTTCACAGATTGTTTTACTATTACAAACCATGATTAATAAAAACTCAGTGTTTAAATGGGGACATATAGAAAAGGAGGCTTTTGATTCAATCAAGCAAGAAATCATAAATTCTCCCGCATTAAACACCCCTGATTTTTCAAATCATTTCATTTTATATACTCTTGCATCTGATTCATCTTACGCAGCAGTGCTGACACAAATCAATGATCAAAACTTAGAAGCACCAATTTCATTTTATAGTTCAAACCTTTAGGGTGCCGAACTTAATTACTCTGAAGTTGAAAAGCAAGTTTTTGTTGTATACAAAGCCATTAAACACTTTAGGCCCTTTCTCTTAAAAGCTCACACAAAAGTTATACTTCCTTTTTCAGCAGTAAGATAGTTACTAGTTCAAAGGGAATTGGGAGAAAAAAGAGCAAACTGGGTTATGACATTACAGGAGTATGATTTGGACATTATACCAGCAAATATTGTCAAAGGCCAAGGTTTTTGCAAGTTGTTAGCAAGAGCTTCTAATATTCAGGAACATGAAGGTACAAACAATATTGAAGAAATCAATGAGATAAGTACCATTAATCCTGAATCCCAATATGCAGATTTGATATTCTATTTGAAAAATGGATATGCTCATTCTAATCTTTCCTATAAAAATAAACATGCCATAAGACTGAAAGAAAAAAACTTCATGATTGTTGATGATGTGTTGTTTAGATGGAATTATGATTCAATTTTGTTAAGATGCTTAGAAAAACCTGAAGCGCAAAAGGTCTTGCAGGAATTACATGATGGTCCAGCAGGAGGACATTTTGGAGCTGATACAACAACCCACAAAATTATTCATGCTGGGTATTATTGGCCCACCTTATTTAAAGACACTCATGAATATGTAAGGAAATGTAGAACATGTCAAACTACTAGTGGAAGACAAAGGAAATCAGCTTTTCCTTTGCAACCAGTGAACATTGAACAACTCTTTGAACAATGGGGATTGGATATCATTGAAGAAATAATTCTACATTCATCCAAACAGCATAGGTATATCCTTACAGCTACAGATTAGTTTACTTAGTGGGTAGAAGCAATTCCTTTCAAGACAACAAACTCTGAGGCAATCATTGAATTCATAGACCAATTCATCATTACCAGGTTTGGTGTCCCAAACGCTCTTATTTTTTACAATGCATCTTATTTCTCTGGTAATTCCATACTTGAATTTGCTATCAAAAGATGATTCAAATTGAAATATTCTACAAACTACTACCCTCAGGGTAATGGTTTAGCAAAATCTTCAAATAAAAATATTATCAAAATCATTAAGAGAACTATTGATTAGAATCATAAGAATTGGCATAAGTCTTTGATATTTGCACTATGGGCAGACCATATAACACAGAAGGCCTCAATAGGCACTTCTCTATTTAATCTAGTGTATGGAAAAGAGGCCGTCATACCAACAAACTTAGTACTTCCATCACTAGCCTTAGTGCAGTTTATTGAAGAAAATCCTTCATCTTCTATTCAATTGAGACATAATCAGATCCTGAAACTAGAGGAAGAAAGGGAGAAAGCCCGAATTACACATGCGAAGCATCAACAAATTATTAAGTCTTCTTTTGATACAACTTCAACCGGCTCAAAACATTTACAAGTTGGTGATCTTGTTTTGAAATGGGGCAAAGCCCACGAGGATAAAGGAAAACACACTAAATTTCAGAAAATGTGGCTTGGACCATTTCAAATCTGTGAGAAGATAGGCCCATCAACATTCATATTGCAAGATCTATCAGGAAAGAGAGATTCTCTTCCTGTCCAATGGGCTTATTTTGAAAAAAATCTTCAATTGAGAAGGTGGTTTCTCACTTTGTAAATATTCAATTTTCAACTATATTTGAGTGAATAATTAGTTTATTTTCGTTCTTAGAAAATAAAGTTGTAGACAGCCTTCTGTTGGTCTTTACTATCTTGAAAAGGTTACTTAAAAGAAAATAGTCTTAATATTTACTTTTGATAGATGGAAGCCTTGAAGGAAAAGGAAAAAGTTCTAAGAAATTAGGTATAATTAAACTCTGAAAACCCTTTTTATTTTTGTGAAATCTTCTCAAAACTTGAAAATACTGTAAATATATCTAATTTTTAGAAGCCTAAAAAAGGTTATCAATAAAAAGCAAATATTGATCCAATCTTAGCATCTTCAACTCTCAAAACTGTCATCCATGTTCTCTTAAGGAGAAAATTATTCATCCCATCCATCAAAGTTTATGATTTTTCAGAGTGTAATTCTAAAATATATTTGATATAAAAGATAAGAGGTCTCATCACGAGCCTGCTTACCATAATCATAGGGGACTAGTTCAACTGATATTACCAACACTGCATACCAAAACAGGGTAATGGCTTATAATTATAATACAAGAGGTCTCATCACAAGCCAGCTTGTTCAGTTAAATTACAATCAATGAATGGCATTGTCAACAGCTGGCCACCAAACCAAGACAGTGGCTTTTTATCTTACAAAATAAAGAAGTAAGGAAAAAATAAAAATACAAAAAGTATGGAAACATATCTTTTGGATTCATTCTTTTAAATTATACTCTGAAATGGATGGGACAATGAATGATCAAATGGTTAAAAGGTAACCCTGCTGAGACTATGAATGTTTGCTGGCAGCAGTGGCTCTACCTGTGACAAAGGAGTCATTATACAAGCTAAGTTGGAGAAGTCTCTTGTTTTATCATTATCAACCAATTAAGGTTTACTTAAACTTAGAATGTATTTAATTTTGAGATGAGAAAGAGATAGCAAAAATAGTTTTCATTATATTCAGAATTTATGATTACCTAGTTATATTAGATTTTCTCTATCCACTAAGGTTTTCAGATTAAGAAGGTTAAAATATTACATTACTTTCTCAGAGATAATTGTTTCTTCCAGTGAATTGCCAATTGTTGTGTTGTACAACAACCCCCCATTTCTATAAAACTTTTACACAAAATTTTAATAAGAAATAAGTACCTTTTTAAATAAACTTAGTTAGATTTGTGAGTTGATAAATAAACTGGTATTGACCTCATTACAAGAAAAATCTTTATCAAAAGGCTCGATGTAAATAATTCATTTTATAAAGCCTTTTGATAAAAGTATTCCTTTAAAATATTATAAAAAAAAATTACATTGCGATAAAGCGATCGGAGATTGTATATCGCAATAACAAAGGGACACACATAAACAAGAACTCATCAAATCCTCCAATCCGATGAAGGAAATCGCGATTGACAATCAGAGATATCAAAGGGACACACATAAACAAGGCCTCATCAAATCCTCCGATCCGATGAAGGAAATCGCAATCGGCAATCGGAGATATCATATGGAAAAGGGATAAAAGCACGAGCCAAACCTCGATTGCGATCAATCAATTGAGCGCGCATCTCAAAGAGGAAAATATATGCTAAAATGGTTTGCATGCATAATACTCCGCTTTATTATCATATCACTTTTCAGCAATCGGAGATATCCGTTGCAAGTCATAAAACCTCTCCCTTTGAAACTCCCAATTGCGATTTGCAATTTGCGATTTATCGTTGATCGCCAATTGAGGAAATCCGAAGCATGCTTGAGATAATCATTTAGTATACGATCGACGAGATGGGTATTTATGGTATTTATTCACCATGATTGGCAGTTCCAATGGCTATTAAATTTTACAATTAAGAGTAAATCCTTTAAAATATTTCATTCGTGGTAATTCTTAACTGTGTTTAATTTATCATATGTCAATCACCGTAGTTCTGTTCATTTCCACATTGGCTCTCAGCGGTAATATCTTTGTGTTACGGTTTGTAATTGTCTGTGCAGATTTTCTTCGAACCCATGAATCCAGAGAAGATGGGGAAGAAATATAAGAAGGCCAAAGCCACTCCTGCAGCCAAAGAACTAGGACCGAGCAAGAAAGGATTGATATAAGATACAACATGTCTCGGTCTGGGAAATGCTAGCTGGGAAAGCATTTATAATTTGATAGAAACATAGGAGCTCGAAGAATTGGAAGAGGAAGCCACAACCGATTCAACCAACAAGTCAAAGGGAACTCTTAAATAATTGGCTTGTTCGTACCTTCACAGGATAGCAGCGTGGGCCAAAATTTTGCCATACACTGATGTGGTTAGATGGGTTGTTGAGAAAATCCCAACTTCAGATAGAACATTTTCCACAGCTGATGGAAGGATATTCGGCTCATTCAAGCCTGAAGATCTTAGGCAAATGTACCATCTACCTCCGCCCGAGAAGCGATATAACAAGGCATTCCTGGAAGCATTTGCAAAGGAAAACGACTTGGAGTCAGACCCGATCAAGCACTGGAGGCATTTCCCGGAGAAACATAAGCACGAGTCATCGGGTAAGTATTTTGTCAACTCATTAGCTTCTCCTTATTGCTATGCTGGAGCTATGATGTGTAGACTATGGGGACAACATGATTCTGCAAAATTCACTATAGATATGGTCCCCTTAATGGAAGCTGCGATTAATGGTTATGTTATGGATTGGGCAAATATTTTATTTGATAAACTAGCCACTGAGATATTAGAGTACAGAAAGAATGCATATACAACTTCCCAGATCATTCCTCCTTTCTACTATAGTGCATATATTCTGGATATTATTTGTTTTAATTCTAAATACCCTGTACTCGAATGGAAGTGGACTTCCCAAGATCCAAACCTATTCATATTTATCACAAGCAGTTGTGGAAGGCGCATTATAAAAATCACCTGTACAAAATTTGCAATGGTTTTGTTTTACCTGTATTTTATTCTATTTTCAATAAGCTTGCCCCCAGGATATCCCAGGAAGCGGCAATTGACCTGACAGCAGTAAGTAGCTGGTTTGGAGAGGAGAAATTTACCTATGTAAAACTTTTTAACAGTCTCACTAAACCCCATGTTCTTCCTCTATATGTTCCTGATAAATTGTTAGCACGTGAATTGGCATATCAGATAACAGTTGAAGGGACATCCAGGACCCTTAAAGATTCTAAGAAACATATGTGGCCCATATTCCCCCTACAATGTGGAATTTTTACCTTACATGACCACAAGCATGCAGAGAAAGAGATAAAGAAGATTCAAATGCTGAATCTTGCTACCATTCCAAATAGGCAATATGATCCAAGGAAGATTGCCCATAACGTTACTGCTCAAGCTAAACTTGCCAAATTTGATCATGAAGCGGATGACTTTGATGATTTATTTTCTTCAGCTGAAACATTTTTTCAGGTTAAAGGACTGGCTAAGATCAGGTATGGAGAAGAGGGGTTAGAAACATTCAATAGGCTTAGAGCCCAGAGGTTGCAAACTCTGCCTTTGGACTTATTAGCTACAACCCCTACAGTTCAGCCACCAAGTCAAAGCGAACAAAAAGCTATCGATAAGACTCCTGTAGTGGAAAAGATTCCCAAAAAAGAAAAATTGCCAGAGCAAGAGCAGGGACAAGGAAAAAGTAGTGAACTCATTGATTCAAGCATTTATGTTGACCCTAAACTGGTCAAATAATGGCAGCAATTTGATTCTATCATCAGTAATACTGAGAGCCTACAAGGATTCAACACACCTGAGGTGACAACTGGTCAGAAATCAACAATCAATACAGTTCCAATTGAAGGAACTAGCGGCCCACCCATAACTCACAAGGATGTAGAAATAATTCCCGAAAATCCCTCCGATGAAATTGTTTTACATGTAGAAGAAATACCACCATTGGATGTCTTCTACAGCCCTAAGCATAGGGCTGTAATCAAAAGACAAAGGAAAAAGAGGAAAGTTGATCAATCTCCTCTTTTGACTTCACAAATGGAGATAACAAACGTGGTATGAAGAGAAGAAGTTAATCCTTTTGAAGATCTCACTAAACTTTCTCAGTATGTTGGAGCATATGCAGCGGCTACAATGGACAAAGCATCGAATGTCAGTAACTTACTCAAAGAAAAGGACCAAGCAATCATCTTTCTGAAAACGCAGGTACAAGAAAAGCAGTAGAAGATAGAGCAGTTGGAACAACAGTTAGCAGCCCAGAGACAGTCTAATGACCAATTGAACGGGAAACTACTCAAAGAAAAACAAAGGATTGATCAACATGCAATTCATAAGCAACAAGAACTATCCCAAGCATTGAGCAAGTTGCGATCATTAAATGAACAGTTGAGTAAATCAAAGGAAGAACATATCGCTCAACTATCACTACAAATAGAAAGATTCAAAGAATATCCCCAAGTGGGAGAATTTAGATCGGAGGCTCTACAAATTACCAAGGCATTGTCTAATCAATTGAGCCTATTATGTCATAACATCTCACTCGTTCTTCCCCTATGTGAAATTTCATCATCTATGGTTGATAAATCAATTAATGCGAGACTAAATTTGGAAAAAGCAGGTGAAAGATTAACAAATTTTCTCTCTTGTCAAGAAACCAAAGAAGGAAAGGCTGCTAATCTACCACAAATTTTGGAATTGGATAAAGAAATCCTATTCAATGAATGGCAATCTCAACTAATGAAAGCAGAAAGAGCAACATCAATATGCAGATCGGCGACAAGTAATCTGGTTGAACTGATTAATGATACTCTTTATTTATCAAATTTAATTACAGAGTGTTCTCCAAGGAAACTTTCGTCAGTGAAAGCATTAGAACAGACATGGAAACAGGAGCTGGAGTAGAGGGAAAGATTGATCGCAGTTATTCAAACTTTAACATGAGAAACCTTTTGGTTTTCCTTGTTAAACCATATAGTCAGCAGACAACGATGAAATGCCTCGCCGATGTAATCGGCCATATGATTCTCGAACTTACTGATGCCACATATACTACTCAGTTACATTCAAACCTGAGTCATCCACTAGAACTTCAACCGATGCTCGCCATTTGACAGCTCAAGTCACCAGATGATCAACCAATACAGTGAACCATTCTGACCGACTGCAGCATATCTATTTCAAGAAGATTTTCACATTTTTTGTGATTTGGTTATACCAGCACATAGCATATTTATTTCATAGTTTGTTAGTTTAAATAGTATTTATAGACCCCTTCATTTATTTAGAAAGGGTTCTCAAATTTTTGTATTAAGACTTGGATCGGAAGTTGCACTACTGTGCTTCTGATATATTTATTTTTATAAAAACTGGACCTAAATTCTGAGTTTTAATGAAGAATACTTTTATGTGATATGCACTATTACTTCCTGTAAAAGTATTTCCAAGTTGAAAGGCGGGATCTGAATGCAATTCATATTGGAGAAGACTCAAATACATATGGTACTACTATCTATGTTTTTGCTTCATGCTTTTATGTGAACAAGCATTTATTTATTTTGCTATTATTGATATATGTATATGCTTTCACAACAATTCTTTGACTTATCACTATTGAATGTTTAAGAGTTGTTATTTTTCATACATATGTATGTCAATGATATATAAAGATTAGTGTGATAACGTTTTAATTATTACTTTGTTCAACTACTTGAACAAAGTAATTATCATATGAATAAATATTTTTGTTTATAAGTAGAGTCATCTATATGCCTACTTGTCAATAAGAATCATCAAAAATTGCACTAAGAGAAAAACTTCCAGGGATAGATTAGTTATTTATATTGTTGCATTTTAGAATAAATAATCCATCATTCCCATTAGATATTAGAAAATCTATCACTTATCCATACCATTTATAAATCATTGGGAAACTGGTCCCATTATATCCAGTCGGAGCCACCATACCAAATGGAAAAGGAGTTTCCTTTAAGGTCCAGACCGGGTGATTTTCCCCAATGTTGATGCAACGATTTTCTAGGCATCAACACAACCATATAACTTATTAGAGCTTTATAATACAATTCATGGTGGTATTTACAATAACAACTACATATAATGTCATGCACATTTGCTTCAACCAACAAATAATCATATTGTCTATGGATCTTTATAAACATAACTTGATACAATATTTACAATAATATACACATATGCACATTTGCTCAACTAGAAAATAAAAGGATATGATACTCGCATCAGAAATAAGGGAATCTAGAGGCTCACACCTCCACCCTCAATAATAGTACCAGAATTCACCTCCTTCCCAAGAAGTCCATAATCCATTGCCAAATTCAAATTTGCATCTGATGTCCAATGCTACAATCCTACACCACTTCTCCTCTCAGTGAAAAGTTACCGACTCATTCTTCCAGGGCACACTCCCAATGTGCATATGATTCCATATAGAAATGCTAATGACCAAATCCATCCCCGAGCTTCCCTTATCTGCTACACAATCCCTCGAGCAATCTGTTCACCCCCTTCCATGGAATCACACACCTTCTAAGTTTCGCGGGCATCCCCTTCTCTACTACACTGTCCCTCAAGCTACCCCTCCCTTGGCAAGGTTTCCTCTCATCAGAAGATCCAAAAACCAAGACATATACTTGCCTTAAAACCATCATACTATTCATAGCATGCTCATGGAAATCAATGGACATTATTGGCTACCGGTGTCCCACAATGGTCATGCTCCTAAAGTGCTTTACCAACATATTGTTGCATGTTCCAATTCCTTTTGTTGGTTCTCCTAATGATTGTGGTAAGTTTCAACCACCCAACCCTGTGATGCAGGCAAGTGCCCTCTGTGGATAGAGGCAACCCCTCTAGCCCTAGTGTGGGTCTAGTCATAGCAAAGACAATACCAAAGCAAATTTCCTTAAATAGTTGATGTCATGAAGGCCTACCTTCAAATCCTCATTTGATGAAGTACCTGTTGTGTTTCTCCAGCTCTTGTTCTTCTAATCACTTTGTACCTGAAAACAACATACAAAGAACAACAAATAGAATACAACAAAAACGATCTACTTAAAGGGTCAAGGAGCTTCAAGCTATCAATATGAAATTCGACATAAGATATAGGAAATAAACAATTGATTTGTATTAATATAAACTGAAGTAGAACTTACAACCAAGCCTTGACATTGTAAGTCTCCTTGAAGGGTCATGTCAGCATGTCTCCACAAGCATTCACTCATGAAGTGTCTCCTAAGAGGATGAATAACTCTCTCTCCTACCCAGAAGGAAAAATTATGATGCTAGAAAACTCATACAATCAAGCCAAATCCACACAAAGCCATCCCAAGCTAAGTTACATAAGAGGCTACTTCCAAACTCTAGCAAAACTCTCTACCTCCACTAACTGAACTCTTGAACTACTATTTTCCAACTCTCTGAACTCTGAAGCTAGCTGATCTCAGCCATGGAGGAGGTATTTATAGGAGGAGGAGCTTCCATAAGAGATGGGAGAAAGATCTTATCCCTTTGGGAGGTTGCACAAAAGGTGGAACAACCATCCCAAAGGAGAGAGGTGAGCTCATCTGATCCAACAACCAACCCTAGGACCGCCCATGAAGCTGTTACACTTCGAAGCTTTGACAATTTGTTTTAAAAACTCACCAAAAGTAGCTCGTCATGAGTGCAACATAGAGACAGAGCGACGACATCGCTAGGGCTAGTTCAATCTTGGCCATCTTCGCAGGTGGAACAAATGATGACCCGCGACGACCCAAAAACATAGGTAAAAAAGGGTCTGCTCCAGGAGTAATGAACTGAGGTATTCTTCCTGAGATGACAAGGAAGACACTGACACATATTTTGCAACATGACACAAAGAATATGTCAATAACATGGACCGGCAGTGTCCGGGATTAGGAAATGCGGGGTCGGTGACAAAATACTGTGTAACAAACCTGATAATTTTCCATGCTTTCCAATACCAATCATATCATTGTCATCAGATTCAAGATAAATTGAAATAAAATCACATTATACCTCATTAGTAGCCTATCAATAAGGTACACTTGCAATTCTATTTACTTCCTGTCACAACAAGTCAAACGAGCTCTTGACCAAATCATCATGTATAAACATATCACATCCATTTAGCCCAAAACACAACCATCATAGATAAAAATCATGAATCACATGCAATCATCATAAACTAGAATCATAGATCACATGTAACCATCATAAATAAAAAGCATAGATCACATGCATAAGAAAAATGAAATAAAATACTGATACTTATCCTTTAATCGATCCTTTTCTTCTACCTTTGTCCTTTGTCCTTTTTGTACACACATCGAATTGGTTTCCACACCCGACAAGAACCTAATGCCTTCTCTCCTCTTCAATCACTCACACATATACACAATATACATCACAACACATACACCTACACCCGGTGTACAACACAACACAATACATACACCTACACCCGGTGTACAACACAACACAATACATACACCTATACCCGGCGTACAATACAATATGTATACATATGAGAGTACAATAGAACGAATACACAGGTCATGATACAACAACTACACAATCCCCGTAACAAAATAACATAGTACCACATGTGCACAATACAATGGTATGACATGTACACGATACGACATGTACACAACACCATATGAATGGCGTGTACACAACACCCCATGTACAACATGTACACAACACCACAAGTACAATCATGTAAAAAAGACTACATGTACATAACACCACATATACACCATGCACGCAACGCCATATGTACACAACACCACATATGCAACATGCACGGAGCACCATGTGTACACAACACCGCGTATCCAACATGCACATAACACCGCATGTATACAACATCACATGTACATCATGTACAATATGTACAACATATACACAATATTAGTATTGCACATCCAGAGGCCACACTATCTTTACTAGGCAACCTTGCTTCTAGTGTCTTTCCATCATCCATGCTTGCACCATCATGTCGCATATCACATTGCTTTCATTCTGATGATGTATTCCTCATCATTACCTGCCATGACATAGACATATTATAATCACATAATATCAATTCATATCCACATGATACTTACCTCATAGATTTTTCAAGGCTACTCTTCCCACTTGACTCCTCATAATACCAAAAACCTATTCATGGCATTCACCTGCATAAGCAATCATTCCTCCACAAGCATGATCCCTTATGACCCTGTTAGACAATGACATACATATATACATATATAAATATAAAAACAAGCATAAAACAATCATGATCTTTGATGACCCTGTCAAACAACGACATACATACATACATAGATACATGCATACATTCATACATGTATACATATAGAGAAATCAACATAATTATCATATATCATAAGGTCAAGGTTAAAAGAACCCCCTTTATCCATGCACACATGCACAACATTTAGAACAATAGTTCCCAACTTATCCAAGGCATATGATGCCCCAAATCCATTTACTTTACTTTTCTTGATTTCTTTTCTCATGACTATCCTACCACTGTCCATTTACCTTGATGGACCCAACCAATCCAACTAGTTGTCATACTCTTACTTGCAACTTCCCTTATACATGCACCAAACTCCATCTAGGTCTTACATTACTTGTCGGGTTTCATTCATCTCTCCTTGAGCTCCACTAACTTCCTCCTTCTGAACCAATTCCTAATACCCTCAAAACACAAAACGCAAGAACAAGAAACAAACAAGAGAAAACCATGAAAAAGAACCAACAACAATACAACACCACAAACAAAGTGGTATGGCCATACAATAGACATAAACAAAACTACAAATCAAGCACAACAAAAATAGCAACAAAACACCATGACTCAATCCCCATGGGTTCACAATGCTTCCCAGGTAAATATCAACCCAATACTTCTTCAATATTTCATTGTAGTCTCTTTTCCATGCAATTCCTTTCATCATACTTCCAAACACACAACTGTCAGTACATAAATAAACATAACAATATACCAGTTACCTTACCTTGTTGTGCCAAGCACACCGCCTTGTAACTGAACACATACATATATGAGCTCTCAAGGGACTTGAAATCCTTTCTTTTACCTTACTAAAATCAAATCTGACTATGTCCTTTCACATGTGACATCAACCAATTGTTAGTTATATATAAACAAATCAACTATTACCTTGTCATTCTAATACTATAGTAAGCATGTTTCTCTGCAGTCACACATGTTCCAAAGATCAATACATTATGTCTATTATTCTGAAATCAACCTTTACCAAGACTAATATCTATGCCATAATCAAATCACATTCATAAGTCATAATACTACAACTACCACCCACTTGCACTCAAGTACATATCAATTGTCTCAGCGCATATTGTGTTAGTACAACCGTCTTAAAATAACATCATTTCTTCATCCAACCTTATAGACACATGCTCATATCATGTAATTAATCAAACATTCAAACAACCTGTAAACATACCATGTCAGATAAAGCAAATACATGACATAATCAAACTCATACCTCAATGTATCTCAGGAGAGGCTATAACATTTGCACAAGTTATACCATATTAGTACGACATGATATCACAAATATATCGACTCATACCTGAATATAACAACCATAATCATCTGCATAGACCAATACAAATTAGCATGATACATATAACATCAAGATACTAGCTACAATGAACATAATCATCGTGCATATAACCGCAATGCATATAACAACAAGTTACTATCAATCATGACTATTTGATGCATGTGCATATAACCACAGTGATTAAATAACATCTATCATGAATGTAACCACAACAACCATAGAATGAAAAACACGTATATAACCCTAATGATTATAACAACCATTAACCAACATACTTGCATATCCACCATACAAACCTATATGATGATATTCTCTTACCCCGAGGTCCAATGTTCCAACCTCGCTTTCATGATATGCATCTCTTTCTCTATCTCAACAAACACATTAGCATCATAACAACCAATAACATCATGGTGACACAAGCTACATGCAATGACCTCACAATGCATGTCTGAGCTACTATACATGCATAACTATAACCATGAGAATGGATGCATAACAACATATAGACACTGACATGCATAACAAATGCATATACAACTGACACGCATTCATGACAAACACATCCCAATAACAACATCATCAACTCCTACATGGAAACAAAACTATAACAATGACTACCACCATACATACATAAAAAAACACATATACATCCTTCACGTATGCATGACAAACACATTCTGCCCATCCAGGGCAAGGGTTGAACCATGCTCTGATACCACTTTATAACACCCTCCTCCCACACTTACCCAAGCTTATCGGTCCACCAGGGTAAATATGTGAATAATAGTTGCTATGACATGATTCAAATCTCCATGTATAGTTAAGGAAGTGGAATCGACAAAAAATAAAACCAAATTGAATTTCCTTAGGAGCTACAAGACCTTCAGGAGCCAACCAACCCCTGAGAGAACTCTCTTTTTCACTAGCCTACTCCAATGACAAGGCATGCATGCGATTGGGACCCTCAAGTTGCTCCCATAGCAAGGCATCCATGTGAATGTGGCCTTTTTCAGGCAGTTATGTGCCAACGACTCTGGATTCCAAGCCACGTTTTCAAGGCTAGGTCTTAGGCCACTACCCAAAACTTCATGAAACTTCCAAAAATGATAATTAACATTGAGATAAGGTTACTAATGAAAACATTTGAACAAAAACTTGACCTGACCCCCACTAGTGTTAGCCTCTCTCACAAAACAATAATAAATCCAAAAATAAATAAATTAATTAAATATTCCAAGTTAGGAATTTGTGCCTAACTCTTGGGTTGTTCCTCTAAGATAGGAGTTAGTTTAGGTAACTCCTATATTGGTGTGTGTCTGGTGAGAAATTATCTCAACCAAAGGTGTCTAAGATAGCACACACTATCTTGAGAACATTGTATCTCATCTATTTATTTGTAACACTATATTCAATTATTTTAATGAAAAAGAGAGAGAATACCTGAGGTAGCCATGAGGCTGAAGCCTTTTCCGCCAATATTTTGTGTTTGATTTTTATGTGTGATTTATATATTTGTCTGAGTTAATTTCTTTTTCAATATGTGGTATTAGAGCCTGGTTTAGGCTTCATTCTGCCGCGTTCGTGTTCAGCATTGTGTGAGGTTGTATTGAACTCGTCAGTGATCCCGTGCCATGGGAATTGTGTGGGGAGGCACATAATTCAATAGAAATTATTGTGCATAGAAGGAGCGTTGTCACTCTGGGAAAGAAGTCTGTTGAGGCCAAGAGAAAGCCATTGCTTGCATCTGAGAATTGGCTCGTGGATGCGAAGGAGAATTAATTCCGATTGTTTATCTGCAAAATTTATTTTGCGTGGAGCGTGACCTTCAGTAGATAAAATACGCACAACAGAAGTAATGTTATTGTAGCGTGGAACTATGACGAACAAGTTGAAGCAACTTGTGTGGAAGAATCTGTGAGAGTATTCTGACCAGTCCATGGTGATGTGATTGTACACTACATCATAAAAGTGATCACCTTTGGAGTTATAGCAGCAGTGCCCCCATATGCATGCGATAGAAAAAATCCAACGATACGATGTTATACTTTTTGTGATGCTTCAAAACCCATAACTGTGCAAGTGTGAGAGAAAAATGATAGCATGGAACCTGTTTTCAACATGGAACTAGTTGCGTTGAAGAATCCATCAAGCCCTACTCTCCAGCATTGAGCCTCCAAAATTGAGAGATGTTGAATTGACAGAATTTGTTAAGTCTCTGTTTTTTTTGGATGTCTCCGATATTTTTATAAATGCTTGTCTCTGCTATTTTAATGTGCTCAGCACTATTCTTGGCTGCATGTCTTCTGTTCTAGACTTCGCCCTAATCCAGAGGTTATCAAATATATTTAAATGATAAAAAAATATATATAGTGAGTGTCATTCACAGCGTTATCAGGCGACGTTTTGGTAATGAGAGCATGGGAAACTCAGTCAATGCGCCCAACACATTGAAGATCAAGTGACAAAGATATGAACAAAGGAGCAACCCATTCTTTCGCTTACAGAATGTAACTTGCCGGATTGTAGTTTTCTCAATTTTCTTTATCTGGATTTTCCCCCGCCCCATCGCTTCTGGTTTCTTTGAAATCCTATTCTTACTATGGTTGGAAGGTCTACAATGGCCAGCTGATACTAGAACTTGGTATTCTTCAAACTTACTGAACTTGATCGAAAAATGCTACGGAAAGTACATAGCCCGAGGATAGTGGTGTTTGGCGTGAGGACTAAACACATTTTGAAGCAAATGAGAAAAGGTATGTGTGAAGCTTGGAATTACATGGATAAATGTAAAGTTTAAACGAATACAACCGTAATTCACTTTTGATAAAGTGACCATAAAATTCATTAAATTGTTTTTTAATGGAACTTAGAAAAAAGGGGGATTAAAATTATTAAAGTGTTTTATGGAATTTTTAAAAGGAGTATATTTTGTAATATTTGGAGAGATAAATTTTTTGGAATAAGAAGTAAGAAGTAACTTTCTACATTTTGGAGAGATAAGGACTATTTGTTTGAGTGAAAATCATTATTGTAATTCAAAGTAATCTTTTACTTTGAGAGAGATTGAATTAGTGCAGGTATTTCTCTGAACGCATTTTCTTCCAAAATTTGCGAGCGTCAAATTCTCATTGTTTGAGAAAGCTTCAGTGGCAATGTTGTAAAAGATGAAAGGTTGATGATCTCAATACTCAATAAAGACATATTATTTGTGGTGATTGTGTCCTAGATCCGCCTGAAATTGAATAAGGGGATCTTAGGTACAGGGAGAGTGTGTTGATGATGGTGCATGCTTCATGTTGTTGCTTTTTTATTTGTGTCTTGTTTTGACACACAAATGATCTCATTTAACACACATAAATTTCAATGCAAGCAAGCACAACACTTGTAACAGAATAGCGTCAAGGAAGGATAATTAAACTCAACACTTGCATCTGTGCAACTACAACTCATAATCATAGATTGTCAACATCAACATTCTACATCAACAAGCAAATTCACTTAATCAAGTTAAAGCATTTCAAAGCAAAGTCTACATCAACATTCTTGCAAACAAATTTAAGAACTTGTAAATCAAATTCCAATTGCATTGAATTGTAAGGGTGCATTCTCGGTTGAAACCGACACCCAAGTCTTTAATTGAGTCAAATTGAATTCATTGTAGTGAGTCATTAAATCATTAAGCATTTTTTTGGGGTGCATTTTCGACAGTGTTTGACACCCTTCCTTTAAGCAAAATCAAGTGAATGCACGAATTTTAACTCTAAAGCAAACAAGCAACAAGTTCACATCACCTGCAAGCGAGCATGAGTATGCATTTAAGCAATTTGCGTCAAAACAGTACAAAGTTCAAACCTTCAAACGAGCTAGAGTGAAGTTCATTGCAAAAACCATCAAAGCAACCAAATAAGTTCAACTCTAACACCAATCAAGCAAGTTGCGATCAACATCAAGCGAGTGTGGCTATTCCTTCAAGTGAGCGTGAAGTCATCAAGTAAGGCAAGTGAGCATTCACACAAACACGATCTTCATCAAGCGAGCGTGAATTCCATAGTTTAAGCAAGAAATTTTTACAACTATAGCAAGTGTTCCCAGCAAGTGCAATAAGCAACAAATCAAGTGAGCGTGCCATTCAAGTCCCATAGCAAGCGAGCGTGTCATGCAAGTAACAAAATCAAGGGAAATAGTTCAAAGCACGACATCTACGATAAGAGAGCTTGATTTCAAGTGAGCAAGTTTAGATGCCGCAACATATTCAGTTGTTAAACATTCTTCACAGTTTGATCATCTCCAGTGATGAAGACATGGTGCACATTAGCAAAGAAACTCTTGTTGATCTTTCACAACATCTACAAAAAACACATGAAACCATTGAGTTTCTTCAACCCGAGTAGCAACTTCAAAGGAAGCAATTGCAAGAAAAGGGTGATAATTTCAAGTCTTTGAACCATCCAGATGATAAGTCATTCATCCCAATAGCTTCAAGTGTCGAAGTTGTTCCAGTTCAAATTTCTTCCAAACCCATCATCAAGCCCTGGGAATAGATTCAAAATAATAGCTTTTTTCATAGCAAAAGCAAAATTGAGTTGTTTTTTGACATCTTCAGCCAATGGGCGATTATCATCAGCAAATACGCTAGTGGGAATTCATCAAATTGTGTCAGTGGACACCAGATGTTGTTTTCAAGCAAAGGACAGTTGGATCCTTTTGTGGCTTGGCACATGATGGAGTTTTCAAGTGACATTTAGAGATGAATCAGGCATGCAGCTGATTCATGTTCTCTTCAAATTTGAGTTTTTTCCAACATCCAGTTTTGGCAGTTTTTTCAGGGAATGTTTTTGAGGATCAACATGAGAACTTGGAAGAGGGTTCCTCGTTTTTATTTTGGATTTATCATTTGGGGGGGGAAATGTTAGCCTCTCTCACAAAACAATAATAAATCCAAAAATAAATTAATTAATTAATCAAATATTCCAAGTTAGGAATTTGTGCCTAACTTTTGGGTTGTTACTCTAAGATAGGAGTTAGTTTAGGTAACTCCTATATTGGTGTGTATCTGGTGAGAAATTATCTCAACCAAAGGTGTCTAAGATAGCACACACTATCTTGAGAACACTGTCTCTCATCTATTTATTTGTAACACTATATTCAATTATTTTAATGAAAAAGAGAGAGAATACCTGAGGTAGCCATGAGGCTAAAGCCTTTTCCGCCAATATTTTGTTTCTGATTTTTATGTGTGATTTATATATTTGTCTGAGTTAATTTCTTTTTTAATAACTATCCATGGCTGGAGTTCCATCAAACATATCAAAAACATGTAATCTACAAGTCATAACAACATATTGAATTTCATTAGAACAACCCCCAAAAGGCTGGAGGAGCGGGATGGTAGGGCGTAGGGTTCGATCCTGAAACCCTAGGCTGATGGCCTAGGTGATGCAGACAGCCCATCTCAAGGACACGCAGGTACGGGCTGGGCTTAATGGCAGATCCTCCGAGGCTAGAAGTCTTCGAGGTGACCTAGAAAGAGACAGCTGGGTGTTTTAACAATTGTTTTTTCTCGGTTAGGGTTCAGGGTCAATAGCTGTCGGTTCGTGTCGGTAGAGCTCCACTGTGGGTTTTTCAGCAAAGAATACACTTAGGCGGTTTTGGAGCAGCATTAAACGAGATTCAAAACGCTTATCGTCCCCAGGCAGTTTCAGGAGCGTTTTTTCAGGTAATGGTGGTTTTTGAGGTGTCAGTTTTACTGCAGTTTTGTTACCATGGTGAACCAAAATGAGACGGTGGATCTAGACCCAGCGCCGGAAGACATTCTTTCGGTCTAGGGGAAGGAGGTCAATGAAAAGAACATCGACAAGTTCTTTGGGCAAGTGGGCAGCCTTGCATCTGCCACCTTCTCAGTGGGAGGCTCGTGGAGTAACAAAGCACCAAAGGGTTTACTGGAGGAAAGTCTGGAACTGTCTGGTGCGTTCAGCAAAGGCGGTAGGGTCATTGGAGAGACAGGCTCTCAAGCGGAGGAAAGTGCATCGAATGAGAAAAACTTCGGCTCCCTTGATAGTAAGGCACTTTCTCCCTCAAAGGTTTTTTGTCCATCTGGTGGACTCGAGGACATCATAAATTTCAATTCGAACCAAGGAATATGGAGATCTGTAGGGGGTTTTCAAATTTCAGAAAAGGAAGCTCGGGCTAGAAGCAGTCATCTGGCTGTTAACAGGCACCTCTTTTCAAAAGGCTCGCCTCAAGCTGGCTCGGGTGTGGAGGGGGTTATCTCTGGACTCGGCAAGGTTTCCAATCAGGGGAAGGAAGATCAGACCCTCGCCCCGGGAAGGGCGGAAGGGGAGGGAAGTCTGATTGTAGGCAAAAAAGGAAACACCGTAGGAGTACCGCTTTCTACCTCTTCAGGAAAGGAAGATAACCCCTCTGCGGAGAAAGAGATTGGTGCTCAAAGGGTATCAGACAGAACAGGCTTGGAATCTTTAGATAGAGGAGTGGAACCGGATCGAGAAAGGGCCGGAGATAAGCGAAAAAAGGCGAAGCCCTTGAAAAAGAAAAGGATTGCAGGAAATCTGGTATTAGGAATGGATGTTCAGGTGGAGGATGCCTTGGAAGTGGCGGAGTGTACGCTAGTGGGCAGAGCAAGAGGGAGGTTTGTCTCAGGCAAGTTTTTACAGCAGTGGGCGGAGCGCCAATGGAAGGAGACCCCGGCAAAGTCCTTTAAAACTGCTACACTGGTTAAGGGATGGTTTATGATCAGATTCGACAACAAGGAAGCTATGGAATGGGTTGAAGGGAGAAATTGGGCTTTTGGGAATCGCCCAGTCTTCTTCAAAAGGTGGTCTCCTTTATTCGACGCTTCCAAGGAGAAGGTTGAGGAATTCCCAGTCTGGGTCAAGGCTCCTGGTCTGCCTCCCTTCCTTTGGGTTGACTCCGTATTTACTTCTATTGGAAATCTTCTGGGTACTTTCTTGGAAGCGGACAAGTCCTTCCTCCATACCCACGAAAGAGCAGTGGCCAGGATCTTAGTGCGGCTAAACCCAAATGAAGGACTAGCGGAATCTATAAACTTGCAGTACAAGGATTATGTCTTTGAACAGCTTCTGGATTACGAACTTTTACCATTTCGGTGCCACCGATGCCATGAGTATGGGCATTTGGCAAGGGAATGCCCACTGGGGAAGCGCAGAAGGAGGACACAGAAAATAGATGAGCAGTGGGAGGATAGTACGAGGAAAGAAAAGGAACCGGTGGAGAAGAAAAGCTCAGATGCAAAGCCTATGGAAGGGATCCAAATTCAGGAAGAAGAAGGCTTAAACCAGGATGGAGGGGAACCGGAACAAGTAAAAGAAGCTTCGTGCTGCACTGAAAAGATCTCAGTCGGAAATGCTGATATCCCTGTTAGCGACCCTACCAGTATGCAGTCAGAACCATTAAATCCTGCTTTTAATTCTGATTCTAAAATTGTCTTCTCGTCTATGGAAACTCCTATGATAAATAGATGCAATGATGATTATGTAAACATTGAAAACATCATCGCCGCTATCCCCTCCATTGATCTGAACTGTGAAGATGGTTCCCATGTAAGTCTGGACTCTAGTTTATCTCCCCCTGCTCGCCATTATAACTTGAGATCCCTCAGAAAAAAGCCTGATAGCAGTCTCGAAATTCTGGATCCGTGGGTGGGCTGGGCACATCGTCGTCTAGAAGCTTAAAAAAAAAGGGTAGAGGTAGGAAATCAAACCTGTCAAAAGCTCAAGTCAAAGCAAAATTTGATGTGGCCGATGGAAAGCAAATGTCGATCCCTGGGGCGCTTAGAGCAGCAATTCCCCCTGAGGCTGTTATAAAATGATTTGCTTGTCATGGAATTGCAGGGGTTTAACCAGTAAACCCAAAAAACTGGCTTTGAAGGAACTAATCTCGCGCTATAATCCGGACATTGTCTTTCTACAAGAGACCTTGGGCAAAAGTGTTGACATAGAATCAGCCCTCAGATCTTCCTTTCCGGGGTGGGCTTTCGTAGCTCTAGATGTTGTGGGTCATTCGGGTGGTCTCGCTATCGGGTTCAGGGAGGGCAGATTGAAGATCATGAATCACTAGGGTATGCCTCATGTTCTAGGTATGGAGATTCTTTCCCCCGAATTCGATTTCCCTCTTTTGATTGTTAATATATATGGGCCTTGTCAGGCAAGGGTTCCCTTCTGGAACGATCTCCTGTCTAAAGATTTGTTGAAAGATAAAAACCTGGTAATAGGAGGAGATCTAAATTTTTCTTTAGGAAATGCGGAAGCTTGGGGCCCCTCAGCCAGAGAAGACCCTCTATCAGATTTTTTTGCAAATGCACTCCTATCTCATAAACTGATAGATGTAAATATTATAAAAGCTAAACCTACTTGGAGGAATAGGAGAACAGGGGAGGAGAGAATAGCAAAGAGGCTGGATCGTTTTCTAATCAGCGATTTGCTGGCATCCAATATTCCAATGTTCAGGCAATGGGTGGGTGACGGGGGGAATTCTGATCACTTCCCCATTCTTTTAGAACTATCCAAGCCCCCCCCAAAACCTGCTGCACCTTTCAAATTTAATGCCTCTTGGCTGCAAGAGGATTCATTTAACCAGCTTTTCAGGAATACTTGGAGACACCCGGGTAGAAGCTCTTTGGAGAACAAAGGGGCTCTCTTTATGGAAAACTTAAAAAGACTAAAGAAAGCAACTTTAGAATGGGCCTCAGCCAGAAGGAAAAAGCAAAATGAGGAATTGGCCAAAATTGATGCAGAACTTCGCGATCTAGAAGAACCTGAGGCGGATGCTTATGCTACTCAGGAGTCAAAAGAAAGATTTGTGGCCCTTGAAAAGACTAGAGCAAAGATTTTACTGGACAAAGAGGAGGAATGGAGGCTTAAAATCAGGGCAATCTGGCTGAGAGCGGGGGATGAAAACACAAAAAAATTTCACAACTATGCAAAAGGCCGGAAAAATGCAAATACAATTTGGAAGCTGAAGGATCCTGAAGGTAGAGAAGCCTTGTCTTTTGAGGCCCTATCAAATATGGGAAAGGCTCATTTTCAATCCCTGTTTTCTGACCCAGGAGGGGCTATTTTAGCTGAAGTAATTAGAACATCCCAAGTTTTCCCCCGTTTTGTGGAGGGGGAGGAAGCTGAAAATATTTTTAGGGAGGTGACAAAGGAGGAAGTAGAAAGTATAGTAAAATCAATGGCAAAAGATAAAAGTCCGGGGCCGGATGGATGGACAATTGAGCTCTTTATCCATTTCTTTGAATTGATTGGGGATGAGCTAACAGAAGTGGTGGAGGAATCAAGGAGGAAAGGAGAGATTTATCCCCCTTTTAATGCTACTTTCATTGCTCTTATTCCCAAAAAAGAGGATCCGGAATCTTTCGAGGATTTCAGGCCAATTTCGCTATGCAACTGTATTTACAAAATTATTGCAAAAATCATTGCGGTCCGCCTGAAACCGATATTATCAAACTGCATCTCATCTAAACAATTTGGGTTTTTAGACGGGCGTCAAATTCATGAAGCTATAGGGGTGGCACAGGAAACCATTCACAGTATCAGACAATCAAACAAGAAAGGGGCTGTGTTAAAAATTGATCTGTCCAAAGCTTATGACAGAATCAGCTGGATTTATCTCAGGATGTTACTGACTCACCTGGGATTCAAGGTGGAGTTCATAAGCTGGATCATGGGGTGCATATCAAGTGCAAGTTTTGCAGTTTTAATAAATGGGGCTGCTTCTCAATTTTTCAAAGGACAAAGGGGGCTGAGGCAAGGATGTCCTCTTTCTCCTTTGCTTTTCCTCCTAGCAGCAGAAGGACTCAGTAGACTGATTTCAAATGCTAGAAGAACAGGTTTGATAAAAGGTTTGGAAGTTGCTGTAAATTTGTTCATTACTCATCTCCTGTTTGTAGATGATATTTTATTATTTACAAATGGGAGTCTAAATGAAATCAAAGAGCTTAAAAGTATTCTTGATCTGTTCTTGAAAGCTACAGGGCTACAAATAAACTCAAGGAAGTCCCAGCTAATTTTGGAAGGCTTCAATAGACAGGAGGAACTCCTGATTTCAACTTATCTGCCTTTTGAGTCCTGTAATATGGAAAGTCCGTTCAAATATCTTGGCTTTTGGCTGAAGCCATCCTCATACAAAAAGCAGGATTGGAACTGGCTGGTGGCCAAAATTGAGCAAAAAATTTCCCACTGGAGCTTCAAGTGGTTATCACGGGCTGGTAGGCTGACTCTAGTGAACTCAGTTTTACAGGCCATGCCTGTGTTTTGGGCAGCCCTGACCTGGATCCCAAAAGGGATTCTCCATAAGATTAAACAAATATGCAGCAGATTCCTTTGGTCAGGGACAAAGGAGGACTCAGTACTTCCATGGGTGGCATGGGACAAAATTGCAAGGCCAAAAGACTGGGGTGGATGGGGTATAAAAAACCTTTCTGACTTCAGCACTTCTCTGGCAGCAAAATCCGGATGGCGAATAATCAATTCTGAGAATCTATGGACCAGAGTGGTAAAGCGTAAATATATTGATCCTATTCCTTTAGAAGATTGGATAAGAAATCCAAATAAAAAAGGCAGGAATTTTTCTGTGATATGGAAAGCCACGACAGAGGCTTTTAAAGTCATAGAACAGGGTTTGGCTTGGCAGGTAGGAAATGGTGAAAATCTGAGGATTGGCAGGGACCCTTGGGTGGGATGCAATGAATCTTATGCTTTATCCCCAGACCTGATTGACCATTTGGAATCAAAAGGAATTACATGTCTAAATCAGATTGCAAACTTAGGACAGTCTTCCATTTGGGGACAAGCTTGGAAATCAGGAGAAGATCTAGAAATAGACCCCATGTGGAGAATCGAGTGGCAGATGTTTCTTCAGGAGCTCAAAAGATCCAATGTTAGAATAAAGGACAGGCCAGACCTATTGGTTTGGGCACATGCTGAATCGGGAACCTACTCCCCAAAGGCTGGGTACAATTTTTTAATGAAGAAAAAGGGGTGGGATGTTCCAGAATGGTGGGTAAAACCTTTGCTCAAACTAAAATGCCCAAAAAAAGCCAGATTATTCTTATGGTGTGCGTTAAAAAAGAGAATACCTACATGGGATATTCTTCAATCTAGATTCAAACAGGGTCCTGGAAGATGCCCCTTGTGCTTTTCAGACTCAGAATCCATTTCCCATTTGTTCATAGCCTGTCCATATGCAAGGAAAGTATGGGAAGAGACGCAAAAATTAATAAGTAAAAATGTTAGATGGGAGGGGGAAACCATTCAAATAGCTTGGGAATACTAGTGGAATCACTATTCAGAGAGGAATTTGAGGAACCTTCCCCCCATTATATGTTGGGGTATATGGATAGCAACAAATAGAAGCATTTTCAGAGAAAAATCGACTCCAACGGAAGTGATTGCTATCCAAAGCTCAACCATACTGTCTAGTATTCTGGAGCCTGAAGAAACTCGGACATCATCTCATAGTAGGGAAGAACTTATCAGAGATGGAATCCCATGGGCCTATTTTGATGGGGCAGCTCAGAATAACATAACTGGAGCTGGGATTATTATCCATTTAAGCACTTTTCACTCTTTAAAAGCCTCAGTGGGCCTTGGGACCGGATCAAACAATTTCGCCGAACTGTCTGCCTTAAAACTCCTTTTATGTTGGCTCATTCACAGGAATATCTTCACAGTCCAGATCTTTGGGGATTCATTGAATGTAATTAACTGGGTCAATGGAAAACATAGATGTCAGAACTATCTGCTGAGGCCGCTCTTTGAAGAAATCCAAAACTTAAAGCACTATTTTAATGTGTTATATATTGATCATATTTACAGGGAACGAAATGAAGCAGCAGATAGGCTTTCTAAAGAAGGTTTGCAGCAAGCTGTGGACTCGTGGAGAATAACTGAACAGATCCAGGATCAGATCCGTGTGTCGGATCTCCCACCATACTCTTAATTTACAAATATCAGCTGTGTTTAGTTTTCTTTTGACAGTCTTTCCTTATCTGAAAACGGAACTTATGTAATCTTTGGTGTTTATTTTCTGTTATGTTCTACTTTGGACAAAACATATGGAGCTCTTGGTGGTATCCCGTGGGTTGTTTTCCTTTGTAAGGAGACCCACGTTTTTTGGATACGGACAGTTCTCTTTTATGCCTAAATTGTCTGGGATAGGTAAAGATCCCGCGCTGGTTGTAGGCAAAAAATGCTTTTTGGTTTATATGCCGGCTGGTGATACACAGAGAAGTTGTTTCTCTCTCTTTGGGACTGATGTAGGTCTCAATATCACAATTGTTTTGGAATGTTAACTCATATGCTTGTAACTTTTTTATTACTTATAAAAAAGTTCGCTTTTTTCCTCGGAAAAAAAAAAGTCATAACAACATATTTAAGCATAGGGATCTCATACTTATCTCAGAATCGTCAAGAAGGTTTAATGCCCACTCATAATAGCTGCAATAACATCTATTAGTTCATGCATTCAACAAAAAATCACATATTCATAAAACATGTAAAGATCCATAAAGAATATACATCATATAACCAGTTAATAACCTGCGTATAAACTAGAAAAAACCAACATATAAACCATGGAAACTCAGCCATAATGCCACCATCATAATCAATAAATATTCTCATAGATCACAATAGAAAATACCTCTTATTAACATGTGAAAATGCCAACCAAGTGAGGGACTTCCATGTACCACTTGACCATAGATTGGGCTAAACCAAATATCTCTTTCATCCAATCACCCCCCGCCCTATTCCAAGCATGAATGTGGGATCCCATGAAACAAATCAAACAAAACCAAACCAGGGATTCCAAAGGCCAAACCACATCAACCCTCAACCAGTGATTCCACCTCACAGTCAGACATCACTAACCATCACCATAGTGATCTCTACCCAAGTTGTTTAGGGCTCTAGAGAAATTATTCCAACCAAGGCTTCCAGGACTAGTAACGCAACCCACATTTGTTGTCGGGCTTTAGAGAATTTGTCCAACCAGGGCTTCTAGGACTAGTAACTCAACCCACCAAGGGCTCTAGAGAGTTTTTCCAACCAAGGCTTCTAGGAATATTAACTCAACCCAAGTTGTTACATGGCTTCTAGAGAATTTGTCCAACCAAGGCTCCAGGAACTATTAACTCGACCCAAAACCATAAGGAACATGAGAACCATCCAGAAAATAAAATGAAAGAAACCCACAACACCATGGCTATCTAGGAAACGACAAGGCTAAGCAAAACCACTGTTAATCCAGGCAATCCTCCATGCCAATGACAGATCATAACCAAGAAACCACATGGATGTTAGGTCCCTATAATACTAGTGTATTCCCTTATTAGTATTGTCATTGTAGCCCTTACTGTTATTGTTGTTCCCTTACCTTATTTTTGTTATGTCGGCTCTGATTATATTGTGACCCCTTAGACTCCTATATATAGAAAGAAGGTCTTGTAATTTTTATCATCCAAGAATTGTTCATTTGTGTAATGTAAAGGATTTCAGCCCCTCGAAGAGGCTAATTTTGAATTCGTTGATATATCATTTATTCTATTTTGTGAGCTGGTTGCAAAACAGTTGGTATCAGAGCTTTGGATTCTAGGGTTTCACTGCTCCAAACATGCCATCATGGAATTTTCGCAATAAGTTTTTTTCCTGAGACGTTTCAAAAGATAAAATTAAAACCCATTTGAGCTGAAATTTTTATGAACCTTGGGTCCAAATTTCAAACCTTTTCTCACTACATTTTCGGAGATAGGATCCAAGGAAGTTAGAGTTTTTGTAGGCTCCTGAGTTACATCCCAAACAGATGAACTTGGGAAAATCATCATAACTTTCTCTATGAGCATCAAATTTAAATTTTGTAAGAATTTATAGAAATAGGACGGACTTTAGTTTTCTGTGTATCATTTTTAGGTCCAAAGGTCAAAACAGTGACATGTGGAAGGTCATACAAGTCCGCTCTACTGAACTAGTATATAATAAGGTCATCGTGGGAGATTTGGCATAACTCTTTCTTGAAGAATCCAATATTGATTATACTGGTGGGGTTAGAAAGAGGACTCAAAGGGCTACCACAAGAATCAAGTTTAGACCTTGGAGATCTGAAATTAGAGATACAATAGATTCAATGTCAAGCTCCTAAAAAGTGAAAAAAGGTGTGTAGTTTTTTTAATAATTTTCATAAGTTTGGTTTGAAAAAATAGTTTGAAGTGATTCAAAGGGCATAGTGAGGCATAATTATCATTAATTTATGCTCTGAAGAAATAAAATGGAAACACCTAGTAAGAAACCTAAAATCTCTACCATGACTCATGAAGAAGAGGAAGAAATGCAACACGATATATCAAAATTACGGAACAAAGTGTAACAATTTTCACTCACAAAAATTAACAGAAGCTAAGATCGATGGTTTAAAGAAAGGCATGGAAGCTAATATGGATGGAATGGAAGCTAAAATGGATGGCATGGAAGCTAAGATGGATGGTATAGAAGCAAAAACTAAAGGAAACATGGACGATTTGAAGATAGATTTGACAAACTTGCTACAAGAAATGCTTACTAATGGCGAAAGGGTAGTAAAGGAAACTCATGATGAGAAAAAAAGAAATGTTAATCATGATTTCATAGGCTCTAACATTGGATTGAAGACTCACCATGTTCCAAAGATCGATATGAGGAAGTTTGATGGCAATGATCTTGTCACATGGATACTACAGATGGAGCAATATTTCGATCTCCATAATGTGCAAAACACACAAAAGGTACACATTGCAACTTTATATTTGGAACCTAATCAGTTTGTATGGTATCGATAGCTTTTCTCTCGTAAACAAATTGTCACTAGGGCAATTTTTAGGGAAGAAATGATAGCACATTATGAGGATACAAAAAGAGACACATTTTTTAGCCAATTGATAAATCTCAAACAAAAAGGTTCAATGGTGGAGCACATTGAGGACTTCCAAAAATTGAATATAAGGGTAAAATATATCCTAGAGGAGCATAGGATTGATGTGTTCATAGGGACTTTAAAGGATAACATCCAACATGAGTTTCGCCTTTGGGACATAATTCATTGGAGGAGGCATTCAGGTTGGCAAGAAAAATTGAAAGCAAAATTATGGCAACAAGGAAGCCTACCACTCACAACTATAAAGATGGAAGTGTTGTTACCCCTAGCCTTCCACAACCTACAAGGTTTAAACCACAAAAATTGAAAGAAAAAAGAGCAAAATGGATTTGTTACAGTTGTGATAGAAAAAATACTAAATGTAATAAGTGTGCTAAGAAGAAATTATTTTACATAGATTGTGAAGAGGAGGAAGAAAAGGAACAAGAAACATCAAAAGAAGAGGATATACACCAAGAACAAACCCTAGAGAAAGAAGAAATGAATTTGACCATATCTTGTAATGAATTGGTTGGAATTACCACTCCTCAAACTCTCAAGATAGAAGGACATATCAAGAAAAAAGGTAATAGTGTTGATTGATTCAGGAAGTACCCATAATTTTATTCATTGTAAGATAACCAAGGAATTGAATTGCTTCCTATATCTAGCACAAGAGTGTCAAGTGATGGTTGCAAATGGAGGAACCATAAATTGGTCTAGAAAGTGCCATAATATCAAGTTATCCATGGGAGAATATGTATTGAATAGTCCAATGCTTTCCATTCCAATGGGTGGTGCTAATGTTGTACTAAGAGTCCAATGGCTACAATCTTTGGGTATGATAGCTTTTAATTTTCAAAAAAAATTCTTGAATTTTTTTTTTGGAAGGAAAGGAAGTTGAATTAAGGGGTATTGCAGGGAAACCGGGAAAGATAATCATCTCTAACGACATGAAAAATATTCTAAAGAAATAAAAACAAGGCGTAATTGCACAATTATGTTCACTAGAGGTTCCCACATCAAAATCATCTATTTCTCCAGATCTCCAAAAAGTCTTAGACAATAATTACAAGGTATTTGAGACTCCCAAAGGCCTCCCACCTATTCTTGATCATGATCATGCTATTCATTTGATTCCAGGAAGTGTTCCTCCAAATATCAGGCCTTACAGATATCCCTATGCCCAAAAGATTGAAATTGAATGTATGGTTGTAGAAATGCTAAAGGCTGGTATAATTCAACCTAGTCAAAGTTCTTTCTTTGCTCCAGCAGTATTGGTGCACAAGAGGAATGGATAATGGTGCATGTGTCCGGATTATAACAAGCTCAAGAAGCTCACTATTAAAGATAAATTTCCCATTCCTGTCATTGATGGATTATTGGATGAATTGCATGGATCAATTTACTTCACCAAGTTGGATCTTCATTCAGGATATCATCAAAGCAAAATGAAGACTGAAGAAATTCTGAAAACAACATTTAGAACTCATGAAGGTCATCATGAATTTTTGGTCATGCCTTTTGGCCTTACTAATTCACCTTCTACATTTCAAGGTTTGATGAATTCCATTTTCAAACCCTTCCTTAGAAAATCCATGTTAGTATTTTTTATGATATACTAATCTAGATCATGTTCAATATGTTGACAGGGTGCTCAAATTATTGGAGGAGAAACAATTTTATGGTACAAGAGGTAGACCCGAAAAATTAAAGCCATTAAGGAATGGAAAATCCCCACATCCATAAAGCATCTGCAAGGATTTCTTGGGTTGACAGGGTATTATCGCAAGTTTGTTAAGAATTATGGGAGAATATCAACACCTCTAACAACTTATTGAAGAAAGATCCATTTTCATGGACTCCAGAAGCAACGAAGGCCTTTGAACATCTTAAAGATGCACTATGACAAGCAACGGTCTTAGCTACACCAAACTACACAAAAACCTTTATTGTGGAATGTGATGCCTAAGGAAATGGAATTGGTGTTGTTTTAATGCAAGAAGAAAGACCCATTTCTTTCAAAAGTCGTCCAATCAAAGGAAAGTATTTACACAAAGCTATTTATGAGAAAGAAATGTTGGCAATACTACATGCACTTAAGAAATGGCTACCTTACCTAATGGGAAGACACTTCAAGGTAAACACGGATCATGATAGTCTTAAATATTGTTGGTACCATTCCATGACCTCCTTTTTCCTCTTGAAACACATCGTTTGCCTACCTTTTTCCTTCATACATATCTTAGACCCCTTGAAATTGATTAGTTAACAGTATTATAGTTGTTAGATGCATTAAAATTGATTTATGAGTTTTATGTTAAAGAATTAGGGATTTTTGATAAAAAGACTACAGGAAGTTACAACATCCTGTAATTGGTTTATTGTTTGACATATGGCATGACAGCTAAGCTAAAGCAAAGGGTAGGGATGAAAAATAGAATGTACAAGCATGGACGAACACCTATCCTACAGCATAACTAACACTCCTGAATGCGCGGTCAATGATGGTCAAAGCACAGCATGTTGGCGACAAAAGCAGCAACAGCATAGGATTCTAAACCGATTTAGTTTTGTTCCTTTTTGAAATCGGTTCAGAATGGAAACAACTTAAAAACTATTCCATAACAAAAGCGGCAATAGCCGCATAATGAATGTACATTCATTCCGAAATGTAAACGGTGTTAGTTTTTTAAAAGACATATGTAAACACAGTTATGTGTTGTTGGTTAGTTGTTATCTATGTATCGTTTTGAAAAACATAACTTTTGAACTTAATACCAGAACTCAGTTGCAGTCACGATTTTGTTATTGCATTGATTTTATAGTTGCTTGAGCGCAGTCCAGTATACCTTTGAAACGCAGACGGGCCCTGCGTGAAACGGGTATACTGCCATTTTATTTTATTAGCAACTTTTGTATGCACAGTGATTAGAGTTTGGTTTATGCTTTCGTTGATTTAATTAGCAATTCGTATGAGTGAAGTTTATGATGGTGGCTTGAAGGATTCATCGCTGAGATCGTTGAACTGTATCCTGTAAGGGATCTGATCTTTCGTTATTTTAAAAGCATCTTCATGAACCCTGTTTCTCATGTATTTGAATTTTAAGTATGCTTATGATTTTAGTATGTTTCAATCTTTCATGAATGTTAAACATTGAATGTTGAGTGTTCACTGAACAGAGGTTTCATGCACAGCATCCTCGTAAGGGGATTGAAATCTTGGTTTAAGTAATACACAGTGTTTTAAGAATAGGTAGATCAATTGAGTGACCTGAGTGTCCAGGTGATAGGGAGCATACCTCAACCTTCCGTAAAGAAGTTTTGTAACCTACCATCATGAACACTTAGTTAGGAATCCTTTATGTCTATAGATTGTAGACGCATGCCTCGAAGTTTACTTATCCTGGTCGATAATAAATATAGACTAATCTAGCACCCTAGATAGGACACTACAAATACTTTTTAGAACAAAGATTATCTTTAGAAGAGCAACAAAAATGGGTCACAAAGATGTTGGGTTATGACTTTGAAATCATCTACAAAAAGGGGAAGCAAAATGTTGTTGCATATGCACTCTCAAGAAAGGATGAGGATGTGGAAGCATTGTTTTGCGCCATTTATATTATCCAACCAGATTGGATAAACGAAGGAAGGGATGAATGGAAGAATGACGAAGAAGTGTGGGAACTCATTCAAAAGTTACAACAAGATCCCAATATATTTGATATATTTAGTTGGAAAAATTATTCGTTATGGTACAAATATATCTTATAGCTATCTAAGAATTCCCAACTCAAACAAAAGATTCTTATGGAATTGCACACCTCTCCCTTACGAGGGTACTCAAGATTTTTAAAAACTTACCACAGGGTTAAGAAGGAATCTTTTGGGGATGGACTTATATTTGATATTCAAAAGTTTGTGGTGGAGTGTTTGGTTTTCCAACAAAATAAAGTTGAAACAATTAAGACCTCGGGTCTATTTCAACCTTTATCCATTCCAAGTCAACGTTGGGAGGAGGTTTCAATGGATTTTATCACATGTTTACCCAAGTCCAAAGAAAAGAGTGTCATCATGATGGTAGTTGATAGATTTACCAAGTATGCACACTTTTGTGCATTATCTCATCCATTTAAAGCTAGTACAATTGCTAATGCATTTATGGAAACAATTCAAAAGCTACATGGAAACCCAAATATTATTGTAAGTGACAGAGATCTCATTTTCATTGGAAAAGTTTGTGTTATCACCAGAATAGGACCCCGATAGGCTGCTGATCAGACTATCTCAGTGTAACTATTTCAAACCAAACTTTTGGTTGAGGCTTAGCCTCCTCAACCTGAGAGGGCTCTCTCACTAGGTTAAAGATTTCAATTTAAGGATTAGATGGCTAACTCTATGGAAAAATCAAATGAAAACGTATAAATGGTTGAAATACCAATCAACAAACATCTATTGGGCTATGGAGTCTGAGCATGTTTCAGTACAATAGCAAGATTAGCTTAACATGGAAGTCAGGGCATAAAGAGTCTTAATATATTAGCAAAACAGAGATATAATGCAAGGAACACAATTTATAAACACATGAAGGAAGTTAGAGCATTATCAATGAATTCTAAGTAACATGTGTTCATACCACTGCAAGTAAGTAAATGAAGAAATCCATGAGGAAATCAAACATTAAAACCCTCTCTGAATCCTAAGTAGTGAAGCCAAAATCTCTGTATTAACATAAAAACACACAGTCTCTTACAATAACACAGTATGCTTGTTTCTTTTGAAAATTGCCAACCATGAGGCATTCCACCTCTTGTCCTTTATAGAGTTATCATTACAATCTTGGATTCCCTGATCCAACATGAGGGGAATTCGAATTTCCTAGCTTGACACCTATTCAAACCTAAACAGACTATTAATTACAAGTAGCAGTTATCTAACAGTCTTAGAGTCCTAATACAATTAGGAGTACAACTCCTTATTATGATAGTAACAACTTAAACTAGGAATTAAATTCAATACTTGATAGCTGCTCCTCCTTAACTTCGACCTTGGTGATGTCCATAACCCTCCTGCTGGCCTTCAATAACTTCTCCTTCATCTGTCCTGAAAACTAGGAAAATGTCCCCTGCAGTGTAGCCTTGGTCTTCAATGGTGTTCCTCGAATCTCCTCATCAAAAATGTATTTTGCAAAACCGAAGGAAGCTTTTGTAGACCACTATTTTCTAAACAAAAACCTCTCTTGGTTTTTTGCAATACCTTTCCTACTGCCTAGAGACTATCTTTGAATATCAGGTGTAAACTAAGAAATTCTGATTTCTGAAAAACTGCTCCTACTGCAGTTTCGTAGCGCAATTGGAGTCATCAATTTCTCCCAGCTCATAATGAATTTGAAGAAACTGAAAGAGGTTTTTATAGATAGGTATGTTAGGAAAAATAAAATCTTTCAGTTTTCCAAAATATGCTTTCAGTTGCTCAAGAAATCCCTTGGAAGTTGACTACTTAAAACAAAAAACAGAGTTTTTTCTGCTGAAAAAGGCTGCTTCAGTGATTTCGTAGCACAAAACAGGTTTTTTACACTGTCTGCGCTATGAAAATATGGATTCGTAGCTAATTTCAAAATTTCTTCAAAATGACTTGAGATATGACTTCTAAACACAAGGTGAGACTTCTAAGACATGGAATAAGGTTTTCAAACTTTGTTTGGAAATGAAATATGACCTTAAAGACTTCTAACCCTATGACCTAACCCTTTAAGCATGAAATGACCTAGAGACCCTTTAACACCATGACTAGAAGAAGGGTTTGGAAATGAGAATGACACTATTGAGACTCTAATCCTATCACTTATCCCTTTAAGCATGCGATGACTCAAAACTTATTATAAGATCATGACTAGAAATAAGGCAAACTTTCCAAAGTTTAAAAAAAATTAGGGTGATAACAGTGGCTCCACTAGGGATAGTATTCCCCCTGTGGTATGCTAAGAACTAGTAGCTCCAATGCTGCAATCCATTCCTTTAAAAATGAAAACTCTGGAATTCTACCCAATCTGCTTCAAACTGTACCTAGTAAAAATTGCCTAGTCAACCTTGAGCTTATTTGCATCTTCCTACCTACCTACCCTATCAACTGAAAACTTCTTTCAGCTCAATCAGTGTGAAATTTCCAATGTAGCCAATCATTTGTTTTATCTGATATTTAAGTTTTTTGACTACATCGGAGTTCAAAGCAGCTATGATATTGTGATGACCACTGCCACTGAAATTGCCTGTGATCTTCATAAAAAAACTGAAACACTGGAGAGTAAAACTCTTCCATGTATTTAGCTATAGGATCCCAGAATACATGATCAGCTTGATGTTTCTTGTGATATTCCGTAGCTTTGGACAACTCACCAATACTTTGATCATCTACATAAGGTTTCAGCTGTGTGCTCTCAAACTGCTCCTCAAATTGATTTTCAAAAATAATGTATTCTTCCTCAATCTCAAAAGAGAAAGGAAGCAACACCCTCTCTTTGTATTCTGCCATAGAAAGCTTTTGAAATGTATGATCATGATCATGAAGACTCTATGATTGAATTTGACCTTGTAAACCTTCAATGTCTTTCTCAATGTTCTTAGCAACTTCATCCAAAAATTTCATCTTATCTTTTGTCTTGCACTCAAATGATTTTAGATAAGAAGACAAGGACAAAGAAAAAATTTCATCTATTTCTTCATTAATATGATCATCATTCCATTGTTTGAAACCTTGAATTGAAGGAGAGTTTTCCACAAACTCTGTTTTTTCTATCCATTCCTCCAAAAACATAAGCCAAAAATCTGCAAATGACTTAATAGATTTGACAGGAAATCTTTCAATCCATTGTTTACATTTCCCTTGAAATGAATCATAGAACAACATAATGCAAACATCCTCATGTTTGACTCTAAGAAGCTCGGTAAAATCACAAAAATCTAATATATGCTTCAAAGTTAAACTCAAATCTTCTCCATTGAATTTTGGACCATTCCTTAAAAAATATGTATCCTTGGGAAAATGATTTGGGAAATCATGAATTCTTGAAAAAATTATACATGCATACCTTGAAACAAGAATGGAAGCATCTGAGTTCTTCATAAGTTCAGTAGAATCACCATAAATCTATGAAATTTGAATTCTTCAACAATGGAGTCGCCAAGGTAGTTTTGAAGCCTCAAAAAGATTCCTGAGCTCCTACTACCTTCAGAAGTTCTGTTTCTTGATTTCGCGAATGAGTAATCTTCAGACTCCTGGCAGACGCACCAAAATTTATCACCAAAATAGGACCCCAATAGGCTATTGATCAGACTATCTCAGTGTAACTATTTCAAACCAAAATTTTGGCTGAGGCTTAGCCTCCTCAACCTGAGAGGGCTCTCTCACTAGGTTAAAGATTTCAATTTAAGGATTAGATGGCTAACTCTATGGAAAAATCAAATGAAAACGTATAAATGGTTGAAATACCAATCAACAAACATTTATTGGGCTATGGAGTCTGAGCATGTTTCAGTATAACAGCAAGATCAGCTTAACATGGAAGTCAGGGCATAAAGAGTCTTAATATATCAGCAAAATAGAGATATAATGCAAGGAACACAATTTATAAACACATGAAGGAAGTTAGAGCATTATCAATGAATTCTAGGTAACATGTGTTCATACCACTACAAGTAAGTAAATGAAGAAATCCGTGTGGAAATCAAACATTAAAACCCTCTTTGAATCCTGAGTAGTGAAGCCAAAATCTTTGTATTAACATAAAAACACCCAGTCTCTTACAATAACACAGTATGCTTGTTTCTTTTGAAAATTTCCAACCATGAGGAATTCCACCTCTTTTCCTTTATAGAGTTATCATTACAATCTTGGATTCCCTGATCCAACATGAGGGGAATTCGAATTTCCTAGATTGACACCTATTCAAACCTAAACAGACTATTAATCATAAGTAGCAGTTATCTAACAGTCTTAGAGTCCTAATACAATTAGGAGTACAACTCCTTATTATGATAGTAACAACTTAAACTAGGAATTAAATTCAATACTTGACAGTTGCTCCTCCTTAACTTCGACCTTGGTGATGTCCTTAACACTCCTGCTGGCCTTCAACAACTTCTCCTTCATCTGTCCTGAAAACTAGGAAAATGTCCCCTGCAGTGTAGCCTTGGTCTTCAATGGTGTTCCTCGAATCTCCTCATCAAAAATGTATTTTGCAAAACTGAAGGAAGCTTTTGTATACCACTATATTCTAAACAAAAAACTCTCTTGGTTTTTTGCAATACCTTTCCTACTACCCAAAAACTGTCTTTGAATATCAGGTGTAAACTGGAAAATTCTGATTTCTGAAAAACTGCTCCTACAACAGTTTCATAGCGCAATTTGAGTCATCAACTTCTCCCAGCTCATAATGAATTTGAAGAAATTGAAAGAGGTTTTTGTAGATAGGAATGTTAGGAAAAAGAACGTCTTTCAGTTTTCCAAAATATGCTTTCAGTTGCTCAAGAAACCCCTTGGAAGTTGACTACTTAAAACAGAAAACAGAGTTTTTTCTGCTGAAAAAGGTTGCTTCAGTGATTTCGTAGTGCAAAATAGGTTTTTTACACTGTCTGCGCTACGAAAACGTGGATTCGTAGATAATTTTAAAATTTCTTCAAAATGACTTCAGATATGACTTCTAAACACAAGGTGAGACTTCTAAGACATGGAATAAGGTTGTCAAACTTTGTTTGGAAATGAAATATGACTTTAAAGAATTCTAACCCTATGACCTAACCCTTTAAGCATGAAATGACCTAGAGACCCTTTAACACCATGACTAGAAGAAGGGTTTGGAAATTAGAATGACACTATTGAGACTCTAATCTTATCACTTATCCCTTTAAGCATGTGAATACTCAAAACTTATTATAAGACCATGACTAGAAACAAGGCAAACTTTCCAAAGTTTAAAAAAAAATTAGGGTGATAACGCAAGGGATTCAGCAGCATGCATGTCATTGTGCACGCGCATGCAATCCAACCCATTCAACGCACTCACCAAGGTGAAGAGAAGAAGCAATTCCAACTGGAGCTAAACATGTACTTCAGCAAGTTGATGTGCATGACCACCAGCACACACTTGAAGATCAGCACGGACACTATGCATCAGTGTGTTGCCAGTTCAACCGCACCCAAGAAGACCATGCGCATGTTAGCAGACGATTTGGATAAAGGATCCGAACCAATGCACCAATTGCAACGGAGGCAAGAGTTCGCTTCAGCAAGATGTCACCATGAGGTGCATGCACAACATCACGGACGACCATGCTTAGCATCAACTCACCACCTTCACCATCACAAGCATGTCAAAGAGTTGGTCTCATCACAATGGACCGAGTGTAAGTGATGTCTTGCATGGCTTACTCAAGCCACGTTGTCTCACATGAGTGCATGTGCATCATAATGTTGAGTCATGTCAAGTGTCAATAGTTGGATGTAACAGTCATAGAGTAGATGAAGAGTCGTGAGGGTAGTTGAACTGTCACAAAGGGGAATGTCAAAGGTCACCCCACCCTTTGCTATAAATAGCCCCTCATAACTCATTGTATAGGCTTTTGGTCAACCAAGCTTATGTTAAGACTATCTTGAAGAAAGATTGGACAGTATCGTAACCCGCCTTGGCTTCTCCACTGCATGGAGATAGTTCATCTCTTTGGAGGAGCCGGAGAATGTGGTTGCAATGCTTCACTGTTGGGGCTGGCAAGTTTACATGGATGTATTATATGAATGGGACTTACACTTATTTATATAATAAGAGCCAGCACATTTTCATCCATATGTTGTTCTTGTAGTTGGAGTGCTCTGGTTGCTTAGCAATATATGTTGTTTAACTTACGTATTTGTGTATGAACTTCTTCGTATGCAATTATATGAATCTTGTTGTAGATGTGATGTTGGTTTAACCATCGCTTTGGATTGTCAACTAATCTGCTTTCCAACTTGTGATGCATCTTCACTCGTGTGTTGCCTTCTCAGCTGAGTATTGTTATAGGTTGCTAAGGGGCGCACTCAATTCACCCCCAATTTGTTAGAACCTCTGATTCACCTTCCTTGACTCATTGCATTGGTCACACTCTTACTATTGACAGATTTATCTTACTTGCCTCTATGCAACATCGTGGTCAAGGCATTACCTTATAACCCACTACTGGGACTCCTACACCAAAAAATCTGAGGTCTAATTGGGACTTCTTACCAGGGAGATCCCCTTAACATGTTGGCGGGTCTAGCATCGTCAACAACTGCATACACAAAAGTTGATTGGGATAGAAGTGTAGATGATAGGAAGAGCACAAGTGGTGGTCCCTTCTTTCTAGGAAATTATTTGGTGGCTTGGTTAAGAAAAATGTATAGATCAATCTCTTTGTCCATGGTTGAAGCCGTGTACATAGAAGATGATGCATGTTTCACTTAGATTTTGTGGATTAAGTATACTTTACAAGACATGAAGATAATGTTATGATGGAATGATTCCCATTGTATGTGATAATACAAGTGTTATAAGTATGTCCAAGAACCATTTACTTCATTCAAAAATAAAACACATACCCGTATAGTATCATTTTCTAAGAGAACAGATGGTTGATCAGGTTTTAAGGTTGGAATATATATCAACAAAGTAACAAATAGTTGATATATTCACCAAGTCTCCGTAAGATAACCCTTTTAATATTTAAGGTAGAAGTTGGGATAATGTCTTCTTCATCCCTTCAATAGTTTCCTTCAAAATGAATGAAAGCAACTATATAATTCAGTCAAGGTTAGTTGTATGCCAGGAAGTTAAAGAGAAGAGGACCGAACAAGCTCATGGGGAGCTACATGATCAAAAGGTGAAGCATGAGTCAAGGGGGAGTAATTTTCACTAGAAAGATGATAAAATGAGCAAGAGTATTCATAAGCATCAACAACCTATCCTATTGACACATGGAGAGAAATTGGTACAATCATTGGCAGCATAAGTGCACTCGAAAAGAAGTCTCACGGACCCCTTGTCAAGGATGTCAAAGGGGGATATATTTGGGTAACAACAATATTTGAGTATTGTCCATTTACATTGGTGCATGGATTTCATTGTTTCACCATTTACATTGGTCTATGGATTTCAATAGTGCTTGGAGAGTTTGGAAAAACAGTTCACAACGAGCCAGTTTTACATGATCATGATCTAATGTCAAGGTCGTGTAGGTATTAAATGCACAAGATGAGTAGGGGTAATTATTAGGAGGGGTCACAAAGTAAACACAAGATTAGGAGTGTTAGCATTTTATGTAATCTACAATGTGTCCCTCATCGAATCAGTGTGAGTATTCACATGTCAAAGCCTAAAACACAATCTTAGGATGGAGATTCGATGGCCAACAAGTGGTGGACCCCTCACTAGTTTGAAGCACCCTCAAAAAATTAGGAGTCACCGCCAAAAGGCAAGTTCAGGAGGAAGAGTCGATGAATAATGGACTGGTAAGACAGAGACCTTGTTTATCGTCATCAGCCACAAAGGGCCACGGGCTAGCATTTACAGTCTGAAATCCCTTCTAACCACTGAGTCATAGGTACATCGACTGATTATAACAAGGAGTTAAACAAAAACACCCTAACAACCAATAATCCTGACACATGTGGCAAGACGATGGAACAATTTATGAGGATGCCATGTGGAAATGACATGGAACATAGGTGGCAATCATGATGATGTGAATAAAGCTAATGTGGCATCGTGCAGAGGTAACACAAGGTAGGTGAATTCAACACATTTTGGTGGCCAAATGTATAGTTTGAAAGTGACACATGGCATGCACATGTGATCAAGTGGATGATGGGATACAAAATTAGACTTTTGTTGTGAAACAATCCACTCCATTTTTTACCAATTACTCCTCTTTTTCCTAAAATTACCTTTAAAACCCTAAATATCTACCATGAGAAGCTAAGGTAGTGGAAATGTGTTTTCTAGACTTCATATCATGTTCATAGATTAGATATAGAGAATGATCAAAGAGTGGTTTGATATTTTATATAAATATATGGTATGAATAAATAAGAGGTGCTAACCTAAACTTGCAAAAGGTACATAAATAATATAATATGATTGCAGGCATATAGTGATCAGCAAAGAGATAAATGCAATCTACCATATTATCCACATGCTATAAAGAGGGAATAATTTTAGTTCAAGCATCTCTACAGGTTGGATAGTTGGACAGATCCACTTGCATAAGATTCCATAATTGTTGTGTATTGTACTAATCGTGTATCGATCCATTTCATGGGTTATCTTCAAGTCCAAGAATAGCTTTATATGTTTCACAAATTGTTGTGCTAATAGTTGTAAGATTGTTCGAGATGCTTGAATGCATAAAAATTGTTGCAATGTTGAGGACAAACATATTATTGCTCATAGAATCATTTTTTAATGTCTAAATTTTATTTATAAATTTAATGTATTTCACGGCAAATCGTTTTGGGTTAGTGTAGCCTCTAGGTATATAGTTTGTTGAGGGCTTAGATTCCCATCTATATTATAAATATGTATTATGAGACATAAGAACAATTATTCTGTGAACTATGATGTAATTCTATTTGTTTAATATAACTATGTTTGTGGATGTGTCGGTTTACATATTTCAATTGGATGTTCTGGTTCACCAGATTGCTGGTATGTATGACCAGAATGAGAAGATTAATCAATCTTATGCTAGTATGCTTGAAGAGAATGCTCTTCTGCATGAAGAGATTACTAGTCATATTGATGGTATGGCTGGTTTGTATGAAGAGAATGCTCGTCTGAAGGAGCAGATTGATCATCTAATGATGAGTAATAATGAAAAGGAGGATATGCTTGATAATCTAATGAAGAGTTATTGGGTGAAACAGGAGCAGATTGAGAGTATCATTAAGAGTAATCATGAAAAGGATGATATGATTGATAATATAATGAAGAGTTATCAGATGAAACAGGAGCGGATTGATGGTCTATCTAAGATGATAGATGATCAGGCTAAGGCGGCGATTGATTTTAATGCTCGTATTTATGAAGAGATTCAGAAGCTGAATAAGCTTATTCAGGATAAGGATCATCAACTTGATGATCTGCGTGAGATAAAAGAACATAATAAGCATCTTATTCAGATTATTAAGCGGAAGAATGAAGAGATCAATAGACTGGAGGCTAAACTAGGTAAAACTACTAAGCTACCTACTCAGGACACCCATAAGCCGAAAGAGCCATCCTGGTGGAAGGATAAGGAGAGGATGGATAATAGGAATAAGCCGAAGAAGCCTCCTGGGTTGAAGGGTTACCATAATGTGGCTTATAAGCCTCTTGGGTCGAAGGGTTACCATAATGGGGCTTATAAGCCTCCTGGGTCGATTTAGGTACATACTTGACCTTGGCCTCGGAACAGCAGGGTTGACTCGGAGCTACGTTGGAGTTACTCACTATTAGTTCTGATTCGACAGACAAGGACTAGCAATCTCGAGAATGAAAGGGCACATCACTAAATAGATTAGGAGCCAGGCGTCTATGAAAAAGAATTTGTTTTGTGCCTGCCTGGAGTCAATAGGTGCCTGGTTGGTGTCTTCACTCTAGCAATACAATAAAGGTATCTCTCTTCGCTTCATTCAATCAAGGCATTCATTGGATTCATCACGGAATGGGCTCAGTAGGGCGTCGTTCAGGGCTTTAGTTTCTTCAATCAGAGGTGAATCCTTTTCTTCCCGCCACATCCTCGGTGGTTCTATAGTCACAGGGTTTCGTCGCCCCAACTCCTCTGCCCAATTCGGGAATGTCTCTGACAACAGAAAGATTGTGTCTTCGCTATCGCTTCCTATCGGAAAAAGGGAGTGGGGCATTTGGGGCTTCGGTTCGATACATCCACTCCTAGCCATAGCGAAACGAGAACCCTATACAGGAAGGTTAATATTAATGCATGCGGGGCAAGGATCTATGCCTTGATTGATTTTCCGCCTTGCCTTAGTGTTTCCATTTGAGCAGAATAAGTGATGGAATTATAGTCAGTTCATAGCTCGCTGTCAATGGCAAGGCAATTGGTTTGATTCTCTGTTGATACGAGGTATTCCGACGATCGATTACCTACAAGTTAATGTTGTTGGAATAGGACAGTGGATCACAGGTAGGATCAGATCTTCTCTACCTAATGAGGAGTCCATTCTGAATACACCCTCGTATTATGAGGTATATTTCATTAAGGACACAGATTGAGAAGATCGATACATAGATTGACCAGATACCACCTCTATCAAGATCTTTCAATATATGGGAGTTACGAATGAACCTCACCAACTATATCCATGTCGGATCCTGTGACTCTATCCTTTCCTCTCTTCAAATAGTGTGGAAAAAAATAATGCTAGAACCGAAATCGAGGAAATAAGGAGTAAGCATAGTCTAGTTAACTTAATGAGATATTATTAGACTATGCTTACTCTTACATGGTCGAGATCTCGGAGTGAGGAACCTCAAATTAAAGATCTAGCAAGTCTTTCCAAACTTAGGCAGTAAGTGGTTGCTCAAGCATACACTTATTCGAGTTCGAGGTGCTTTCTTCATTATCTATTGGTATTACGAGTCGAAACATGGTTAGAGCATTATGTGTCGCCAATACTGCATACGGTCGATTCAAATTCAGTAGCATATTCGAATTATCTTAAAATATAGTTGGCCAGGGGCATCTTATCGATCTTTGTTATAGCTATTGTAGACGCTAAAACAACTATTTTATCAGCTACTAACATCGTATCATATAATCAATTCGTATCGATCACTTTCATTTGTCGAAATGGTGATGAAGTATCATATATCGGTATATCTATACCTTATCAAAAAATAAGGTATATCTCAGAAGATATATCTATTCTATATGACCAGAATCTATCAAAATATCTATAGTATTACAGTCGATCAAAAACATGATTGATCCATATAAAAATCATTAGGAAAATTACCTGTCATGATTGGACCATATTCGGGGTGATCTGGGGGGATTGAAATGATCCAAAAAATACAGATCGGTTCCAAATATAATGGAGATTACAATTATTGATGCGTTTATATTCATAATATCCCGTTATTAGCCATCTTTATTGGGCATATATTAGAAGATTTGGCTATATATGATCTTATCAAATTAAAACTTTTTACTAACTAATGGAGATCCAATGGCACATTCGGTCAAAATTTATGATACATATATTAGTTGTACCCAATGCGTACGAGCTTGTCCCACAGATGTATTGGAAATGATACCTTGGGAAGGATGTAAAGCTAAGCAAATTGCTTTTTCTCCAAGAAAAGAAGACTGCGCAGGTTGTAAGCGGTGTGAATCCACTTGTCCAACAGATTTCTTGAGTGTATGTGTTTATCTATGGCATGAGACAACGCGCAGTATGGGTCTAGCTTACTGATCAATATGCACAATAAAAAAGGTTAAATCCATTTCATATTAATATTTTTTTTTTATCCACTGATAAAAACCCATACTTGAGATCTTGGATCAAGTATGGGTTTTTATCAGTGGAGATGCAAAGTATCTTCTATAATGAGTGAATTACCTTGGCTCGCTCAACTATAATTGTTGGTTTGCCTATATCTGGGGTTCCTTAGTCCCATTATTTCCCACCCATAGAAGGAGGGAATGATCTGATTCGATGGTATACTCTATACAGGTCCTGGCTAAGCCATAATATCATAGTGAAAGTAATTCCCTCTAGCTTAACAAGAATATCTGTACAGGAATGTGACCCAGTGGCAAAGGTCTCCACATCGTTCTAGGTGGTCTCCCTAATTCAAGTCAAGCACATCTGGCAGGAGCTAATATCGAGGTGTGAAAGAATCGGTTCCTCCGTGGCATAATCGGTTCCTCCGTGTCTCGTCTCAGGCAGGTATAAGAGCTAAAGGTATCAGTGCCTGGCCAGTTCTTATAGTAGTCTGTAGTATGACCATAAGGGTATCAGATCAAGGCGTAGTGCTATAGGGAGGGTTGTTTGACCGGTTTCTTTATGTCTGTTCCGGTTGGCGTGGTTATGTCTGTTGCGGTTGTCCTGGTGTTTATTTAGGGCTGGTGGTTCATGATACCCTGAGTAATGTTCAATGTCCTAAATAATAGGAACCCACCCCAGCTGACCCTGGTAACAGAATAAGTGTATGCTTACGGCCAATTAGTATTTGTGTTCGTACAACAATTTCATTTATGTCCCTCTCTCGACCTCGAATGGGACTTACGAAAATACCTTGGATAGTGCCACAATCTGTTCTACGTACTACAATGTGTTGAACTACTTCAACGAGTCTACGTGTGAGGTATCCAACATCTGTTGTTCGTACAACAGTATCCACAACTCCTTTACGAGCCCCATAACAAGAAATAATATATTCCATTAAATAGAGGCCTTCGCGTAAATTCCGTCGAATGGGTAGATCGATGATTTGTCCTTGAGGATCTGACATTAATCCTCTCATACCTACTAATTGGTGAACCTAAGATGTACTTCCCCTAGCTCCTGAGAAGGACATCACATATACTAGATTTAAGGGATCAGTCATGCTAAAATTCGGATTCATTTCTTTTCTCAAATATCCATTGGTAGCATACCATATCTCAATCGATTGACGTAATTTTTCCACTGCATGTACATTCCCATAATGATTTTGTTTCTCCGAAACAGAACCTTGTTGCTCCGCATCTTGGACGAGCCATCCTTTGGAAGGCGTTGGGTATCATAATCATCATAATACATAGCTACATGTACCATAAAATGAAATGCATATAACATAGAACACATAACCATAGCATCTCATATACATGTACAAGGCAGCATCATCTGTGGCTCATAATAGTCAAACGCCAGGACGATAATCATCGCATGTAGTTCTCTTTCCACACTCCACTAAGGGACCTCTCTGTAGCTTTATATGCCCACAAACTTTCCTCTTCATGATGCTTTTGAGTATAACTCATGTTGATAGGGACACCTAAAGGTTCAATGTTTTCTTAAATGTCTAAGTCAAGGTCTTCTTTGGGTGAGGTGGAATGAAATGGATTTGGTTTCATAAAGGTGGATTGATTAAAGGACTTGTAGGTTGCTCTAGTGACTGATGTACAGTAGCATGTCATCCATAGCAGTAAGCTCCATAGAGTGAAAGCACTATTGCCTTAATCCATAGAGTGAAAGCCTTAGTTCCGTGTCTAAAGCTCCATGGAAATTAGCCTAAATAGACTAGCTCTAGTCTTAGCGCTATAGTCCCATGGCCTCTAGACTAGACTAGCTTCAGTCTTAGTTACTTGCCCTCCTAACTAGATAGTGTGCCGCCTTAATCAAGCCTTAAAAAGACACTAGTACCCCACCCAAGCGCATAAGATCTTATCTAATAAGGTAGGGTGAAATCGAATATAAAAGCAAATAAAAAAACTAAGGGGTATAAGAAGGGGATATGAAGTTATGGTGTTATGTGATGTTGTGTGTGGTGGGCAGTAAGAAAGGTAAGGGGTAAGATTGTTTCATCCCGTCTTGATAAGAGAAGTGTTTATAGCAGTCCCTACTAAGCCATTAATTAAGCAAGTGTCTAGGCCTGAACCATAAAAAGGTAAGCAACTGCGTGCCTCATCCCATATTTTCCGGAATAGATTTGCTCGAAGTTCTCTCTGGGTAAAGAGAAAGGGCTGTTTGTAGAGGTTCTAATTCTAAGTATGTCTAGCACTCCTTCCTTTATCGACCATGTTCAGCAAACAGTTCTGGTTCTAAGAGCAAGAATAAATAGCGTATATAAAGGCAATGCGCGAAAGCGGCTCAGCTTCCTGATAAGTCAAATCCAATAATAAGTCTACGAGTCTGAGACCGTAATCCATGAACCTTGTGGGCACTTGAATTCGATCGATGTCGTCAAAAGGAAAAGGAAGGGAGTATGGTAAGGGAGAAGACTAAAACTAGGGCTGGTGAAAGGTAAACAGAAAAGAATACGCTAAGTTGTTTCATAAAAAAGCCTGGACACATGAACGTCCAATCCTAAGACGTCGTATCATAGGTTTTTGAAAGCTAAAGCCTAGCTGCCTGCTATAAAGCTACGTTTAGGGACCATAATTTGGAGTGGGCCCAGACATAGCTCAGAGCTATAAAGCTACGGAGCTACAGACAGATAGTTGTTTAAAGCTTAAGCCAGACCTTAACTGTGGTTCTGCCTTCCCTCCTTAGCTTAAGTTAGAGCTTGTCTTTCTCTCTTTTCTCTTCAGTCTTATTCCTTCCAACTACTACCTCTCCTTCTAAGCTTCTTAATTAGATGAGTGGGTATATGAGTTCAACCTTCTTAGATAGTGGGTAAGGATAGGCTTATACTATACCTTCCCTATAAGCCTTCTAAGTAGCTAGGTGAGTGAAACCTTCTATGTGAGGCTGAATAAGTGTTCTCTTATTGAATTTGTGAATTCATAGGTGCAAGCTCACCCCTAGGTTGGGCTCGATCGAGGTAATTTCATGCACTTATTTTTATTTCATAAGTTGTGTGTTTATTTTCTTCCAAGTTGTGTGCTTTAATTTGGTTATGAATTAAGTAGAATTGGTTGAATAATTTGAAGTGTGTGTGTGTGTGTGCTTTTCATTCACTTCATTGTGTTAGAATTTATTACATTTATTTTCCTATCATTTTTCTGTGGCCATGTTTTGATTTTGAAACTATAAGGGTGATGAACCATTTGTAGCGAAACTAGCAATTGTTGCTATGAAATGTGATCTGGAATTTATCCAGGACAAAGAATTAAAGGTATCACAGACTCATGTTCATGGATGTGCCTATGTTACTTATGCAACGGATCGATAAGATTGCTAGAATACATAGACACTGAGGCAATCAGAGAAAACATAACAGTCAAACATGTAAGCAAAACAAGTTTAATAAGGAGTTCACCCATTGCTCCTGGGCTACATCTCCTGGTCTAGCTTTTCAGTGGTAGCCTCTCTATTATGTTCTCAAGCAGAGTTTTTACAACAATGAGCTCGATTCAAGACTCACTAAATAAAATGAAGTCAGTAGGAATGGAGTGCACAGACTCTCCTTACTAAAACTCGACCTCTGAGGGTCACAGTAGTATGACAGGCACACAAACTCTCTGACTCTCTCTGGCTCTGTTTGGCTTGATGTTGCCTTCAGGTTAGCACGGCTTCTACTCTCTGCTCTCTGCTATTAGCTTCTTGCGTCTCGATTTGTACCCGTTCTCTACTTCTGTCAGTTCATGGCTTTAAAGCCAGTCTGTTCTTTGGCTGATCGTTTCCGCTTCCCGACCTTCTGGTTTCCTTTCCTCTGTCCATTCGAATTACTCTGCTCTGCATCATCATCACTGGGTAACGCCTTGCAAGGAGGTGGCCACCTATTTCCCATTCAACTGGTGCCAGATTCCTTGAATCATTTTTGAATGGCCGTTTATTCCGTTTGCTCCAAGATCGCCCGCGAATCATGAATCATTTGCCAACTCATCATCCACGTTGGACTTCAAACTTGATCTGTCATCTTGATTTTTGACCTGTCAAATCCGGTCAGTCATCGGGACACATCTCCGCCGTTGATCTGGGCCCCCCAGATCCCACGGTCATCCTTCATATCAAGCAAACAAGTCGCACGGTGTTTACCCATCCGATGTGGGCAGTTTTTCTCTCTCATCCACCAGACGTGTGTCGCTCGATGTGTGGCATCGGGCGGGACTCAGTGAAAACTACTTACCACCTCAAAGCCTTCCAATATCCTGCTGATTTGGGGAATCCCGCGCTATGGAACTGAAACAGTTACTTTTTTGAATTTTATAGCAATTTCGGGTCCAGGCGTTTCGGGGCTTTCCTTCAATGAGGGGGACGCCCTAATCACGTATCAGAATCCACCTCTATTTTCCGAATTAGCCTCCAGTTTTTCCAGTTTTGTGCCATTGCACTTTACCATGGGACAATAGTCTGCCCACTTGACCGAGCGTCCTCGTTGCTCCGTTCTAGCCACAACTGCAACTATTACGAGGATTCCTTCTGATAGCTTTGAATTTCCTAAGACTTGAATCTTTTAGCATAATTTGAAATAGTCATGAAAATTTAGAGAGTTTTAGGATCCAATTCAGATCATGGCCTTCCCATTGAAAAATGCTTTTGGACCACCAAAAGTTGGTTTTCTTTCAAGCATCAATCAAGTGAGGGTATTGCTTCCTCGCTTGCTCAATTTCTATCCATTTCGCACTGCTTGGCTTTGAACCTTTGAGTCTGATCCTAAGGTACTCAACATCCCCTCTGCGTGTAGTTCTTACCTTCCGGTCCAGAACTTTATCTTCCTGCAACTCATTAAGATATTCAGGTAACAGATCATCAATAGAAGGCAATTGACTCTACTCTTCGGGATCTTCAATTAATGAAGGTTCAAATAGTCTCAAGCTGTCTGCATTAACAACTGAGTAGATGTGCATGTAAGCTGGTAGATCAAGGCGAAAAGCATTCTCACCAATTTTCTCAAGTATCTTGAAAGGTCCATACCTTATTGGCTTCAGCTTCTTACCTTCACCTTGCATCCTGTCTTTACTGATATAAAGCCAGACTCGATCACTAGCTTGGAAACTATGCTCCATCCGATGCTTGTCATGCCTTGCCTTATACTTGGCTTGGCTCTTTTCCAACTATTCCTGTACTTCCTAGTGAATCTCTTGGATTTGTTCAATGAACTTTGTTTCCTTTTCCACATCATTGTGTCCATCAACTGCTATGTCTTTACCAAAGATAAAATCCAAGGGAAACCTTGGTGTGAAACCCAAACAAGTCTCAAAAGGAGATCTTTGTGTAGAAGAATGTTTAGCTCAGTTGTAAGCATGATGCACATAACATAAATGTTCATCCCAAAGTTTGGGATGCTTGCTGCAATAGCCTCTGAGCAACTGGATCACTGTCTTGTTGACCACTTTTGTTTGGCCATCTGTTTGTGGGTGAAAAGTTGTGCTCTTCTTCAGCCTGGTGTCCATCAATTCCCACAAACTCGACCAAAATTTCCCAACAAATTGGGTATCTCGATCAGATATTATGGAAGTGGGTAATCCAAAATGAACCCATACATGCTGAAAGAACAACTTTGCAGTTTGTTCAGCTGTAATCTGTTTGTTACAAGGTATTAAAATACACATTTTGTTGAACCCATCCACAACAACATATAAATAGTCATGACCTTTCCTAGATTTAGGCAGTCCTCCAACAAATTCCATGGAAAAACTTTCCCAAGGATGAGAAGGAACTGGTGGTGGAGTGTACAAGCCTAGTTTTCTATTGTTGGGCTTGCTTTTAGCACACATGGTACACCCTCTTACATATCCAGAAATTGTCTCATTCATTGTTGGCCAATAACAAAATCTTTGCAGCTGTGCAACCATTTTACTTACACCAAAGTGACCTGATATTAGAGAAGCGTGTGCTTCTCGAATTATCTTTACTCTTTCAGTTTGTGGAATGCATAGCTTTCCACAATGATACAAGAGTTGGTCCTTAACATGATAATCCAATTCTTCTACTCATTTTCCTTGACTTAAAGTTGCATATACATCTTTAAAATCTATATCTTGAGCATATTGTTCAATGTAGCTCTCATGCAATATTGAATTATGCTTAAGTATAGTAGATGAATTTATAATTGGTATAGATAACATATTTGCAATTTTATTGTGTATTCCCTTTTTATATATGATGATTAAATGAAACTATTGTAGAAAACCCATCCATCGATAGTGTCTTGATTGTTGCAACTTAGTTTGGGAGTGTAGATATTGAAGTGGTTGATGATCAATATGTATAACTGTCTCTTTGCCCATTAAGTAATGTTTCTACTTTTTCACACTCTGTACTAATGCATACAATTCTTTATCATATGTGGGATAGTTTACTACTGCAGAATTAAATGTCTCAGAATGATAACATATGGGTTTACCGTGTTGCATCAACACTGCTCCCATGGCATAGTCACTAGCATCTGTTTCAATCTCAAATGGTCTTTGAAGATTGGGCAGTGCTAGTACTAGTGTTGTACTAATTTTTTCTTTCAAGGTGTTGAAGGCTTTCTGTTGTTTGCCTCCCCACTGAAACACTTTGTTCAATCCTATTAAAGCATGTAAGGGAGCTGCAATTAAGGAAAAGTTACAAATAAACTTTCTCCAATATTGTGCTGCTCCTAAGAAGCTTCTAACTTCTGTAGCAAATTTGGGTTTAGGCCAGTTCACAATGATTGCAACCTTAGAGGGATCTATCTTCAATTCACCACCCCCTACTATATGTCTGAAATAATTCAAAGATGTTTTTCCAAATTCACATTTTGAGAGTTTAACATAAAGTTTTTCTCTTTTCAAAACATCTAGTGTTTGCTTAACATGCTTTAAATATTCTTCCAATGTTTTTCTAAATATAAGAATGTCATCCATATATACAATAACAAAATCATCAAGAAAAGGTCTGAGTACATCATTCATTACTCTCATGAAATTAGCAGGAGCATTAGTTAAGCCAAAAGGCATAACCAGCCACTCATACAATCCCTGCTTTTTTTTTAAAGCAGTCTTCCATGCATCTTGCTCTGCAACTTTGACCTAATGATAGCCACTATGCAAGTCTAACTTGGAAAAATAAACAGCTTCTTTCAACTGATCTAATAGATCATCTATACGAGGAAGGGAATAACGATTTTTTATCGTTATCTTATTCAGTGCTCGGTAATCAATGCACATTATTTATGAGCCATCTTTCTTCTTCACCAAGACAATTGGCAACCCACATGGTGATGTGCTAGGTCTGATGAACCCCTTCTCGAGCAGCTCCTGTACCTGCTTCTTGATTTTTGCATTCTCTAAAGCGGACAACATGTACATTCCGATGTTAGGCAATGGAGCATCTTGCTGCAAATTAATATCATGCACTATTTCCTTTTTGGGTGGCAGACCTTTAGGTTCTTGAAACAATACATCATATTCTGAAACAACTTTTTCTAAATCAGCTTTTTGTTTAGCATCACAGCCCTCAAATACATTGGTTTTATCAGGTTTCTTTTCCTTTACAACCATCAATAAAAATTGTTTGCATGAATTTACAATTCATTTTATCTACCCTGAGTTTGTGAGAGTATAATTATTCTTGAGCTTATGAGCTCTTACAATATATTCGATTCCATATTTAACGAGTAGATACTTGTTCTCAGCTCTATAGAAAATAGATTTTCTATCATACAAGTAAGGACTTCCTAAAACAATTCCACATATATCCAAAGGAACTATATCTAACTCAACCTCATCTACAAACGTTGACCCAAAAGAAAACTTAAGTTTACATTGTCTAGTCACTTGTAGCTTTGCTTTATCACATAGCCAACCTAATGGATATGGTTTCTTGTGAGGTGTGGTTAGTAATCCCAACTTCTTTACAATTTCTTCAGAAATTAAATTTACTTGTGAGCCACTATCAAACAAAGTATCAATCTTTTGATGTTTGGAAATAACTTGAATATGAAAAACCTCGCGTCTTTTTCTCTCATTTTCTTCATTATCAGTAGATTGTGCAGAATTACTAGTAGATGCTTCAGAATTTTTACCTTTTATACCTGTGGTTGCGATTGTTGCTTCATCTCCTGAGTCTGACCCCAAACCCCTTTGAATAGTTGTAGCAGTCTTCTTCTTCTTACCCTCGAACTTCTTAGGTTTCAACTCTGGATGCAAAATCCAACAGTGTTCATCATCATGCCCATCCTTCTTACAATGAGTGCATGAAGACTTACTCTTCTATACAGTGTTTTTCTTCCTCTCTTTCCATTTCTATATTCTTTTCTCCCTATTTTTGCTTGCAGTGGGTTGGGATGATCCCCCAACTTCTGGGTTCCCATTCTTACCTCTAGCTTCTAGATGTGTAGCTTGAACAGATACCTCATCTATGCTAGTGGGATTAAACATGAGGATAGTGTGCCTCATGTAGCTGTGTAGACCACCTATATACTTCAACAAAGTCTCACGTGAGTCGAAAGAAATTCCTATAATCAAAGCTCTTTTCCTAAATTCTTGGGTGTAACCTTGTACACTTTGCCCTTTTAGTTGTCGAAGAGTTTTCCAACTCATCATGGCTTGTTGCATGTAGGCTAGTGGATAGAATTTCTTTTTAATTGCAGAAACAAATTCACTCTAGACAGAAAGGATCTTACCATGTTTCTTCATGTTAGCGTGTGTCCTGCCTTCCCACCATAACAAGGCTGTGCCTCCAAGGCGTAGGCTGGCCAGCTGAATCTTACTCTTGTCTGAGTCAATGCTCTGCACTCTGCAATAAACATCAATTTGTCTGATCCAATTATCCATCTTCTCTGCATTCAACTCTCCATCATATATTGGTAAATCAAATTTAACATCTAATTTAATCAAAGATGTCTTCTTTTTATTTTCAGGGCTATTAGGAGGCATGAGAAATTTTTTTTCTTTCCCTTTGCCTTTAGAGTGGTCATGGAGGAGAGATTCTTCTACTCCTTTATCTTGTTTGGAGCTTGATGAATCTTCATCTCTATGTTTCTTAAAGTCCCTATACATTTCCTCCACCATGGATCTCAAGGCCATAAAACTATCCATGAACTGGGGGTCTGATTCCAAGGGATTTTCTTCTGACATTTTCCTCTTAGAATAGACTCTTCCAATTTCCGAGTTAGTTTCAACCAATTCTCCTTCTCCTAATTTAAGCTTCGATCTAATAGCATTCAACAACAAAATCCAGCACAAGCTTGTATAACCTTAGTAACCTAGAGCTCTGATACCACTTGATCTGGAATTTATCCAGGACAAAGAATTAAAGGTATTACAGACTCATGTGCATGGATGTGCCTATGTTACTGATCCGAATTGGATCCTTAAACTCTCTTAAAGTTTCCCGAACTGTGTAAAAACTCATGCCGAAGTTTCAAAGTCTTATGGATGTCAAGCTTATCATAAATAACCTTTGAACAATGGCAATTTGTGGTCAACACGGAGCAACGAGGACCCTCGGTCAAAGTGCGTAGACCGTTGGCCGATGGTAACCACGCGCTGGCACAAATTGACAAATGGGAGGTCAAATCTAGAAACAGAGGTGGTTTCTGATACGCGATTAGCATTAATCGTGTATTGCAGGGCATCCCCCTCAGTGAAGGAAAGTCCCCAAGCGCTCGGTCACGAGGCAAGCATAAAACCGTACATAAATCGCCGATTCTGTTAGAAGGCGGGTCCCGTGCTAAAACTAGTAGGATATCGGAAGGGCTATAAGCGATAAGCGAGTTCGACCAAGTCCCGCCCATTTCCATACACTAGGTGACATGTGTCCAACGGATGAGAGAGAAAACCACTCACATCGGACAAGTAAAGGTCATGCTACTTACCCGCCCGATATGAACGGAGACCGTAGGATCTGGAGGCTCCAAATCAATGGCAGAGAAATGATCCGATAGATGACCCGATTCGACGGGGAAATAGACTGAGTCACATGAGACTTGAGGTCTAGTGTGACCGATGAGTTGGTAGAGGAATCAGTTTTGTGGGCAATCTTGGAGCAACGAAAATAACGATCGTTCAAAGAGAACTAACACTCAGTTTGTGAGGAAACAGGTGGCCACCTCTCTGTGAAGCGTTACATAGCGATGATGACGTAGAGCAGGGGAATTCAAGCGGATAGAGGCAGGAGATCCAGGGAGCCAGGAATCAAAAATGAATAGTCAGGGAACGGATTGGCTTTAAGTCACAAACAGACAGAGAGTAAGAGAAGCAGGCAGAAAGAGAGCGAAGAAAATTGTAGAGGACAAAGAAGCCGAGCTGACCTGCAGACAAAGGCAGCATCGAGCAGACAGAGACAGAGAGAGTTTGAGAGCTTGTGAACTCCAGAGAAGGCTTGAGAGGTTCAAGCAACTCTTCTGTGTATACCTGTCAGGTATTGAGTACCAGATTGGACTCATACCACTAAGACCAGTTGAGGTCGAGATTCAGTAAGGGGAGTCTGTGTACTCTAGAGACTTGGGGGATCCAAGTACAATCCTACTGATCATCATCTGTTAAGTGAGACTCAAATTGAGCTCATCATTATAAAAACTCTGCTTTTAAGACACAATTGAAAGGCCAGCACTGAAGGCTGGAACAGAGACGTAGCCCAGGAGGATTGGTTGAACTCCTTATTAAGCTTGTTGTGTTTTTATGTGTTTGCTTACTGTGTTTCTCTTACTATTTTAGTGTCTGTGTATTTCGTAATCTTATCGATCCGTTGCATAAAATAACATAGGAACACCCCAGCACATGAGTTTGTAATACCTTCATTAATTCACTGAGGTCATTTACGGGTGATTTCAGATCAAGTGGTATCAGAGCTCCTAGGTTATTAAGGTTAGAAAAGCTTGTGCTGGATTTTGTTGTTGAATGCTAACTAGATCAAAGCTTAAATTAGAAGAAGGAGAGTTGGTTGAAACTAACCCAGAAATTGGAAGTATCTATTCCAAGAAGAAAATGTCAGAAGAAAATCCCTTGGAATCAGATTCCCAGTTCATGGATAGTTTTATGACCCTGAAGTCAATGGTGGAGGAAATGTATAGGGACTTTAGGAAACATAAAGATGAAGATTCATCAAGCTCCAAACAAAACGAAGGAGTAGAATAATCTCTCCTCCATGACAACTCTAAAGGTAAAGGGAAAGAAGAAAAATTTCTCACACCTCCTAATAGCCCTGAAAGTAAAAAGAAGACATCATTGATTAAATTAGATGTTAAATTTTATTTACCAATATATGATGGAGAGTTGAATGCAGAGAAGCTGGATAATTGGATCAGACAGATTGATGTTTATTGCAGAGTGCAAAACATTGACTCAGACAAAAGTAATATTCAGTTGGCCAACCTATGCCTTGGAGGCACTACCTTGGTATGGTGGGAAGGCAGGACAGAAGTTGACATGAAGAAACATGGTAAGATTCTTTCTGTCTGGAGTGAATTTGTTTCTGCAATCAAAAAGAAGTTTTATCCACTAGCTTACATGCAGCAAGCCATGATGAGCTGGAAAACTCTTCGCCAATTGAAAGGGCAAAGTGTACAAGGTTACACCCAAGAATTTAGAAAAAGAGCTTTGATTCTAGGAATTTCATTAGACTCACCTGAGACTCTGTTGAAGTACATTGGTGGTCTTTACAGCTACATGAGGAACACTATCCTCATGTTTAATCCCACTAGTATAGATGAGGTGTCTGTTCAGGCTACACATCTAGAAACTAGAGGTAAGAATGGAACCCGGAAGTTGGGGGATCATCCCAAACCATTGCAAGCAAAAACAAGGAGAAAAGAAGACAGAAATGGAAAGAGAGGAAGAAAAACACTGCACAGAAAAGCAAGTCTTCATGCACTCACTGTAAGAAGGATGGGCATGATGATGAGCACTACTGGATTCTGCATCCGGAGCTGAGACCTAAGAAGTTCAAGGGAAACAAGAAGAAGACTGCTGCAACTATTCAAAAGGATTTGGGGTCAGACTCAAGAGATGAAGAAACAATCGCAACCACAGGTATAAAAGGTAAAAATTATGAAGCATCTACTAGTAATTCTGCACAATCTACTGATAATGAAGAAAATGAGAGAAAAAGACGTGAGCTTTTTCATATTTGAGTTATTTCCAAGCATCAAAATATTGATACTTTGTTTGATAGTGGCTCACAAGTAAATTTAATTTCTGAAGCAACTGTAAAGAAGTTGGGATTACTTACTACACCTCACAAGAAGCCATACCCATTAGGTTGGCTATGTGATAAAGCACAACTACAAGTGACTAGACAATGTAAACTTAAGTTTTATTTTGGGTCTGCATTTGTAGATGAGGTTGAGTTAGATATAGTTCCTTTGGATATATGTGGAATTGTTTTAGAAAGTCCTTACTTGTATGATAGAAAAGCTATTTTCTATAGAGCTGAGAACAAGTATCTACTCGTTAAAGATGGAATCAAATATATTGTAGGGGCTCATAAGCTCAAGAATAATTATACTCTCATAAACTCAGGGCAGATGAAATGAATTGTAAATTCATGCAAACAATTTTTATTGATGGTTGTAAAGGAAAAGAAACCTGATAAAACCAATGTATTTGAGGGTTGTGATACTAAACACCAAGCTGATTTAGAAAAAGTTGTTTCAAAATATGATATCTTGTTTCAAGAACCTAAAGGTCTGCCACCCAAAAAGGAAATAGTGCATGATATTAATTTGCAGCAAGATGCTCCATTGCCTAACATCAGAATGTACAGGTTGTCTGCTTTAGAGAATGTAGAAATCAAGAAGCAGGTGCAGGAGTTGCTCGAGAAGGGGTTGATCAGACCTAGCACATCACCATGTGGGTATCCAACTGTCTTGGTGAGAAAGAAAGATGGCCCATGGAGAATGTGCATTTATTACCGAGCACTGAATAAGATAACGATCAAAAATCGTTATCCCCTTCCTCGTATAGATGATCTATTAGATCAATTAAAAGAAGTTGTTTATTTTTCCAAGTTAGACTTGCATAGTGGATATCATCAGGTCAGAGTTGCAGAGCAAGATGCATGGAAGAATGCTTTCAAAACAAAGCAGGGATTGTATGAGTGACTGGTTATGCCTTTTGGCTTAACTAATGCTCCTGCTACTTTCAAGAGAGTAATGAATGATGTACTTAAACCTTTTCTTGATGATTTTGTTATTGTATATTTGGATGACATTCTTATATTCAGCAAAACATGGGAAGAACATTTAAAGCATGTTAAGCAGACCCTAGATGTTTTGAAAAGAGAAAATCTTTATGTTAAACTCTCAAAATGTGAATTTGGCAAAACATCTTTGAATTATTTGGGACATATAGTAGGGGGTGGTGAATTGAAGATAGATCCCTCTAAGGTTGCAGTCATTATAAACTGGCCTAAACCCAAATTTTCTACAGAAGTTATAAGCTTCTTAGGAGCAGCACAATATTGGAGAAAGTTCATATCTAACTTTTCCTTAATTGTAGCTCCCTTACATGCTTTAACAGGATTGAACAAGGTGTTTCAGTGGGGAGGCAAACAGCAGAAAGCCTTCGACACCTTGAAAGAAAAGATTAGTACAGCACTAGTACTAGCACTCCCCGATCTTCAAAGACCATTTGAGATTCAAACAGATGCCAGTGACTATGCCATGGGAGCAGTGTTGATACAGCACAGTAAACCCATATGTTATCATTATGAGACATTTAATTCTGCAGTAGTTAACTACCCCACATATGATAAAGAATTGTATGCATTAGTACAGAGTGTGAAAAAGTGGAAATGTTATTTAATCGGCAAAGAGACAGTTATACATACTGATCATCAACCACTTCAATATCTACACTCCCAAACTAAGTTGCAGCAATCAAGACATTATAGATGGATGGGTTTTCTACAACAGTTTCATTTAGTCATCGGATATAAAAAGGGCATACACAATAAAGTTGCAGATGTGTTTTCTAGACCAATTATAAATGCATCTACTATACTTAAGCATAATTCAGTATTGCATGAGAGCTACATTAAACAATATGCTCAAGATATAGATTTTAAGTATGTATATACAACTTTAAGTCAAGGCAAACGAGTAGAAGAATTGGATTATCATGTTAAGGACTGACTCTTGTATCATTTTGGGAAGTTATGCATTCCACAAATTGAAAGAGTAAAGATAATTCGAGAAGCACACACTTCTCTAATATCAGGTCACTTTGGTGTAAGTAAAATAGTTGCACAGCTGCAAAGATTTTGTTATTGGCCAAAAATGAATGAGACAGTTTCTAGATATGTAAGAGGATGTACCATGTGTGCTAAAAGCAAGCCCAGCAATAGAAAACTAAGCTTGTACACTCCACTACCAGTTCCTTCGCATCCTTGGGAAAGTGTTTCCATGGACTTTGTTGGAGGACCGCCTAAATCTAGAAAAGGTCATGACTATTTATATGTTGTTGTGGATAGGTTCAGCAAAATGTGTATTTTTATCCCTTGTAACAAACAATTTACAGCTGAACAAACTGCAAAGTTGTTCTTCCAGCATGTATGGGTTCATTTCGGATTACCCACTTTGATTATATCTAATCGAGACACCCGATTTGTTGGGAATTTTTGGTCGAGTCTATGGGAACTGATGGACACCAAACTGAAGAAGAGCACATACTTTCATCCACAGACAGATGGCCAAACAGAAGTGGTCAACAGGACAGTGATCCAGTTGCTCAGAGGCTATTACAGCAAGCATCCCAAACTTTGGGATGAACATTTATGTTATGTGCAACATGCTTACAACTGAGCTAAACATTCTTTTACACAGAGATCTCCTTTTGAGACCTGTTTTGGTTTCACACCAAGGTCTCCCTTGGATTTTGTCTTTGGTAAGGACATAGCAGTTGATGGACACAGTGATGTGGACAAGGCAACCAAGTTCATTGAACAAATCCAAGAGATTCACCAGGCAGTACAGGAACAGCTGGAAAAGAGCTAAGCCAAATACAAGGCAAGGCATGACAAGCATCAGATGGAGCATAGTTTCCAAGTTGGTGATCAAGTCTGGCTATATATCAGCAAAGATAGAATGCAAGGTGAAGGTAAAAAGCTAAAGCCAATAAGGTATGGACCTTTCAAGATACTTGAGAAAATTAGTGAGAATGATTTTCGCCTTGATTTACCAGCTTACATGCACATCTACTCAGTCGTTAATGCAGACAGCTTGAGACTATTTGAACCTTCATTAATTGAATATCCTGAAGAGCAAAGTCAATTGCCTTCTATTGATGATCTGTTACCTGAATATCTCAATGAATTGCAAGAAGACACAGTTCTGGACAGGAAGGTGAGGACGACGTGCAGGGGAGATGTTGAGTACCTCAGGATTGGACTCAAGGGTTCAAAGCCAAGCAGTGCAAAGTGGATAGAGATTGGACAAGTGAGACAGTTATACCCTCACTTAGTTGATGCTTGAAAACCAAATTTTGGTGGTCCAAAAGCTTTTTCAGTGGGAAGGTCGTGATTCGAATTGGATCCTTAAACTCTCTTAAAGTTTCCTGAACTCTGTAAAAACTCATGCCAAAGTTTCAAAGTCTTATGGATGTCAAGCTTATTAGAAATAACCTCTGAACAATGGTAATTTGTGGTCATCATGGAGCAACGAGGACCCTCGGTCAAAGCGCGCAAACCGTTGGCCCATGGTAACCACGCGTTGGCACAAATTGACAAACGAGAGGTCAAATCCAGAAACAGAGGTGGTTTCTGATATGCGATTAGCGCTAATCGCGTATCGCAGGGCATCCCCCTTAGTGAAGGAAAGCCCCCAAGTGCTCGGTCACGAGGGAAGCATAAAACCGTACGAAAATCGCCGATTCCGTCAGAAGGTGGGTCCCGCGCTAAAACCGGCAGGATATCGGAAGGGATACGAGTAGTAAGCGGGTTCGACCAAGTCCAGCCCAATGCCATACACTAGGTGACACGTGTTCAGCGGATGAGAGATAAATTCGCTCACATCGGATGGGTAAAGGTCATGCTACCTGCCCGATATGAACAGAGACCGTAGGATCTGGAGACTCCATATCAACGGCAGAGAAATGATCTGATGGATGACCAGATTCGACGGGGAAATAGACTGAGTCACATGAGATTTGAGGTCCGGTATGACCGATGAGTTGGCAAAGGAATCAGTTTCGCGTGAAATATTGGAGCAATGGAAATAATGACGGTTCAAAGAGAACTGGCACTCAGTTCATGAGGAAACAGGTGGCCACCTCTCTGTGAACCATTACACAGCGATGATGACGCAAAGCAGGGGAATTCAAGCGGACAGAGGCATGAGATCCAAGGAGCCGGGAAGCGGAAACAAACAATCAAGGAACAGATTGGCCTTAAGTCATAAACAGACAGAGAGTAATAGAAGTAGGCAGAAAGAGAGCGAAGCAAATTGCAGAGGACAGAGAAGCCGAGCTGACCTGCAAACAAAGGCAGCATCGAGCAGACAGAGACAAAGAGAGTTCGAGTGTCTGTGAACTCTAGAGAAGGCTTGAGAGGTTCAAGCAACTCTTCTGTGTATACCTGTCAGGTATTGAGTACCAGATTGGACTCATACCACTGAGACCAGTTGAGGTCGAGATTTAGTAAGGGGAGTCTGTGTACTCTAGAGACTTGGGGGATCCAAGTACAATCCTACTGATCATCATCTATTAAGTGAGACTCAAATTGAGCTCATCATTGTAAAAACTCTACTTTTAAGACACAATTGAAAGGCCAGCACTGAAGGTTGGACCAGGAGACGTAGCCCAGGAGGATTGGGTGAACTTCTTATTAAGCTTGTTGTTTTTTATGTGTTTTCTTACTGTGTTTCTCTTACTGTTTCAGTGTCTGTGTATTTCGCAATCTTATCGATCCGTTGCATAAAATAACATAGGCACACCCCAGCACATGAGTCTGTAATATCTTCATTAATTCACTGAGGTCATTTACAGGTGATTTCAGATCAGTTACTTATGCAACAGATCGATAAGATTGCTAGAATACATAGACACTGAGGCAATCAAAGAAAACATAACATTCAAACATGTAAGCAAAGCAAGTTTAATAAGGAGTTCACCCAATTCTCTTGGGCTACGTCTCCTGGTCCATCTTTTTAGTGGTGGCCTCTCTATTATGTTCTCAAGCAGAGTTTTTACAACAGTGAGCTCGATTCAAGACTCACTAAACAGAATGAAGTCAATAGGAATGGAGTGCACAGACTCTCCTTACTGAAACTCGACCTTTAAGGGTCACAGTAGTGTGACAGCCTATGCCGAGGAGTTTGCTTGAACCTCTCAAGCCTTTAATGGAGTACACAGACTCTTTGACTCTCTCTGGCTCTGTCTGGCTCGATGTTGCTTTCAGGTCAGCTCGACTTCTACTCTATGTTCTCTGCTATTAGCTTCTTGCATCTTTGTGTGTGCCAGTTCTCTGCTTCTATCAGTTCATGGCTTTAAATCCAGTCTGTTCTTTGCATGCTCCTTTCTGCTTCCTGGCCTTCTGGTTTCCTTTCCTCTGTCCATTCGAATTCCTCTGCTCTGCATCATCATCACTGGGTAACGCCTCGCAGGGAGGTGGCCACTTGTTTCCCAACGAACTGGTGCCAGATTCCTTGAATCATTTTTTAATGGTTGTTTATTCTGTTTGCTTCAATATTGCCCGCGAATCATGAATCGTTTGCCAACTCATCATCCACGTCGAACTTCAAACTTGATCTGTCATCTTGCTTTTTGACCTGTCAAATCCAGTCAGTCATTGGGATGCATCTTCGTCGTTGATCTCGCCCCCCCAGATCCCACAGTCATCCTTCATATCGGGTGGACAAGTCGCATGGTGTTTACCCATCCGATGCGGGCATTTTTTCTCTCTCATCCACCGGACGCGCATCGTTCGATGTGTGGCATCGGGCGGGACTCAATCAAAACTGCTTACCGCCTAGAAGCCTTCCGATATCCTGTCGGTTTGGGGAATCCCGTGCTACGGAACCGAAATAGTTAATTTTCCGAATTTTATAGCGATTTTAGGTCTGGGAGCTTCAGGGCTTTCCTTCACTGAGGGGGATGCCCTGCGATACACGATTAGTGCTTAGCACCCATCAGAATCATATATCAGAATCCGCCTCTATTTTCTGAATTAGCCTCCATTTTTTCCAGTTTTGTGCCATTGCGCTTTACCATGGGCCAATGATTTGCGCGCTTGACCGAGGGTCCTCGTTGCTCCACTCTAGCCACAACTGCAACTGTTACGAGGATTCCTTTTGATAGCTTTGACTTTCCTAAGACTTGAATCTTTTAGCATAATTTGAAATAGTCATGAAAACTTAGAGAGTTTTAGGATCCAATTTGGATCCAAACGAGCGACCTCACTACAAGAACTAACAGTAGTTGGCACGAACCATAGTATTCCAAGATTTGTCTATACTCATTAGGAATAGTGACATGGGACAGGTGTTGGAGATCCCAATACATAACGTACCATGTGAACAAACCTAGGTTAGGAAGCTAAGCTCTAGTTAGACTTGGGTTATTCATCATCTATAGGTTTTCCCCTTTGGATATAGGATTGCTAGGAACTTTGATGCTTGTGTATACATCACAGAGAGCCTCGTAAGTCTAATAGACCATAGGTTGATGAATTAAATGATTAAGTGTATACTTAACTTCATTGTATTTAGAAAACAAGTATTCATGCCATCATCTTTAACATAGTTTTCGGGGAGGCACTCAGAAGTATTAAAATTCCTTCCTTAGGTCAAATAGGAATGAAACTAGGAGTAGAAGTGACCAAGGGGAGATAGTTAGTTGATCCCTTTTAGTAACCTACATCCTGAATGTCCTGCATTTAGAGAATTTTAATTAGAACACCATAGGTAAGAAAAAGAAAAAGTATTTTATGCCCCCGAAACATGGTGAATTAAGAGCCACTCATACTAACATTTTGGCAAACGAAAAAGGGGATCCTATAAAGGTCACTTCTTCCCAGAATAGTATGGTAGGGAATTCATCGAAAGGAGAAGTATCAAAGAGAGAATAGGTTACATTGGAAAATGAAATATAAATTTCTTTTGGTTCCAACAAATTTTATAATCTTGAAACTCCAAAAGGGGAAAGGATGGTAGATGAAGAGGTAAACAGACATGGAAAACAAGGACCTGTTACTTTCAAATTTCCCATACAAGACCCTGATGTGATATCTCAAATGAAGAACATCCCTCTCTCTACCCTTTCGAATTTCCATGCCTATCTAAGGAAGACTCTGATACTTTCTTGTTCGAGATTTGTGTTATTTGTCGTAGTTATGATTATTCAATAGATGCACAAAACTGAATCTTTTTCGTCCAACCATGAAAGATGCAACTCTTTGTTGGTTTATGGGACTTGGGGGGAACTCCATTCAAACTTGGGAAGACATGAAGAAAATATCCTTGAAAAAATACCAGGACTATTGCAAAGTCTAAGATATTAAGGAAGAAATTTTCAAGATGTCCCAAGTTGATGATGAGAGTTTAGAAGATTACATGGAAAGATTTCAAGATACTTTACAAAGGAAAAAGCAGAATATCCTAGATCCTGAGACTGCCTCGAGACATTAAATCTTATGGGTGTAGGGGATGTTTCTTTGTTATCATATAATGATATTTTTTATTTGTGCAAATGTTATTCTAAAAGGAGTTTGAAATACAGTCGAAGCTCTCAAGATGTGGTATCCAAAATTAATGCGTCCGGAGGGATGAGGGTAACTAATGCAAAGCTAGCAAACTTGTTGGAAAAAATTGAAATTAATATTCTTAGTACTCTTAGCTCTTAATCAGATACCATGCAAGCTAAAAATAAGGAGGCCAAGTTAGCTTTGGCAATATTTTTCTCCAAATGTCATAAAAAGAACCCTATAGGGAGTTCCCATTAAATAATATCGAGACATGTAACATTTGTGAGAAAAAACATTCAACTCAAGAATGTCCTTCTCTAGTAGGGCTTAAGGCCATGTTTCAAGAATCCAACAAAGAAACTAAGAAAATATTATTTTTGGCTCAAAAGAAACCTTGGCCCCCTTAAATGTCTAGACCTACATCCCCTTATCCTTCACAATACTTCACTCCAACCTTTGGCTAGTGCCCTCTTGTACCTTAGCCACAATGACCCGCTCAGATACAAAATTAGAAGTGGGTCATGCGCTGGAGAGGACCTTCTCCCTATTGAAACATGGCACCACACAACCCACCTACAATCTTGAACTACCCATTTTCCAAACTTCTAATCTTTCAATAATGGAATGTAAAGACATTCATCTATGTTCAGAGAAAGTACTCTAAAATTAGGCTTCCCCCACTATTCAAGAATAAGATGATGAGGGTACTTTCCCATAACCAAAATTTCCTTCCTATAAAACCCAAGATATGATAGTTAAACAATCTCTTGAAAAATAACTAGAATATGTTCCTTATCCGGAAAGGCTATGTCTTAAAAATCCACCTATAAAACCTAAGTTTGATTTTTTGGGAGAGATAAGGAATATATGTGTGAAGATTCCATTATTTCAAGCCATTAAGGATATTCCTATATATGATAAATCAGTCCAGGAACCTTGCTTCAAAAAGCCAGGAAGGAATAAGAAATACCCTAAGATGGTTCATGCCTTAGGGAAACTATCATATTTAATGTTAGGGAAGGTGTTTATAGAAAAATATGTGGACCCCAAAAGACCCATTGTAACTGTTAACATCAACAATATCCCTATAGCTAAGACTTTGATATGCTTAGGGGCCGACATAAACATTATGACTAAGGAGACGATGGAAAACTTGGGCTTACCTTGTCTACAACTAACTCCTAATGTCCTCTAGTTGGTTGATCAATCTACCATCAAGCCAGAAGGAGTGGTGGAATATATCATTTTCTCTATATACTCATGGGAATATCAAGTTTATCTCATGATTATTCAACCTAAGTCTAACCTTGGAGGCTATCCAATAATTCTAGGGAGACCCTTGCTAGATGTAGTGGATGCTTACATCAGTTGTAGGTCAGGGAACATGACCATTTAACCTAGGAATTCCATGAAAAGTCTTACTCTTTATCGTCTCGCCAAACCTTCATCAGATTATGAAAACCCTTTATGATTTGAAGATATTGATTATAAGTCCACTAGAATTATCTTGACCATCGAAAAAGTTGCTACTTTTAAAGAAAATAATGAAGATGATTTAATTTGTAGTATTATAGCAAACCACCATGTTGACCATTTTTCACCATAGGATCAAATCCTAGAGAAACACTCTTAGGAGACATGCTCACTTGTTTAATTGAATGCAATAAGTGGATACAATGGCCCCACAAAGTATTGGTATTGAGAATAAAATTAAGATTGCCAAAATCCAACCTGAAAAAACTCTCAATATCAATGTCCATTTAGAACCTTTGCAGCAAAAGCAACATATAGAGGTACTTCGAAAAAACAATAGTGATTTTTCCTCGGACTATACTTATATGAAAGGAATTACTCCCAATTAATGTACTTTTCATATTTACATGAAGGAGGTTACTCAACCAATCAAGAAACCCCAGAGAAGGATGAACTCAACCTTAAAGGGCATTGTTAAGGAAGAGTTGCAAAAATTGTTGAATGCCAATTTTGTTTATCCTATTTTATGACAACAAGTGGGTCTCTACCCTAGTCTTTGTTTCCAAAAAGAATGGTAAATGGAAGGTTTGTATTGATTATTGAGAGTTGAAAAAGGATACCTTGAAAGATTACTTCCCCTTGCTTTTCATCAACCAATTCTTAGTACCCTTGTCGGGAAGCAAAATTTTCTCTTTTCTTGACCAATTCAGTGGCTACAATAAAATTCAAGTAACCCTTGAGGACCAAGAAAAGGCTACTCTCACCTTTCCTTGGGGAAAATATGAATACCAAGTACTCCCTTTTGGATTATGTAATGCTGATGCAACCTTCCAATGGGTTGTTCTTAGGATATTCTCTTATTTTACTAATGATTGTGTCAATATATATATATGGATGATTTCACTATCTATGGTGAAATTTTTGAAGAGTTCTTGAATAATTTGGAGATTCAATGTCAAGATACAAACCTTCCTCTCAGTTATGTGAAATTTTAGATGCTCCTTAATGAAGGGATCATGTTAGGATGCCATGTTTCTTCTGAAGGGATTAGGATGGACCCTGTGAAAATAGAAGTTATTCTTAAGTTAGCAACCCCGACTACATAGAAAAATGCACACATATTTTTAGGTTATGCTATCGAAGATAATTTTTAGAAAATTTTACTAATATAGCCTCCCCACTATTTCATATTTTAATGAATCCGTATATTTTTCTTGGAATGATCAATTTCAGTTAGATTTCGATACTCTTAAATAAAAAAAATCCACCGCTCCCATTTTGTAAGGTCCTAACTGGTTACTGCCCTTTCACATCCATATTGATGCCTCAAATACAATTATTGGGGTTGTATTGGGACAAAAAGAGGAACAAAATCCATATGTTATTTATTATGTTAGTAAAAATTTAACCCCAACCATTTAAACTATACGATCACCGAAAAACAATTCCTTACTATGGTACATGCCATCAATAAATTTCATCACTACATTACTGGATACCTTGTATTTGTACACACCAATCGCTCTGTCATTTGTTATCTTATGAATGAACCCATTACTCATGGCAGAGTGACTAGGTGGTTACTTCTACAAGGGTTTGATATTACTATTTTCGATAAGCTCGTAAAATAAAATGGTGTTGCTAGTTTTTATTGTGACTCCATACTAAAGGTGAATCTAATTGTAAAGAAGATGTTTTTCCAAATGAACACTAGTTTGGTTTGTCTACTAATGTACCCTGGTTTGAAGATATTGCTAATTATTTGATTGTAGAGAAACTTCCACAATATCTATCACCTAGAGAGAGACAGAAAGTTTTCAAAGATAGTGCCATGTACTCTTGTATTCAAGGGTACTTAAATAGGGCATAATCAACTGATTAGGAGATGTATCTGAGAAGATGAAATCTATGACATTTTAAAGGATTTCCATGATGAGCCATGTGAAGGGAACTTTGCATATAAGATAATTGCAAACAAATTCCTACAACAAGGGTACTATTGGCCCAATATCTTCAGGGATGCCAAGAAGTATGTTAGGATTTGCGAAAAATGTCATAGGATGGGGAAGTCAACATAGTTGGAAGAAATTCCATTGCAACCACAAATCATGATGGATTCTTTTGAGAAGTGGTCACAAAAAGCCCAGTCAGCACCTGAGGAGGTGCAATTTCTTGAATAACACTCAAACTATTGACATGATAGGGCTTACCATTCAAGCCTTGAGCCTCAAGAAGCCTTAATTTAAGGAGAATGGTAGCTTTTGTCTCATTTATGAGCCAAACAACCTCTTTGATGATCCAAAGGAGGGAGAGGGTGTTCAAAATTTCTATAAATGAAAGAGCATGGAGAGCCAAAAAGCAAGAAGAATTTGTGCATTGTTATGTTACTCCAAAGCAATCAAGGATACTAATGCTAAGAGAATTCCACCATTGAGAGAGTTTTATTTGCTTCTTTGAGAGAGCAAGAGCTTGCAAAAGAGATTGAGAAGGGGAAATCCTTGTTGAGAGCTATTGAGCACCATTTCTCAAAAAACTCTCTTCAAGTGTCTTTGATATTCATTTGTAACTATTCCACTGCAAGCAATGAATAAAGAGGACCCTTTTCCTATTACTTTGTTGATTTGTTTAGCTTCATGTGCTTATTCTAAGTTATATAGTTTAGCTTTTTTTAGTTTTGTTAATGCATTTTTTCACTTAATTCAATGCTTTGTTATTCCATAGTTAACCACTAACATTATTCGTTGTTTGTATACCTTCTTATAGGAAGTAATGAGCTACAATAGAGGTGGATTTCGAACTCACATGCTACAAAATAGCAAGTTGGGAATCAGGAAACACATGCAAATGATGGATACCTAACTGGGAGACATTGGCTAGAAGGCCTATGATTGCATCATGTTCAACTTGATTATTAGTGGCTCACCCAATGTAGACACGATTCCGATGGAGAATAATTTGATTAGGAGAGTAAATGGCTTAGGTTGCCACAACAATATTTTGCGACCATCGAGAAGCACCATTAGAGAACCCGTGATAGTAAGTTGGTGGATGATCCATTCGTGACACACAGTAAGAGTACAGTTTAAATTAACATGGTGATGTAACCACCCCTCCCGACATTTACCCACTTTTACAATCTCCCAGGACAAATATGAGGCTAAGTGCTACTATGACATGACTTGACCTCCAAGTTCTAGTGATGGAAGTGGAGCCTACAAACCAAAAATTTATTGATGCCCCTTAAAAGCACTAGATCACCTAGAAGTCAGTCCACAACTTGTGATGGCCAGATCCTAAGTTGGAACTGCCTTTTCACAATCCTAACCCCCAACAGCAAGCACAACAAGGAAAGAGTGTGGTTATGAGGCCCCAACCGCATGCACAAGTCTACTCCCATGCGGTTATGACCTAAATCCTCCAATTTTGTGCATGTGGTTCCAAGATCTTTGCCACCTTTTCAAGCTAGCCTCTAGACCACTGCCTAGAATTTCCTATAACTTTCCAGAATCATGATTAACTTGATAACATTGCCAAACATTCAAACTTGAACAAGATATTGACCTAGACATGCCTAGTACACATTAGAAATTTCTTCAAACACATGGTAAACATGTAAGCTAGAGTTCATGGATGCATATATGATCATAAATCCCTGAACTTCATCTAAGAATCACCAAGAAGGTCTAATGCCCTCTCAAGGAGTTGCAACAACACTTGTTATCCCATGCATTCATTAACCATTCAAATACTTATCAAATCATGAATAAGGGCCATATCTAGAGCACATCATAGAACCATGCTTATAACCAACACATAACTAGAATATTAACCATGAAAAACCACACATAGAATCCACATAATAACAAGTACAAGTGCTCATAGATCATAATAGGAAAATAACTCTTGTTAACATATGCAAAATCCAACCAAGTCAGGGACTTCCACGTACCACTCTACAATATATTGGGCTGAACCAAGTCTTTATTTCAACCAATCACCCCCGTGCCATATTCCAAGCATGAATGTGGGATCTCATGGGATAAACCAATACATAACTAACTTAGGACTCCAGAGGTTAAACCACCTCCACCCTCAATCTACCGTGACCTCACTTAAACTAGTCTCGAGATCACAAAGACAAACCAAGATTGGATGCCTTAAAATTTATTCACCATATGTTGAGGAATTTTCCTGTCTTCACCCACCTGTTGAGGGCTTCCCGAAGAAAACCATCTCCACCCCCAACCCTTGGGAATTTTCCTGATACCACCTCACTCAGTTCCAAAACCTTCTGACAATCCAAATCTCAACCAAGAATGAATCCCATCACACCATGGTTATCCAAGAAATGGCAAGGCAAGGTTGAAACCACTGTCAAACCAGGAAAAACCCATGCCAATGACAACAAATGAACCAAATAAGCAAATGCATGTACCATGCATTCACACCTCAACTGGGAAACCACACATGGAACATGTTACCTGCAAAATCTTCTTGTTGAAGTTGTTCATCCAACCTTCTCCTACTTTCCTTCACTTTCCTTTGCTTGTTCTTTTCCTTCCTTTGCTTTCTTGTCCAAATGCTTGTTCTCTTTCCTTTTCTACACTTCCTCCAAATACGGGAAAAAGTTTCAACTGATTCTCAGGTGCCTTTTTATCATTAATGTCTCCTTTTTCTTCATTTTCCTTCATTTTTCCCCTATTTTCCTTTGCATGAAAATATGTGTCCCTTCACCTTCCTTTTCTCAAATTTTCCTTTAATTTCATAAATAAATGCCAAGTATTTCCTCTTTTCCTTTGTTAATTTCCATAGCCATAAATAAACCAAAAGTGATGCCTGTGGTGCAGATAAATTCTCAGTGCAGACACAAACAATTCCTTTAGCTCGAGAGAGCAGGTCTAGCCACAGACAAACAATCTATGGAAAACTTCCTTAATCTAGAATCAAATAAGAGGGCATACCTCTTATAACACTATTCCGCTTCGTGATGATCCTACTTCCTTACTCCAGCTACTTTCCATTTCCTTCCTTTCAAATTTAAGATAACACTTCAATGTAGGAAATCAATCAATAGTTGTATTTGTTAGAAAACACTGAGAGGGGGGGTGAATCAGTATTCCTTAGCAATTATCACTTTTAAATATTTTCAAAGTATTAGTTAATCTTCAATTATTATTAACGTTTATGCAGTAATAGCAGTAAATAAAAGAACCTAGGAGGCACAAAGATCCTAGGTGGAAAACCCCCTCTGGGTCAAAAACCACTAAACACTTTTCTAATAAATTCTTTAATCTTCAACCCCAATTGAAATGAAAGCAACAACTTCCTAGAATTCTAGAAAAGTATTTTTCTCCAGCTCCCACTGGATGGATGCTCCAACGCCTGAGATTCTTCAGTAGTCAACTGAACAAATGCCCCAACACCCAATGAGCTACAACTTACCCTAGCACCACCCTACCACCCTGAAGTTTTCACGGGCTTGAAACAGTTGGTGACTTCATGCACCAGCCTAGCACCACCCTACCACCCTATAGAAGAATAAAAGAAGAATGGACTCTCATACCAATGAAAATGGTCCACTTTATAATTATATAGAATGATGTAGAAGAAGATGACACACTAGAGCATAACCCCAACTATGAAACAACCACCTAATGATGATCCTAAACCTCCCAACACTGCCTCTTCAACTCTTGGCAGGTAGACACTTGTACAAATTTTACAATGATGCTTTTACAATGACTCTGTACAATGATTGTATGCAATGCTTCCCACTTGAAGACTTGTTGTTGTTCTGCACCCTGATTGCTGCTCTTGTCATGCTACCCTTTCTCACTATTCAGAACATTAGATTATGCATTGAGTCTTCTCTTGATGAATATATAATACCTGCAAAACTTCTTCAAGGAAATACCCATGACATGATAATAGCAAAACTTACCTCATCCTACAGAGCATATGTCAGTGCTAAACAAAAACAACAAATTAGAATACAAAGAACCTAATGCAATTAAGGAATGAACATGCATATACAAAAGATACTAACCTGTAGCTTAACTCTGTTGCATCATTTTGTTGCACCTTTCTCTTAGCTGCCCTAGAAAGTTTGGTCCTTTGCACCCCTTGAGAGCACTTGATCTAGTTTTTCTCGCCTTCTAGGAGCACAATATTTAATCTGATGCATCTCTCTGATTTCAGATCCTTGATATGTGATATTCGATCATGTAGTATCCCTCTGAGTCTTCTTTCCAATGCCACAGGTTTGACCTGATTTGGACTCTTCAAGGCAAAGTTATGCCCAATCTCTCACAATGACCTAATTATGGACTAGTTCAGTAGAGCGAACTTCTATGATGTGCCACGTGTCACTGTTTACTCCTTCGGCTCTAAAATTGATACACAGAAAACTAGAGTCTGTGAAATATCCGCCACTTTTTACATAATTCCAATCCTCTTCTCAGAGAGAGAGTTATGACGATTTTTCCAGGGTCACATCTTTGAGATGAAATTTGGGACCTTGCAAAAACCCTAACTTCCACAGATCATATCTCCGAAAATATATCGAACCAAGATCTGAAATTCTGTCACGACATTCATCAGGATTGCGAATCAAATGGGTTTTTATTTCAGAATTTAAGACTTCGCAGAAAGGAATTTATAGATAAAATGACACAATCACTTCATTTGGAGGATATATGAGATTTCTTTTTATAGATTTTAGAGGGGCTTCTATAGAGAATGTTGGAGGGATTTTAGGAGCTTAAAAAATTTAATTGTTGACTATTCAATTACCAAAAAAAATTATGAGTGCCATGCCACAACCCCATAGGGTTTTAGCTCACTAACTGGGGTTACTAACTTCAAACATGAATATCTCTCAAACCGTGAAGAATTACTTGGCGTGCCATATATCAACGGAAACATATCAACGAGTAGAATCTATATAGAAGATCCTTGACTCAAAATAGAGTAAGTTGTCAAATCAAATTCCATTGCAATATCAAGGAGCCCTTGGCACTTCTTGGGTTGACATCAATGACAACCTCAGATCATCTTTAGATCAATAATCTCCCCCTTTGGCATTGATGGTAACACAAGTACTCCCCCATGCGATCAGGGAACCTCTTCCTACTGCCTTCTCTCCCCCTTTGACATCAATGGAAAAGGGTAACTCCTCCTGAAACACAACCGTCTTGCAGACCTGTACACACTTCCACTCCCCCTTTATTTTCTAAATAAGGAAAATATAATGAGAACTTGGGAGATTCCCAAGCTTCTGGTGAAGATATTCAAATGCTTCACGAGGTAAAGGTTTAGTAAATATACCAATGATTTTTTCTTTTGTACCAGCATATTCAAGCTTGATATTGTTTTCGGCGACCTGCTCTCTAACGAAATGATATTTAATCAGAATGTGATTCATTTTGGAATGCATCACAAGATTCTTGGAGATACTGATGGCACTGGTGTTATCGCAAAATATGGGAATAGTCTCATCAAACTTGACCTGAAGATCTTGAAAAATTTTCTTCATCCAGAGAACTTGAGTACAACAAGCTATTGTCATGATATATTCTACTTCTGCTGTGGATAACGAGATTGAGGTTTGATTTTTGCTCAACCATGATACAAGACAACCACCTAGATAGAATGTTGCTCCACTAGTACTCTTACAATCATCAATGCTTCCTACCCAATCTGCATCTGTAAGGGCTTGAATAATGAGATTGTTTCCCTTGGGATACCACAAGCCATATTCTGTTGTTCCCTTTAGATATCGAAGAATTCTTTTGACAACAATAATATGTGATTCTTTTGGTGCTGCTTGGAATCTTGCTACTTGTCCAACTGCTTGCATAACATCTGGCCGCGAGGCTGTTACATATAGAAGACTACCAATCATAGATTTGTACAAACTCTAATCCACATCCTTAGATGCGTCTTCTATTCTCAATTTGCAAGCTGTTACCATCGAAGTAAGGACGGGTTTGCAATCTTTTGTTTTGAATTTCTTGAGCATTTCCTTGATGTACTTGGCTTGACATATAAATATTCCTTTCTCTTGCTGATATATTTGAAGCCCTAAGAAGTATGTCAACTCACCAAGTAAAGACATCTCGAACTCACTTTGCATCTTTGTAGCAAAGTTCTTACTTAGTCGATCATCATTTCTACCAAAGATTATATCATCCACATATACCTCAACAATTGTTAAATTATATTTATCTATTTGTACGTAAATATTGCTATTAGCAGTACCTTTCTTGAACCCTTGTTGACGTATATACCCTTCTTCTAATTCTCCATTCAGAAATGTTGACTTAACATCCATTTGGTAGATTTATTTTTCTTGAACATGCATAGGCGAGAAACATCTGGATGGCTTCCATTCTGGGAACTGGTGCAAATGTTTCGTCGAAATCAATCCCTTCCACTTGTGCATATCCTTTGCATACTAATCTTGTCTTGTTCCTGGTAACCTATAATCCTTAACTCTTTTGCTCCCCCTTAACCTTTAATGAAACTACCATCTTGTTCAAACTACCTTCTTGTCAATCGTAGACTTGTGCCATATACCGCTGCATAGACTCCTCTTATACAAACATTAAGGATTCAATAAGCTAGATTGTTCAAAATAGTGAGTCACCTAATGGGCCATCTTGACTTGAGTCATTATCTGAATCAACTGTTAATTCCTCATGACCTTTTTCTTTTACAAATCCTAAAAGCATAACTATTGAAACCTTGTTATTTGCTTTGTCTTCTTATACCTGTTTCCCTTTCCAGACCTTCTTATTCCTGCAATCTCGAGCCATGTGCCCATAGTTATGACATTTGAAGCATTCAATGTTGTCCATAGGTGATTTCATCTAGTATTTGCAACCACGAGCACTATGGCCATAGTTATGGCATTTGAAACATTCAATATTTGGCCCATCTAGCACATATTCTCTTCTGACAAAATCATTGTGGAACCTGTCTCGTGATCCTGCAAACTTGATTCTAGGGTTTTGCAGATAACGATTGTACTTGTCAAAAACTTCACAATCCCTAGCCATATGTCCCTAGTTAGCACAAAAAAAGCAATAACCATTAAATAAATGAACATACCTGGAAGATTTTTCATTCTTCTTTCGAGGTGGTGTTGTAGTTTCTTGTGGTCCTTTGTTCTTGATTTCGTTGGTCTTGTTCTTTGGAGTTGCAATATTCTTATTTGGCTTTTCACTTTGATCAACTTCCTTCTTAGAATCATCCTGTGAAGTTGTGGAGCTTGTACCTTCATCAACTGGAGCTTTACTTTAATTGCCTTCATTTTCGCTTCTTCATTTGTCTTATCTTATAAGTATTCTTTTTGCAATCCCTTGAGTTTGTTGATCTCAACACGAGTTGCATCGAGTTCTTCTTTCTTTTGACCAAGATCTTCTTCAAACCATCTTTTCAAGATCTTCCTTCTTTTTTCTACCTCCTCAACCTGTAGCTTGAGAAGAGTGGTCTTCTCTACTTCTCTATTGGGAACTTGTATCTGTTCCTTCTGCTTCTCATTTTCAATCCTGAGCCTGCTTATTTCTATTAAATATGTTTCTAATTCCTTTTTCTTTTGGTCAACGGCGGATATGTATCTTTGACCAGATTCCTTCCTTTTAATTTCTGCTTCCTACAAATGTTGTGTCGAGTTCTTGTTGCTTCTATTGGACTTCTCTCTTGAGGTCTCGTGTCGCTATATTATTGATTTCTTCCAACTTATTTTGAAGTGACTCTTCAATACATTTGTATTCTTCAACTTCAATTTTGAGAACTTGAACTTGTTCTTCAAGAGTATTGGAATGGATCTTCTCATCCTTGAGCTCTTTTATAAGCTTGATTGCCTCCTTAGAAAATTCTTCTACGGTCAACCCTTCTTCATCATACTCAGAAGGATCTGAGTTTTCAATAACATCTTGACCTAATTTCTTTGTTGAATAGATATTATGAAGCTTTTCCCAAAGAGCTTTAGTTGTTGAACATTGACCAAATTTTGTTTTCACATAATTTGGAAAAACATTCAAAATTACAATCATGGCCTTTGAATTGTACCTTTTAGCTTCGTCGGTATATGTGTCTCTAGAAACAATTGATTCCCATACTCCATGTGCCTGTAAAGATACTTCCATCTTGGATTCCCATAATTATCTGCATCAAAATCAGGGGTTGGTACATAATACTCACTAGATTGAAATTTTGTTGTACATGTACCTTCCTTTGAAATCCTTGTAACCCGCTTCTTTGAGTTTCCCATCTCTATGCTCTGAAAACTGACTTCCAACAGTTAATCTATTACTGAAGGAACCAAGTTTTGATACCAATTTTTGGAAAATACTGAGGGGGGTGGGTGAATCAATATTCCTTAGAAATTATCATTTTAAATCTTTTCAGAGCATTAGTTAATCAATTATTATTAACGTTTACGCAGTGATAACAGTAAATAAAAGAACCCAAGAGGCACAAAGATTTTAGGTGGAAAACCCCCTCTGGGTCAAAAACCACTGAACACTTTTCTAATAAATTCTTTAATCTTCAACCCTAACTGAAATGAAAGAAAAAAATTCCTAGCATTCTATAAAAGCATTCTTCTCCAACTCCCATTGGATGGACGCTCCAATGCCCAAGATTCTTCAGTAGTCAACTGAACGGATGCCCCAACACCCAATGAGCTACAACTTACCCTAGCACCACCCTAGCACCCTGAATTTTTCACAGGCTTGAACCTGTTGGTGACTTCATGCACCAGCCTAGCACCACCCTACCACCCTACCACCTTATATAAGAATAAAAGAAGAATGGACTCTTGTACCAAGGAAAATGGTCCACTTTACAATGATATAGAATGATGTAGAAGAAGAAGACACACTAGAGCATAACCCCAACTATGACACAACCACCTAATGATGATCCTAGACCTCCCAACACTGCCTCTTCAACTCTTGGCAGATAGACACTTGTACCACTTTTACAATGATGCTTTTACAATGACTCTGTACAATGATTATATGCAGTGCTTCCCACATGAAGACTTCATATGGTGAACTTCTTGTTGTTTTTCTGCACCTTGATTGATGCTCTTGTTATGCTACCCTCTCTCAGTCTTCAGAAAATTAGATTATGCATTTAGTCTTCTCTTGATGAATATATAATACCTGCAAAAATTCTTCAAGGAAATACCCATGACATGATAATAGCAAAACTTACCTCATCATGTAGAGAATATGTAAGTGCTAAACAAAAACAACAAATTAGAATACAAGGAACCTAATGCAATTAAGAAATGAACATGCATATACAGAAGATACTTACCTGTAGCTTACCTCTGCTGCATAAATTTGTTTCAGCTTGCTCTTTGCTGCCCTAGAAAGTCTGGTCCTTTACACCCCTTGATAGCACTTAATCTAGTTTTTCTCACCTTCTAGGAGCACGATATTTAATATGATGTATCTCTCTAATTTCAGATCTTCAATATGTCATCTTAAGTCCTATAGTATCCCTCTGAGTCTTAGTTCCACTGCCACAGGTCTGACCCGATTTGGACTCTTCAAGGCAAAATTATGCCCAATCTCTCACAATGACCTAATTATGGACTAGTTCATTAAAGCGAACTTGTATGGTGTACCACGTGTCACTGTTTCCTCCTTTGGCTCTGAAATTAATACAAAAAAAATATAGTCCATGCACTATCTGCCACTTTTTACAGAATTCCAATCCTCTTCTCAAAGAGAGAGTTATGAAGATTTTCCCAAGGTCACTTCTTTGAGATGAAATTTGGGAGCCTGGAAAAACCCTAACTTCCACATATCATATCTCCAAAAATATAGTGAACCAATATTTGAAATTCGGTCACGATGTTCATCAGGATTTTGAATCAAATGGGTTTTCATTTTAGAATCTAAGACTTCACAGAAATGAAGTTACCGCGGAAATTCCACAATCACTTCATTTGGAGGATATATGAGAATTCTTTTTATAGAGTATAGAGGGGCTTCTATAGAGAATGTTGGAGGGATTTAGGAGCTTAAAAAATTATTAATTATTGACTATTCAATGACCAAAACCAATTATGAGTGCCATGCCACAACCCCATAGGTCTTTAGCCCACTAACTAGGGTTACTAACTTCAAACATGAATATCTCTCAAACCGTGAAGAATTACTTGTCGTGCCATATATCAACGGAAACATCTCGACGAGTAGAATCTATCTAGCAGATCCTTGACTCAAAATAGACTAAGTTGTCAAGTCAAAATTCCCTTGCAAGATCATGGAAGCCCCTGGTGCTGCTTGGGTTGACATCAATGACAACCTCAGATCATCTTTAGATCAACAGTATTCATATAAGTTTAGGAAGAGATTACAACCAATGCCTTGAAGTTGCTGGTCTCCTCTGACGTATCCGAGTTCCCACACTTCTGCTAGAATCTCATGGATAGCCCCAACAATGGAAGTTTTAAGGCTTCTTCCCTTTAGTCTCAAACCAAACCAAACACACTATTCTCCCTCAAACATAAACTAGAGAGGTACAAGCTATAGATGTCTTGCTGATTATTCAAGCTCCAAATACAAGGACTAAAACTAGTGTAGCTTGTAAAAGGAGGGGTTTATATAGCTTGGATGGAGGAGAGATGGTTCCTCTTATCATGGGAGAAGAACTTATCTCTTGGATTGGTTCCATCCCAATATGGGAAAGGAGCCCAAACTAACTTCCTCGGCTCTATCCAGCCCAACCATTTACCAGACTTCCATTACGAAGCTTCTAGACCTGGAAGCTTCGACTCCATATTTAAAAAACTTGCCAAAAGAGGATCGGCGCGATTGAGAAAAGGCTCAGTAGCGTCGTACAGCACTAGTCCTGGTTTTAATCTCTGCAAATCGACCCAAGGAGGAAACTTGTCATTAGCGTCGGTCTTATAAACTAGGGTAAAAGGAAGATTCTTAGGAAATGATGCAAAAGGGAATCATTATGCTCATGAAGAGGGACATAATGGGAGTTTCTTCATGATGGAAAAGCATGTAGGGTTCACTGTAGAGGTCCTTCAGGATCGTGGAACGAGGAGTACAGGGACAATGACAAAATGTTGTGTAACAGATGCCCCCTAAAGCGTGATGGCCGAACTAGAGTGAGGGGTGAAATGCATTACAAGTAGATGCAGGGAACTGGAGTCCATCGTCGAAAAACATGCAAGCAAGTATAGATACATATACATCACTGAAAACTCTAACAAATTATACATGAATCATGGTATGGACACAGCCATCCAGAGAATGATCAAGTAAATGGATCCAAGGCATGGGCGTAGCATTCCAATAGAGAGGATCATATCGAAACCAAGGTATGGTCGGAGCCATCCAATAATGAGAAGGACCACATATAACAACTCATGGTATGGTCGCAGCCATCCGTCTGAAAGAGACATGTATATTAGCATGATAATATCACATTGCCTTGCAACCTGGACTTGTGTAATCTGAGCCCAGGGTCTTGTGCTCCAACACGACCTGATCGAAGTACAAATCCAAACATATGAATGAATGTGTTGAAGTCAAACATGCTAGAAAATCACTTGATTACCGGTCAATGATGTGAACCATTAACAAGCACGAGAGAAACCACCAATAATGACAATTTCTCTCAAGGTACTAGCAGCATAGTCCATGGAATGTGAATAAAGGAACTGAAGTCGAAAACCCGTGAAATCACCCGATCGAAAGCCAATGATGCGAACTTGTCATCAAGTGTGAAGAACTTGCGATTAGGGCATGAAAGCTCTAAGGTACTGGAAGGGAGTCTCTCGGCCATCTTCCTGGATAATGAGCTTAAGTCGATAGGAAGTGACTGTGTCGAAGGAGGGCCATGATGTATCCCACATCACTGACCTGAGATAAAGGGATGCAATGCTTTCATATGATACAGAGAATCAAGAGTAAGTGTAACTACAAAGGGACTAACTCTTGAACATATCGGCAACATGACTCTGGAGTTTGGTAGCTTTTGGATCCATAGGATTGGTGGTCATGATGATGTGGCAGAGATCAAATGGAAGGTAAAAATGAATGGCCCAAACTAGGAAGTTCAATGATGAAAAGGAGGATATCCCAACCCGACACTAGGCAAAAAGTGTCATGTTCAAGAGTGAGCTGTCGACACAACTGATAGAATTTCCCATTTTTCCCCACCATTTTTGGCAAGCACCCAAATTATTTTTTATCGCAAGATTGAAGGGGATAGCATGTGCTTGCATGTAAGTTCATCCTTTGGACGAATCCGACCCAATAAGTTTAATGAGCCTTAGGAAGGAGAAGCTCATGTTTGTCATGGTGACGAATCCAATGTCATTTAATGTTTTAACGAGTCTGAAAAAGGTGTAACTCGGTATCTTTTTCATATTTAGAGAGTTCGAAAAAGACACGGAGAAGAAAAATATACATGGTCCCTTTTCGTACATTTGTGTCTCTAGAGACCGAAAAGGTAGAAAATAATACTTGAGAGAACTGCTTGACCATTTCAGTCAAGGAGTACCTTTTTCATAAATAGTTCATCCCAGCGCGAAAAAGGGGTAAACGTATATTGGCTAAACGATGTTTCGCAGCATTTAACGAGTTCAAAACGACAAGAACTCGGTAATCTTTTCATTTTTAAAGAGTTGGAAAAGAGCTTAAAAGTGGACCCCCCATTTTTATTCTCTTTTACGAGTCAAAAAGGGAAAAATACTCGGTGATCTTTTCATTTGAGTTTTATGAGTCGAGAAAAGAGCTTAAACGTGACTCCAGTACCATCATCAATAATCTGTCACTTGTCGCTGCACAAAAGGTAAATGCATTATCCAATTTTTGAGGCAAAAATAGGTTAAAAATACTTTTAAAACCCTAATATTTCATGAAAAATGAATAAAAGGAGGAAAAAGTAATTAATTTTTACCATTTTACCATTTTACCTTGTGTGGAGCATTTTTCACCCATTTGTGCCCTAGATTTTCAGGAGCAGATTGCGGGAGATCCGGGAGGCCATTCGATGATCTGTCAGTTGTAGGTAAGAGCCAAGACCTTTAGCTTCATTTTAATGCTATTTTTTCTTGTTTTAATTGTTTTTTGGATTTCCTAAGGAGGATTTAGCAACAAAAAATTGCCCTCAATCGGCACGATTTCCGGGCACAGAATCACAACGATCGGGGTTATTAACACCGTCAAGCACGTCATCAGCATTACTGTTTTTAAAACAGTCGCATCAATTCCATGAACACAAAATTTTCAAATTTTTACCCAAATTTTCTTGATTTGATCCAAATTTCTCTAGCCAAGGATGATTATTGACTTGATTTTCTAGTTTTTGCAGGGAAAACATCGTGAAAAATGGTTGATTGGAGGGGATGTGAGCATGAGGACATTGATACACAGGGAATGGCAGACCCAAATTTCTTGAATTCCCTGAGGAATTGTGGGGTCCTCAAATTCTTCCTCACACCAGGTCTTCTGGCTCAACCCGATTTGTTGCAGTATTTGATCAGTGTCTGGGATGTCAATCGGGAAGTTTTTATGATCTGAGACCAAGAATTGGAGTTGGAAATTTCCAACATTTATTTCATCATAGGACTGTCCTGAAGAGGGGAACCAATAAATCTATATGGGACCAGGCCTATTGGGATAAGTGTGAACATGTTGCTCGCAGAACACTGCCCGGAAGCACTAAAATTGAATAGTGAAAAGATAGAGATCATGAGTGTTTAGGATCTTGTGCTGAAAGTGTTGTTGTTGACCATCAATAGACTGGCTGGGGCTCAAGCACAGCATGATTCCAACAAGTCGAAGTTTCAGTATGCTATCGATTGTACAGTGTCGATTATCTTCAACTGGACAGAAGCCGTGAAGGTAAACATGAAGCGCTAGATATCAAAATCCAAGGCAGGAAACCTTAAGCAATTCTACTACGGTTTCGTGTTAGTAACCTTGTTTTTGGAGAAGGTCCTGCTATTTCACTACCAGCTTGCTGAGGTGGAACCGCCATTGCCACGAGACCCACGGATGGTCCGTTGGAGTGCATTGATGCCTAGGATTACTGGGGCCCAACATATGTCATATAAGCTTGCCTTCTTCTCGTGGCTATGGTGACAGTTGATCGTAGTAGAGGATTGGCCCTATAGCAATACCGACTTCTGCGGCGATCCAGATATGCCGCTCCCAGAGGGAGAAGATTATGACGATGGAGGTAAAAACAAACAATTTTTATTTTTTATTTTTTATTGTTTTTGAAATACATGCATTCATGACATTTTGATTTTGTAAATGCAAATGTGGGACCAGAGTGTCCTGCCGGGATGTCCCTGATTGTCGGCGGATTGCTCAGCAGTTTGATATCGCTCCTTATTAAGAAGGAAGTGATAATGAGGAGGATATCACACGAAACCTCGAGGGATTGACCCATGGTATCCCAGAGTATGCCCAGGTGGGAGGTATGCCATGCCAGTATCAGAGGCACATAGTGGGGGTATCAGTACGGATCCACCGACTGCTGACTCGTGTAGTACAAGCAGTTATGTGCTACTATGAACCCCATGCCAAGTAGTTCATAAGTTTAGCATTTTTCATTTTTAAGGCTTGCAAGCCAAGGATGTATTTGAACACATATATTATTTTTTGGGGTTTTGATGTATGACAAACATTATCAACATATATGTATGTTATATTTCCTTACTTACTATGGTACAAATGTTTCTTTTTTTCACATGTTTCGCAAATGTCTATCCAACACATAATTAGCTAATGCATCTGTCAATGTATCCATATGCCTATGAATATGATGATATGTAATGTAATCAAATTTCTCTCCAATAGATGAATATGCAAATACATTCTCAATATCTGAGGGTTTCTGACAGAATATTGCCCGTTGAGTTGAAGAACAAAAAGTTGTGAATCAAGGTTGACAACCAATTCCTGGATGTCAAGAGCGATAGCTTCTAACAACAATTCGATAACTGCGCTATACTCAGTAATGTTATTAGTTGTTCGACCTAAACAAATACCTTGAAGATCAATCAACTCACCATGGGGGTCATAAATGGCCCATGCCGTGGATGATAGATTCTGGGTACTACGGAAAGCACCATCAACGAAACCGATGTGAGGAGACACAGACATCTGCAAAGCAAGTAAAAACATAATAAGCAGGAAAGTTGCTTGAAAAAAAACACACCAAACCACACTGCACAAAAATGAATAACACACTATTATACAAAAGTAGCCATGCAAGATGACCTAGGCATAGTAATTTTTGAGATAAAGCCCATTACAAGGCTTGTCTAAGGGATTTCCCTCATAATCAATTAGCTCATAAGCCCCTTTCTGTAACACACGTTTAATAATGTAGGGCCCATGCCACATGGGTTCGAACTTACCTGCCCCCATCTTATCATTAGCCTGATCATACAGAAGAACCAAATCGCCCTCAGAAAAAGCTCAAGGAGAGATAGACTAATCAAAATGGGACTTGACCTACTTTTTTTGTGCTTCGATGACCAAAGCAACAAGACGGCGAGTCTCATCCAGTCGTTCTAAATATAAGAGGTGCTCTTCTTGAGGTGAGGTCTCGGGGAGAAGTTCGACAGCCAACTTAAGTGAGGGAATTTCGCACTCAATCAGTAAAGTTGCTTCCAGACCGTAGACTAGTTGGAACAGTGTGAATCCAGTTGCGTCCTTGGTTGAGGTTCAGTAAGCCCACAGAGCTGAAAAGAGCATGAGATTCCAATTTGACTTGTGCATCCCAATGGTGCGTTGAAGCATCGTAACCAAGACTTTGTTCACAGCTTCAACTTGGCCATTGGCCTGAGGGTAATATGGGGTTGAGCCATCATGGCGCAAACCCAACATAGAAGTCAGCTCAGCCATCATGTAATCTCAAAAATGGGAGCCATGGTCGGTGACAATGGCCTGAGGCACTCCAAACCTGGAAATAACGTGATTGAATAGAAATTGAGCCGTCGTTTTACCATCCACAGAATATGTAGGCATCGCTTCGACCCATTTGGTGAAATAATATACAGCAACTATAATATAACCATGTTCCCTGGTCGAATGAAGGTTACATGTCATATAGTCAATGCCCCATTTGGAAAAAGGACCAATGGTAATAACAGAATGTAGGTGAGTAGGTGGGGCGCGCATTTTTCGCTAATAAATTTGGCACACATGGCACTTGCGAACAGCAAGGATGCAATCCTTGAAGATGGAGGGCCGAAAATAACCAGCGCAAAGGATTTTTTAAGCAATAGCATATCTAGACAGATGACCGCCACATGCACAAGAATGGCAATCATTCAAGACTCTCTCAACCTCCTTGAAAGTGAGACAATGGCGAAGAATTGAATCGACACCGATGTAGTATAAAGTATCTCCAAATATATGATAAGGTTGGGATTGATGCCGAATGCATCGTCGATCATCCTTGGTTAATGCAGACCAGAAGGTGGATGTCTAGAGATACACAATGATATCACCGTACCAGGGGTCGAGAGTCCTAATCAGGAAAAGAGTCTCGTCTAAGATCTGCTCATCAGCGCCAACAGGAAGAGAAGTAGAGGGAAGGGAGCAAACCAACTCAGCAAATACCAATGATTTATTAGATTTTGGCAATATTGAACACCAAATTGAATTCTTGGAGGATGAAAATCCACTTAGAATACTTGCCCCCCAACAACTGATGAGTCAGGATGTGGGTCATGGGGTTGCATTCAGAAATCACAGTGGTAGTGCAGAGGAGAATGTAATGTCGAAAGTGCTAAACAGCCTGTACGGCAGCCAAAGCCAACTTCTCAACGTGAGCATAATGTGTCTCGGTGTCGAGGAGATTGCGACTAAGGTAGTAAATAACATGTTCATTTCCTTCGTCATCGTCCTGTACCAGCACCATAGTGATGGTACTAGAGGTTGCAGCTAGATAAAGGTAGTAATCACGATGATAGTTCAGAGGGTGCAGCAAAGCAACATTTATGAGGACAGCTTTTAAGTCATCAAAAGACTTTTGGGCAGCCTCATCCCAAACGAACGGGTTCCTTGCTTGAGAAACCGGGTGAACCCTAGAGATAGCTCAGCATAGTTCAGTACGAAATGGCCAACGAAATTTGCTTTTCCCTGCAGACTCTGGAGTTGATGTAATGAAGATGGAGGGGGTAAATTAACAATGGCCTCAACTTTAATAGGATCAAGGTGAATGCCTTCTTTCAAAACGATAAAGTAGAGGAGTCATTCGGATTCAATGCAGAAGACACATTTAGGCAGATTCAGCTAAACGTGGTAGTGTCTACAGCAATAAAAATTTTCCGAAGATGATCAGGATGATCATGGCATTTACGAGAATGAGTGGGGATATCATCCAAGTAAGGTTGAACGATGTTTCGAATGTCGTGGAATGCATAAGACATCGCTCTCTGAAATGTAGCCCCAGCATTCTTAAGGCCAAAAGGGAGCTTTTTATACGTGAAGGTTCCCCATGGACAGATAAAGGTTGTCTTATCTTAATCAGCTGGCGCAATGTTTATCTGGTTGTAACCAAAAAAATCGTCCATAAAGGAAAATAATTCACTCCCAACACATTCATCAATGATCTGGTCAATGAAGGGAGTGGGGTAATTATCCTTTAGACAGGCACGATTAAGATCACGGTAATCGACGCAAACGTGAATAGTGCCTTGTTTCTTTCTCACCTGTACAATATTCGACACCCAATCTGTAAGAGGAATCAGATAAATAAATCCATCTTTTATAGGAGTGTCGCTTTTCTAGGGTGCACTGGGCAAAGCCGTTGGCAGACGGGCTTCGCATGATGGTAAGTCAGAATTTCGTGCACGACTATACTTGGGTCAATGTCAGGCATTTCTTCATATGACTATGCAAACACATCCTAGAACTCTTGGAACATACAAGTATAAAGCTTGATCTCATCTAGAGAACAAGTTACCCTGATATGGACATTTTCAACAACACTAGGCTTGACAGAAATATCAATTGGCATAGTTTGGGTAATGTTACCCATGTTCACTTCGGACCAAAATTCATGAGTCATGATCGGCATCTAAAGTGGTATGGTCAGGAACTGAGAAGAGAACTTCTCAAGACAAGTAGACATGACTGTCGGGCCAGACAAGAAAGAGGAATGATGATGAGTGTCATTGCAAGGTACTTCCTCCAGAGGCATAACTTCCATGATACTCTCATCAAAAAGAAAAGTATCGGCTAAGAGATCGGGAGATTTTGAAGAACCAAGCCATGGGGATTAAGAATACGCATCGAGAGATGTTCTCGAAATAGAGAAATCAGAGGATACCGAAGGCGAAGCCGAAACAATTTCCACATAATTAATTTCGGTAGGGCTTAAAGGCATAACTTTGCCCCATGTATCAACAAGATCTAGTGAGGAAATGACCCAAGGGTTAGACTTGACCGAGACCATGTTGACAGAGGCAACCTGAGGAGGTGGGAGCGGAAAAATAACCATCAGGGTGGGATCTTTAAAGAGTCCTACCCCCACACTCTCATAAGGAGCACCGGTGTGCTTCACATAAGGAACATTTCCATCTAAGGAGGAAGAGGCAAAGAAGGATAGTTGGTCGACTGTGACTATCTTCCCTTGATGAGGAAAACGAATCATGCAGAAAAGGGAGGAGGCTACAGCATTCACGGAATGGGTCCAACTCCGTCCGAGTATAATATTGTAGTTAAGATTAGTGTCAACAATCTCTACTTCGACGTGTACTGTCTTGCCCTCCAAAGTAATGGAAATGTTTGGAAGGACATTGAATGGTCGCGAATCGCGTCTGTCAAAAGCTTCCAAAGTGTTAGGGAACTGGTTCAGAGTAGGAGAACCAATTTCCTTCCAACAAGCGACAAACATGATGCAGGTAGAAGCACCTTCATCGATGACAGTCCTATGAATGGTTTTCTCATTTATGATCACTTGAATGAGAAAGGAAATCTGATGAGGTAAACGTGGAACGTGGTTTTCTAGGTCAAAATAAATGATATTAGAGTCAGTTGGATCAATACCCTGAATAGTCGATAGTAATGATTTCCGCTAAGAAGGACATCTTTGAAGGACCTCAAGAGCAGACATAGTTGATGGCGCTTGAGCCAAATCTTCAACAATGTTATAATGTTGAGCGGCTCAAGCGTTTGGATTATACGAGGACTTTCGTAGCACACCTCGAGAAGGTGGTCGAATGGCGGAATCAAGATTAGGTCGCTCTATATGGAGAGGACCAGAACTGGATGGGGTAGAAGAAGAAGGGGTACCTTCTTTCTCTTTCCCTGCTGTCAGGGTAGGAGTTTGATAATCTTTTGACCTGGTAGCCACGTTAATCGATGTATTCATCATGAACACTTATGAACCTGTGGAAGCAGATGACTGAGGCTGGTCTACCATTTGGGTCTACTGGGATGGAAAGGGCTCTTTCAAGACAGCTGGGGTCCCTTTGAGAAAACGACTAACTTCGGATCATCTGGGACAATCCTTAGTATAGTGATCCTCCTCACAGATGAGGCATGGATATTTGGGCTTCCATTGGAAGCATCACTAGCAGACGACTTAGGAGGGCCCTGTTTCAAGGCATCGGCTTTACCCTTGCCTTTGCCTTTCTTCTTACCTTTATAGGATTTGTTCGCTACGGTAGGCTGGACATCGTGCACCTCTGAGGTTTTACCAGGGCCAAGTGAATTGCTAGAGGAATCATTGGAAGCAATGTTGGAGACCAACATCTGTTTGGAAGAAGATTTTGTAGGGCTCTGAGTCACTGAACCAATTACTCCATCAACGGGAGGTGTAGCCAGAGACTTAGATGTCGTCAAAACAGATGATGGTCTAGGCACATTGGGTAACATATCATATAACGTTCCGGATTGTGAATAGACAAGGTCTAGATACTGGGCACGCGCGATGGCTTATTCTTCAGTGAAGCATCCACCCATAGCAATGTCCTTAGAAATTTGCTGGCGAATGATTTGGTGAACTACTATGTCAACAACTGATCAGCAATCTCAAACTTAATCAGGTGACGCCTACATCTCCATTCATGGATGTGATCGGAGATGTGGGTCGCAGTGTCTTTCTTGAGTGACATTAGCATATGGGTGCCAGTTTCATAGCGAACCAGCAACTAGAAATGTGTGAGAAAGGCCATGGCAAGAGTGTTAAAGTCATGATAGGTATTTCGAGGTAGCTCGATATACCACTTGGCTGCAACACCTGTAAGAGTTCATTGGAAAAGCTGAAGACGAATGGAATCATCAACATAGGAATTCAAGGAGCACCAGAGGTGATATGTCATCACATGGGCTTGTGGATCCTCTTTTGCTTTTCCTTCAAACTTCAGACAATCACTTGGGATCTTGGATGGAACTGGAGGCCAGTATGGCGAATGAAGAATCGGGTCATTCATGAGTCTAGACACATCTAGAAATTCTAGTGTAGCCAAGAACAACAATTGGGTATTGAAAGGCATTTGAGGTCGATAAGTGGACCCAACTGGTAGGACCCATCCCTGCTGGTAAGGATTTTGTCCCCATAGTGGAGGTTTTTTCCATACAGCATTTGACTTTTCCCCCACTGTAGGTTACCTTTCCCATAGGGAGGATTCTGACCTTGAAAGCCTTGAAGTTGTCCATACATAGGTTGTTGATAAGCAACATATGGGTTAAAAGGTTGTTGAGCTTGTTGGCCTTGGACATATGGATTTTGCACCTGATGTCCCTAAGCATAAGGGTTTTGAACCTGTTGCCCCTGGACAAAAGGTTTTTGAACCTGCTGCCCTTGGACGTAAGGATTTTGCACTTGTTACCCTTGGACATAAGGATTTTGGACCTATTTCCCTTGGACAAAAGGATGTTGAACCTGTTGCCCTTGGACATAAGGATTTTGCACCTGTTGCTGCAGGACTTGACCCTGACCTTTCCCTTGCAAAGGTTGACCTTGTTGATATGAGTATAAGGGTTGTTGTTGCCCGGGTTGACCTTGTTGTTGTAAGGGCTGACCTTGCAGCTGTAAAGGTTGTCCTTGCAGCTGCAAAGGTTGACCTTGCGTAGCAATAGGCTAGGAGGATTGCAGCACATACTGCACTTGCACCTGCATGGTTTGTTGCAACAGTTGTGAGGGTTGCCCATGCGGTTGTTGCAGTTGTCCTTGCTATGGCATTATCTGCCCTTGCTGCTGCATGGATGACCCTTGATGCAACGAAGGTGGCCCTTGCTAATGCAGAAGCTATCATTGCTGCTACAAGGGTACTTGAACAGTTCCTGGAGTGACACCTTGAAAGTTCCCGAACTGTATCTGGCCATATCCACCAAGCGCGATGGACGAACCAGGCTGGACATAAGGTCCAAGCTGAGGGATGTAAGGTGAATTAACCATCGCTTGTGAACCATATGGAACATAAGGAGGTTGGTACTGAACCTGAGCCACATTAGGCTACTGGTACTAGATGTTACTTGACCCAGATGGACCAACAAGGTTCGGCTGTTGGTACTGGACATTACTCAATCCAGCAGGACCAACAGGGTTTAGAATGGCACCTGAAGAGGGTTGGTTCATTCCAACCATGTGAGCTTGTGAGCCACTCACATTGGTTGTGCCAGACATCATAGAAACATTTGGACTTTGTCCCTCAGGCGGTATAAGTAATTATGAGATCTTGGAATGTGCAAATAATTAATATAAGTAAATGATCTTTGCAACAACCTCACCCTTAAATACTGGCATTGAGCTACTCACATTGGTTGTGCCAGACATCATAGAAACATTTGGACTTTGTCCCACTTACTGGAGGGATCGAAGAACTGACAGAGACATGACTCGAGAATTGCAGTTGAACCGGACGGGTTACTTGGACCAACGAAACAAGAGGATTCGGAAATGTGGGTTGCACCGTAACTAAAGTAGCTGCAGAATGCACCATCGGTTGGGAGGTCAGATTCTGAATGAATGGACCTGAGGTAGGCATAGCGCCAGACTACCAAATAGGGTTGTAATATAGCAATGAGACACTAGGCATACCAAAAACCAACTGAGCTAAAGTCATGTAATTACATGGTAACTCAGGATGAACACTTGTCGGAATGCTTCTCGTGTAGGAGAAAGCTTCAAGAGGGAAATGATATTCCTGCTCCTCGACTATGCGTGGAGTGGAAACCTTCGAGTGACCCAGAGAGGAGACTAGGATTTTACCTTCTGATTCCATGGGTGAAAACAGGGGATGACGGACTACCAAAGATGTTGAAGGGGATAATTCCAAAGGAATACGTGGTTGATCGTACTGACTGTATGAACGCTGCGGTGAAATCACAATAGGATCAAACAAAAGATTCAAAGGATAAACAACCAATCCAAGTTGACCTTCAGAAGTTGGCAGACTCTCGGGAGTTTGGATAGGATTATTTGGAGATTCTGGGCCAATGTCAGAAAGTGACCCAGTATCTGAGGGAGGGGGAGGATGAGATGAAAAAGGTTGAATGCTCAAAACAATTCCAAGTTCAACACCTTGGTCCTCAAGTGACTGCGGCAATTCAGGAAAAGGCTCCTCAAACGATCTTTCAGACAGAGGAGAGGAAGAGGAACTAGGCGAACCTGATGGTTCAACCACGATGATTTTGTCTCAATTAACCAGAAGAGAGAGATTGATTCCAAGGCTTTAAAATGTATTTAAAGGTATACTCACAATGTGGTCTAGAAAAAGACTAACAGGAATGTTATATGATTGTGGGCAACAATTTTTAAGACGCAAAAACAAACTGGTGCTCTTTCATGTTTTAAGAGTCGAGAAAGAAGCAAAGGTGACTCTATCACTTTCGATTTGAAACGAGCTCGAAAGAATAAGCGCTCGGATGATCTTTTATATTTAGCGAGTCAAAAAGATGAAAATAACTACTCAGGATAAGCTAGGAAAAAAGGATTACCAGGTAACCGTGAACTGCAGAATACCTCCTGATGAACCGAGAAGTACGGGCAGGAAATCTCCCTGAATGTTGTGTTCGGTGTATCATGTTTACAAGGCGGCAGACTCGGCTTCCTATGGATAAAGGATTGCAACCTAGAGGGGTCTCCCTTTATATACGCGATGGTACGGGGAGCACAAGTCTGTACTAGCATTGTCTAATGCCGAAGTGAACGACAGCTGCTAGGTTTAAAGACGTCGGAACACTTCTATAGCCTAGACCTTCTAAATGTGACTGTTAGGTTTTAAATGTGCCTTAGGTTAATTGAATACATTTTAAATTTTATCTTGAAATTATGTCTCGGTTTTCAGGCCTTATCGATGTGACTCGAAAAACTCCTATATGCAACTAAATGAGACAAGACCCTTTCAATTCGATGAATTGTTTACACTAATGAGAGTAGAAAACACACTTAATGCAACAAACAAGCAATTGAAATCAAAATGACCTTTTCACTACTTCGCTTTTTGAAAACAAAATGATGAAAAACTCTTTCCAATTCCTATCTTTCCTATCAAACGCACTTCAAGTAGTCCTTTCACTAGTAAAGAGAATTCATTTCTTTTCCAATGCAAATGACGATGCAACTCTAGTCTTCAATGATGCTAACTAATGTAACATATTGATTCAGCAAACTAGAATTATGTATTTTTCAATGAAATGATAAAACGAATCTTTCACAAACACTTCAATGAAAATTTTTCAAAACAATCAACCTCAAGCAAATGCAAAGCACAAAAGAGAATTCCTTCCAAACTAATGATGCAAAGACTCAACCAAAAACAATATGATCAATGTGATCTATGCCCGAAAATAGACGCTTAATCAACAAACGAAACTTTTCAAACTTGTTAAATGGAAATCAAAGCAACAAAAGGACTAAAAAACGAAATGAAAGGAGAAACTTAACTAACAAATTGACTTTCTAAGCACACAAACAGGTGAATGGATGATGAACTAGATGCCCTAGGGCTACAAACCATCCAAGGACTCAAGAAACCAAGTGAAGAAAAGGAAAACCAAACAAGCATATAAACCAAGCTAATGGAGCTTTCCAGTCAGGGAGAACACAGTCAAAACAAGCTAAGAGGTAGAAATCAAGAGGGAAAGACACATTGGTTATGATCTAGGGGAAACCCTAATCTTCACCTACAGGAATCAACGTGACTGCCTCACTGACAACAAGCGGGAGAAGGGGGTTGGAGCGATTTTTTTAATGAAACCCGCGTTGATTAGCGTGACTGTCAAAAAAATAAATGCGCTGACCGAGGATTCAAGGAAAAAATAAAAAATTCAAAGGCTAAAACCAAACTTGCTGCTGTAAATTTCAAACTCAGAGCAGTAAACCAGGCAAAGAATAAAAAACTAAAGGAAAATGGTGATACTAGAAAATTTCACACAAAACCATAAAATGACAATCAATCAAACAGATGGATTGGCTCCCCAACGAAGTCACCAATTTCTGATGCAAGTAAATTCTCAGTGCAGACATAAAGAACTCCTCTAGCCCGAGAGAGCGAGTCTAGCCACAAACAAATAATCTATGGAAAACTTCCTTAAGCTAGAATCAAATCCGAGGGCCTACCTCTTAGAACGCTATTCTGCTTGGTGATGATCCTGCTTCCTTACTCCAGCTACTTTTGTTTCCTTCCTTCGAATACCTGAAAAAGAAAACAAACAAAAACAACAAACGTGATAGCAAACAAATTTTATTCAGCCTACTTAACAGGTCAAGGAACATTAAGCCATCAAATGTAAGATAACACTTCAATGTAGGAAATCAATTAATAGTTGTATTCATATAAGTTCAGAAAGAGATTACAACCAATGCCTTGACGTTGTTGGTCTCCTCTGACGTATCTGGGTTCCCACACTTCTGCTAGCATCTCATGGATAGCCCCAACAATTGAAGTTTTAATGCTTCTTCCCTTTAGTCTCAAACCAAACCAAACACATTATTCTCCCTCAAACATAAACTAGAGAGCTACAAGCTATAAATGTCTAGCTAATTATTCAAGCTCCAAAAATACTAAGACTGAAACTAGTGTAGCTTGTAAAAGGAGGGTTTTATATAGATTGGATGGAGGGGAGATGGTTCCACTTATCATGGGAGAAGGCCTTATCTCTTGGATTGGTTCCATCTTAATAGGGTAAAGGAGCCCAAACTGAATTCCTTGACTCTATCCAGCCCAACCATTTACCAGACTTCCGTTACGAAGCTTCTAGACCTAGAAGCTTCGACTCCATATTTAAAAAAATTTCCAAAAGAGGATCAGCGCGACTGAGAAAAGTCTCAGTAGCATTGTACGACGCTAGTCTTGGTTTTAATCTCTGCAAATCGGCACGAGGAGGAAACTGGTCATTAGCATCGGTCTTGTAAACTGGGTAAAAGGAAGATTCTTGGGAAATGATGCAAAAGGGAATCATTATGCTCATGAAGGGGGACATAGCATGCATGGTTCATTGTAGAGGTCCTCCAGGATCGTGGAACGGGGAGTACAGGGACAGTGAGAAAATTTTGTGTAACAATGCCCACTATAGTGCTTCCCAACATTCAACTTGGAATATGTGTCCCATGATCTTGGTCTTATTTTTCCTTTATTATCCTTTATTACATGAAACTTTAACCTGGGCCTATTATAAACCCCTCCCCCTTGTGGGAACACCGCCCTTGGTGTTCTATGACACCTATAACCAGCGAACCACTGACAAAAAACAAACTGCCTATGGAGCTTTATAACACAGCTCGTTGCAATATTTACAATGACAATTGTTGAAAACATAACAAACATATCATTTACTGGAGCTTTATAACACAACTCATTACATTATTTACAATAACAACCACATATACTTATGCACATTTGCTTCAACCAACAAATAGACATACTATTTATGGAGCTTTATAAATCCAACTCGATACAATATTCATGATAATATACACATACATACACATTTACATTTGCTTTAACAAGTAATAAAAGGATATGATGCCTACATCAGTAACAAGGGAATCCAGAAGCTCACACCTCCACCCTCAAAGTAATACCAGGATTCACCTCCTTCCCAGGAAGTCCAAAATCCACTACCAAATTCAAAGTCCACATCCAATATTAGCGCTACAATATTTGTGCTACTTGTTCCCTTAGTGAATAGTTATCGGTTCATTATTCTAGGGCACACTCCCAATGTGCTTCTGATTCCATCTAGAAATGTTAATGAACAAAAATAATTCATTCCCTAGTATTCCCTCCTCTGCTACACAGTCCCTCGGGAAATCCATTCACCCCCTTCCATGCAATCACTCACCTTCCAATTTCCCTTACATCCCCTTCTCTGCTACACATTCCCTCGAACGATCCACCCCTTGGTAAGGTTTCCTCACATCGGAAGGTCCAAAAACCAATGCATATCCATACCTCAAAACCATCATATCAGCCATAGCAAGCTCATGGCAATCAATGGACACTATTGGGTACTAGTGTCCCAGAATGTCCCTACTCCTAAATACTTTACCATCGCATTGTTGCATGTTCCAATTCCTTTTTTTTGTTGCTGTTAATTCTTGCAGTCAGTTCAACCACCCAAACCAGGCATTTCCCTACTTTCTTGTACCAAGCACATAATTGCCATTAAACTAAAAGGAATTCAAATAAATTTAAATCATACCTCATTGGTGTCCCATCAATAAGGTACATTGCAATTATGTTTACTTCCTGTCACAACAAGTCAAACTATCTCTTTGATTAAATCATCATGTATAAACATATCACACCCAGTTAGCCCAAAACTCAACCGTCATAAATCAGAATCATAAATCATGTGCATAAATAAAAACTGAAATAGTTACTGATACTTATCTTTCAAATGGTTCTTTGCTTCTTCTTTTGTTCTTTGTCCTTTTTGTACACACACTGAATTCGTTTCCAAACACGGAAAACACCCAATGCCTTCTCTTCTATTCAATCACGTACGCACACTGGATTGGTTTCCAAACCCAGCAAGCACCTAGTGCCTTCTCTTCTCTTCAAAGCAAAAAGGGAATCCAAAGACTATACCACTGCCTCCCTTAATATTAGTAACAACAGCATCTAGATACTAAACCACCTCTACCCTCAATATCAACAACTCTAGATTGGTCTCATCTTAAGTTGTCCAAGGCTCCAAGAACTAGTAACTCAACCCATAGCCTTTTAGGGCTCCAAAGCATTTGTTCCAACAGCAGCTCCAAAAAATGGTAATTCAACCGAGGCTCCAAAGCATTTGTCCCAACCTACAGCTCCAGGAACTAGTAACTCAACCGAAGTTGTTCTAGGGCTTCCAGAGCGTTTGTTTCAACCCATAACCATAGGGAACCCGAGAACCAAACCCCTTCACAACACATACACATACATAGTGTACAACACAACACATACACCTGGTGTACAACACTACACATACACTGACACCTGGTGCACAACACAACACATACACCTACACCCAGCATATAACAAAACACATATATGTACACATAATACAATACAACTAATACACATGTCACGTACAATGACTACACAATACTCATGACACAGTACTACATGTAAAACATATACACAACAGTAGTAATGTACATCTAGAGACCATGTTATCTCTACCAAGCAACCTTGCCTCTAGTATCTTCCCCATACCTTACTGTGTGCATCGACAGTCCAAATCTTGGGTCTATGGCTCTTTCCTCTATCCATGCTTGTCCTAGCATGCCATAGATCACATTGCTTTTATTCCGCTGATGTATCCTTTGGAGTTACCTGCCATGTCATAAACATAGGCATAATATCAAAATCGTATCCACATGATATTAACCTCATAGATCTTTCAGGGTTATTATGCCCACTTGATTCCTCATAATCATGAACCTTCTCATGCCATTCATTTGCATAAAGTAATCATTATTCCACAAGAATGATCTTTGACAACCCTGTCAGACAATGGAATTCATACATACATATATACATATATAGACATCAGCATAGTCATTATTACAACATAATTATAAGATATCATAAGGTCAAGTTTAGGAGAACTCCCTTTATCCATGCAATGTGTGCATAGCATTGAGAACAATAGTTCCAAACATATCCAAGGCATCTGACGCCTCAAACCCATTCCACTTACCTTTCATGGTAACATTTCTTATGATTTTCCTTACATTTTCCATTTACCCCAATGGACCCAACCAATCCAACTGGTTGTCATATTCTTTCCTTCATCCTCTCTTATACATGCACCGAGCTTCATCTGGGTCTTACATTACCTATTTGGTTTCATTCATCTCTCACTGAGATCCATTAAATTTCCTTTCCCAACCATTCCCAAGACCATCAAAACACAAAAGGTAAGAACAATAAGAAAATGAGAAGAAAACCAAACAATAATATAACACCACAAATAAAGTGGCATGGCCATGCATCAGACACAATCAAAACCACAAATCAAGTGCAAACAAATCACAAAATACTGAAAGCATAAAACTAGAAACAAACACCATGACTCAACCCCATGGTTCCCCAATGCTTCCAAGGGAAATCTCAACCCAAGCCTTTTTCAAGGTCTATGGCATTATATTTTTCCATGCAATTCCCAACATCATACTGCCATAAACACATAACTTTCGGTGCATAAATGAATATAACAATATACCATCTACCTTACCTTGTTGTACCCAGTATGTTGCCCAGCAAATGAACACCTACACATATCATCTCCCAAGGTATTATGATTCCCTTGACGAATCCAACCATAACTAAAAACCAATTTTTATGCCTACATCTGATCAATCGTCTACCATGTAGCTTCATCGGCCCCAAAGTTCATTCACACACTTTAACTTTCTCTATTACCCGGTCTTGGAGCATGAGATCCTTCTGCTACATGATGCATCGAAGCTCTACCTAGAACTCTACCTTTGGTTCCACCTTCCATCTCAAGAATGGATTTTTGATGACTTGATTATATGTTATCCACTGTTGAATAGATTTGGGGAATTCTTTGGCCTAAATCCCCAATTTTCAATGCCTTTGCGCATTGTAGATCTGAGGCCTACCACACACCCACTGCGCGCTCTAATACAAAGGGAAAACATTCATGTGATGATCTCCATCACAGGTTCAACACCACAAGGGTTCTGCATCTTCTGACATCAAACTCATCCCAAATCATCTCCTGTCAAGTGTATCCAAAGATCTACCACCTTTGACTGTATCATATTTATCCAACCTATGTCTTCTAAGAGACCTGTTACCATAAGCCCCATTAGTATCTTCTTCTTGTCCATAATTGATCCCCACCTGTCCCTATCTCTGCAAATCTGAAAAGCTCTAAAGGATGAATGCATTAACTTATGCTTGTTTTCCCTAAGTTGTTGCAATCCTTTCCTATGTCTCAATCAACTTGTCATTTTCTACCTTGCAACTTCTAATCTCTACCCTCAAAATCCTCAATGTATCAGCCAGATTAGGAGAATACTCTTCTCCTTGTTGGCTCAACTGACCTTTTCCATTCCGTAGATTTCATGTCAGGCCTATAAGGGGAGTCATGTGAATCATAGTCCACTAATATTCTCTTCATCCTTGATCTTCTATTGTTCTACAACATACCATGTTAAATAAACCAAATGGATGACATAATCAAACGCATAACTTAATGTATCGCAGGAGAGGCTATCTCGTATGCACAACCCATCTAGATTAGTACGACACAATGACACAAGTATATCAACTCATACATGAATATCATAATCATATCCATATGCACAGGCTAATCCACATTAGCACGATACATATAATATCAAGAACTTAATTTCAATCACAATAATCATCATGTCTATGACCGCAATGCATATAATAACAAGTTATTATCACACATGACTAACTGATGCATGTGCATGTGACCGCACTAATCAACTATCATATATCATGCATGTAACCACAACAGCAATAGAATGACAGGCTTGCATATAGCCATGATTCATATAACAGCCATTAAAAATAATACCTACATGCCAACATATAATACCTCTATGACGATATGATTTTACCACGAGGTCTAGTGATGCAACCTTGCTCTGATACCACTCTGTAACCATGCCTCCCAGCATCTACCCTCTTTTACAAGGTCCCAGGGTAAATGTGAGGCTGAGTGCTACTATGACATGACCCAACCTACAAGTTCCAGTGATGGAAGTGGGACCTACAAACTAACAACTTATTGATACCCCTCAGGAGCACTAGATCACCCAGAAGCCAGTCCACAACCTATGATGACCATATCATGAGCTAGAAATTCATTTTCTTAAGACTAACCCCCAACCACAAGCACAACAAGAAAAGAGTGTGGTTATGAGGCCCCAACTACATGCACAAGCCTACTTCCATGAAGTTATGACCTAAATCCTTCAGTTTTGTACATGTGGTTTCGGCAACTGTGCCACCTTTTCAAGCTAGCCTCCAAACCACTACCCCAAATTGTCTATAACTTTCCAAAATCATGATTAAGATGACAACAATGCCAAACATTAAAAATTGAACAAGATCTTGACCTAGACATGCCTAGTGCACATTAGACATTTCGTCAGACACATGGTAAACATGTAAGCTACAATTCATGAATGCATATTTCGTCATAAACCTCTGAACTTCATTTGAGAAACACCAAGAGGGTCTAATGACATCTCAAGTAGCTTCAACAACACTTGTTTGTAGGTTTTAACCCCGTACAAAAATTACCTATATACGAATTCTAAAACACAGAAAATAAACAATGCGAGAGCATAACACATAAAACACATATACACAAAGATTTTCCCCTGGATCCCAAAACCGAGACTACCAACTTATTTTTTCATTATATACCTTTCAATGTTACAATACATATTTATACATGCCAAAGCATCCAATACCATGGACCGAAAACCATCGTGTCCAAAACCATGGACGAAAACCATCGCGTCCAAAACCATGTGTGAAAACCATGCACAAAACCATAGGTAGGTCTGCCCAACCTAATATAGGGTCCAAAAAAAAATTCCTGGGGTTGCTGCCCCGGACCCCGTAGAGTGGGGCTACCCACCCCCCTCTAACCCCCTGACTAACTACGTGGACTAGTCATGGAAAGAATATAACACAACCCAACATTCTCCCACTTGTTGTTTTCTTTCCAAAGGGGGCCACAGGAGAGCTTAGTCATTTATCCAGCCCTGCAACGCCCATTATTTCTCTACACCAAGAGAAATTCTCAGAGCTCACAGATTTTTTCAATGCATCTACAGTATTCTTCAAAGTGTCCACCTTTACCAGCAACACCTTTTTGTCTTCTATCATATCCCTCACAAAGTGATACTGAACATCAATGTGTTTTGTCTTTGAATGTTAAGCAGGGTTATTTGCCAAGAAAAATGCACTTTGGTTGTCACAATCTATCCTTATAGCTCCCTGTACTAACCCCATACTTGAACACAATATCTGCAACCAAATTGCTTCCTTTCTTGCATGAGTAGCTGCCATGTATTCTGCCTCTGTAGTTGATAGTGCCACTACAGATTTTTTTCTTATTCATCCAACTGAATGCACCTCAAAATAGGTTAAACACATACCCACTTGTAGATCTTCTCTGATCCATATCTCTAGACCAATCTGCATCAACAAAGCCACGAATATCCAAAACGTTGTCCAATCTTGGTCTTCCTTAGTAGCACAAACCATAATCACTAGTGCCATGCAAATACCTGAAAACCTACTTCACTGCTGTCGAATGTTCCTTTCCTAGTTTTGATATAAACCTGCTCAATACTGCCACTACATGTGCAATGTCTAGTCTAGTATAGACCATTGCATACATCTAGCTATGGACTGCACTTGCATATGGAACACGGGACATGTCCTCTTCCTCTTCTTATGTCTTGGGACACTGTTCAGTAGATAACTTTACACCTACAAGAATAGGAACCTTCATCGGTTTACTATCCTACATATTAAACCTCTACAATATTGTCTCAACATACTTCCTCTGGTTTAACCAAAGCTTCCTCTTTGCCCAGTCTCTTTTAATTTCCATGCCCAAAATATAGTTTGTAGCACCAAGATCTTTCATGTCGAATTTGGAGGACAATTGGGTCTTCAAATCCTGGATAATTTCTTTGTCATTTCCAACCAGAAACATATCGTCCACATACAAGACCAGATAAATAACACGGTCACCAATTAATTTAAAATACAAACAGTGATTTTCTTTGCTTCTGGTGAAGCCAAGTCCCGGTATAAATGTATCAAATTTCTGATAACACATCCTTGGTGACTACTTTAACCCATACAGGGACTTCTTTAACTTGCATACCAGTTCTTTCTTACCCTTCACTGCAAAGCCTTCAGGTTGCTTCATGTAGATCTCCTCTTCTAGATCCCCGTGAAGAAATGTTGTCTTCACATCCATTTGTTCTACCTCAAAATCAAAAGTAGCAGCAATAGATATAAGTAATCTAATAGAAGCTACCTTGGCAACAGGAGAAAAAATATCACCAAAATCAATTCACGGCACCTGGGAATAACCTTTTGCTACCAATCGAGCTTTGTATTTCTCCACCTTTCCTTCTGCATTTGTCTTCTTCTTGAACACCCATTTGCTGCCAACGGGTTTCCTTCCAGCCGACAACTCCACCAGATCCCAAGCCTCATTTTTGTGCAAAGACGCCATTTCATCAACCAGGGCTTCTTTCCAGAGTTTTCCATCCTCTGAATCTATTGCTTCCTTCACAGTTCTGGGATCATCATCAGTAATAGATAAAGAAAAATTTGAATAGAAAGCAGATGGACTATACCTTTATGGCTGCCTTCTTTCTCGAACTGATCTTCTCACACCCAGAGTTTGTGGCTCTTCATCTTCTGATTCCTCCTCTGCTATAGAGTCTGATTCTTATTCCTTTAGCTCAAACTCTATCTTCTCAGGTTCCTTTGATGGGACTTCATGTTTAATAACATCTTTCACCTCTCTAAACACTACATCTCGGTTGTACACAACCTTCCTTGTTACTGGGTTCCAAATCTTATAACCCTTTAAACCATCCTTATACCCAATAAAGATGCACTTTTCATATTTACTATCCAACTTGGTTCTTTTCTCCTTTGGAACATGTACATATGCATCACATCCAAATATCTTCAGATGTGAAAGAGAGGGTTTCTTACCAGTCCATACCTCTTGTGGAGTCTTATCCTCCAACGCTGATGAAGGTGATCTATTGACTAGGTAACATGATGTCTCCATTGCCTCTGCCCAAAATTCATGTCCTAACCCAACACCACTGAGCATGCTTCTTGCCCTTTCCATTAACGTCTTGTTCATTCTTTCTACAACTTCATTTTTCTCAGGTATGTATGGAGTAATCTTCTGTCGTGCTATACCACACTTCTTACAGAATTCTTCAAATTCCTTACTGCAAAACTCTCCACCATTATCTGACCTCAACACCTTTATCTTCTTCTGGTTTTCCACCAGAGCCTTAAATTCTTTAAACCTGTCAAATAATTTAGATTTATTCTTAAGGAAATATATCCATGTATTCCTTAAGAAGTCATCTATAAATGATACATAGTACATAGACTTACCCAGTGATGGAACCTTCACAGGTCCAAACACATCACTGTGCACAAGCTCTAATATATGTTTCGACCTCTTACCACCAGAGGGGAAACTCACCTGATTCTGCTTTCCATATACACAATTTTCATAGAAATCAAAATCTGAAGAGCTATTACTCATACCTTCTACCATACCTTTACCATGAAGTATTCCAAGGCCCTTCTCTCCAATATGTTCAAGCCTTTTATGCCACAGCATGGTCTTCTCTCTAGATACCACTAGATTTTCTGCTCCACTTTTAGGAACCACAGAACTGTTGCACCCATCAACAACAGTGCTACCTTGCAGCTTGTAAAGAGTTCCAATCCGAACTCCCCACATCAATACCAGTGCTCCCTGAACCATCTTGCAAGTATCCTTCTCGAACACTATTTTTACACCTGCATCATCCAGCTTGCTTACGGAAATCAGATTTCTGGCCAATGCAGGAATATGCAGAACACGCAAAAGTTTTCTAACCCTTCCACCTTGCAACTTCAACTTTACTTTTCCATGACTAATGATTCTAGCCTTCATGTCATCCCTCAAGAAGACATCACCATCATCCTATTTCTCATACTTGCAGAACCACTCTCTATGGGGAGTGAAGTGAAAGGATGCACCTGAGTCAATCAACCATGCCTCATGATCTACATGTGTACTTGAAGAAGCCAACTACACATCCCCACCTTCATCTGAGGTGGTTTTTGCCTCTATAGAAGGAGCATCATCAGATCCCTTTCCTTTGTCAAGAGCTTTAGATTTACAGTCCCTTTTGTAGTGCCCTTCCTTTCCACATTTCCAGCAAACCACCTTTACAAGTTTTCCTGGAGATTTATATCTCCCTCTAGATTTAGATCTCCCACTCGATGAATTATTTTTGTTTCTGTTCTAGGACCGTCCTCTTATAGACCAGGAATCACCATTCTGGCTCTCCATGTTTTTCCGTCTCATCTCGTTCGTTAGCAAGGATGAGACTATTTCATCAAACTGTAAGGCAGTTTCATTGCTACCTATTGCAATAGCCAGACTATCCCATGAATCTGGTAGAGAACACAACAAACTGATGCACTTATTTTCATCTGAAATTTTAATATCAACAGATAATAACTGACTTACCACAGTATTAAATGCATTCAGATGTTTTGTCACCGAGTCTCCATCTTTCATCCTCAAGTTATACAGCTTTTTATGTAGGAACAGTTTATTCACCAGAGACTTAGATTGGTACAAAGTCCCTAACTTGTCCCACAAAGCCTTCGTCGTAGCTTCCCCTGATACATTCAGCAATATTGAATCTGAGACACACAATTGTTTTGTGCTCTTATCCTTCCAATCTAACTTTTTCCATTCTTCATCAGACACTCTCGTTGGTTTAGCACCCAAATCTACCACAATCCACTGATCTTTATCCACCAACGGATCCTCCATCTTGATTTTCCATAACTCAAAACTTTGACCATTAAATTTATCGATCTCTATCCTTCCACTGCTCACCATCTTCTTTCACCACCCGAATCGATCCCGCAGATCTCCCACTGAACAGGGTCTACCACAGGCCCGAGCGAAACCCCTCAGCAACAAAGGCATCCCCTTGAAGCCAAAACAGCTCCAATACCAAATGTAGGTTTTAACCCCGTACAGAAATCACCTGCATGCGAATTCTAAAACAATGAAAATAAACAATGCAAGAGCATAACACATAAAACACATATACACAGAGATTTTCCCCTGGATCCCAAAACTGGCACTACCAGCTTGGTTTTTCATTATATTCCTTTCAATGTTACAATACATATGTATACATGTCGAAGCATCCAATACCATGGACCGAAAACCATCACATCCAAAACCATGGACCAAAAAGCATCACGTCCAAAACCATTTGCGAAAACCATACACAAAACCATAAGCCCCACTATGGCAGTGATTTAATACATGCTCATCTTCGTCAACTGCAATAAATTAACATGTAATGTTGTTTGTGCCTCAACGATGGATAACAACCCTGATGAGGAGGTAGCATAATGCTTAATGGAAAGTGCATTGTCAATCATAACGCGTTAGTAGAGGATTGAAATTTTGGGTTTGTAAGTAGAGGAAGATGTTGTTATATCAAGGGTTGCTTGTGGATATGACGAATAGGTGTTCATACAGGAAAGAATCATTCACAGGGGATCCTTGGGATTCTGAGGGGAGATTAACAATGAATTCTGCAAGCATGAGGGATTTCTTACTTTTAGCGGAAGTAATTTGGAGGTCAAATTATTGTATAATAACAACCCATCGAGTGTATTTATGATTCGTCATATGGGCGAGTGAGTAAGTATTGCATGGGATTGATACTAGCAATGATGGTGTTATTCCTTAGGATGATATAACGTTGAAGCTTCTATAGAGAGTGTACAAGAGCTAGGGAAATTTTCTTGGTTGGCTCATAATGCAAAGAAGGTCCTATGAGGTTTTTGTTGATGTAATATATGATGTGTTCTCTATTATTGATGCCTTCATGGACTAACACGCCCATAATTGCTATTTCATACGATGAGAGGTAGAGGGTTTAGTCATTGTTATGGTTAGGCAATATTATTAATGGTGCTTATGACAGTGTGTCTTTCAAAGCCTCGAATGACTATTGAGCTTGCTCATCCCATTTTAATGGGACATACTGACAAAGATGGTGGAGAAAATCATGAGCACGTGTAACGTGATCGGGAAAAAGTGATGTAAGAAATTGGCCTAACCTGCAAACTTTGCAGCTACTTTAAAGTCTTGGGTGGTGGGATTTCGCGAATGGCTTGTACTTTCACCGGATCTACTCTGAAGCCCTACTAGGAAACAATAAATATTAATATTCTCTCAGTGTTTACGTAGAATACACGCTTGAGAGGTTTCAAGTGTAGGTTATACTGTCGACGTCAATGAAACACAAGGCGAAGATCTTTGAGGTGATTTGAGTGCTTTTTGGAATGGATTGTAAGGTCATCGAAATATGCAAGTATGTGATGAGCTAGATCATGAAAAATGTGATTCATAGCTCATTGAAAAGTGGCTCCTGCATTTTTAAGGCCAAAGGGAATCAATCAATATGCGAAGGTACCGTAAGGAATGGTGGAAGTGGTTTTATACTAGTCCGTGTGGCATATCAAGGTTTCATTATAACCTAAGAAGCCATCCATGAAGGACAAATATTCGTGACTTGCATAAGGATTCATGACTTGGTCAATAAATGGTGTGGGATAATTATCCTTGAGGTAGGCTTTTTTCAAATCACAGAAATAATTACAAACACGTATGATGCCCTATTTTTTAATGACTAGTAGAGGGTTACAAACCCAATATGTGTAAGCGATAGGGTAGATGAAATCAACCTTATATAGCATGTCTATTTCAAGTTTAATTACTTATTCTTTGGATGGATGGAGCGGCCATTACTTTTTCCTTATAGGGTAGGCATCGGGCCATGTGTCTATATGGTTTTGTATAATGGTAGGGCTAATGTCAGACATCTCAGAGTATGAGCAAGCAAAACCGTCTCTAAATTATTGTAAAAGGGCTTTGTATGAGTCAAATTCTTTGGGTGAACATGATGCCCTGAATAAGATCTCTTCAATGATGTCGGGATTGGTTCAGATATCTATCTTAATGGTAGGTGATATGTTGTACATGTTTCCTTCTTCAAACACATCAGGCACTAGAATGGTATTCTTGAACCAATCTCTTGGCCTGTAAGTAGGAAATCTTTGGTTTCTATTGCGCAGATTGTATTAGCAAGTGCATCAATAGTTAGGAACGTTTTTTCACGGCGGAAGAAAGAGCGATGATGCATGGAATCCCATGGACATTCTTGTTTTTTCATGGCCTCAAGGATATCCTTGTCAAAACAAAACAGGTTTGCAAAAAGGTGACAAATGGAGTGATGGGTCATGAGGTATGGGTTGGAATCTAGAAGTGCTAGTTGAAAAGAAAGGGAATGATTCCAAATTTGTGGTCATCGAACGAAGAGATTTTGACAACACATAAATAGGTTAAGTTTGTGTGGTCATAGGTGGTGCAACCTTCCTAATGGGCGAAGCAATCTCAACACCATGGAATGATGAGCAGAAAAATTTAATCATGGTATCTATAAAAAAAGGAATGAAGCGAATATGGTGTTGCATGTCATAAACACTAGGTGGTGGGAGTATCTCCCTAATGGTTGCATGGGGGTGTATGGGAGAAGAATCTAGGGAAGGTGTCGGTGTCCAGGGAGCTAAAGTGAAAAATTCATCCTCTCTAGGATGAAACTCTTCTTGATTTGCATGAGGGGGGGTGTTGCGCTATCGTAAACCACCCAAATATCTAAAGAAGCAGACATGAGGATGTGACATGGGAAGTGTCAATGCATATATCACATGGGTGTAAGGCACGTGTTGCAGCTTCTGAGGCTATGTAGTAAATAGTCTACGATGCAGCTTCACTCATAGCTACCGATGGTGGGTTGGGGAAGACATCCAGAGGTGGAACACCTATAGTGGGTGCATGTTACCTATCAATCTTGACTTCATTAGATGCAGGAAGAAGCACTGATGACTCAGCATTAGCTTGTTGCAAGGTGGCCCATGATTTTATAAACCTAGGGAGTCATGGGCAATGGTGTGTGTGGTGCGCATGTTGTGTGCAAATATGAAAATTGTGACATTTGTTCCCTAACTTGGTTTTGAGTGCAAGTTGAAGGATTGGAAAATAAGAATGAAGAAAATCTATAATTTGTTTCAATATTGGAAAATGATTGATCAAATGTCCCTGTTCATCACATAAAGTGCATGAAGGGGTTGGTTTTGAAGCATTATGTTTTATCTTCTTCTTCTTTATCTTTGTGGGGGTTGACATAGAATGGGAGGTTTGATGGAATAAAGCACATGGGTGTGTTTCCCCTGGGGTTTCTTCCTCAAGCACATAGTAAATGGTTTAACGTGCATCCTCACTAGCTGGGGTGGCAGGAAGTGATGGAGTGACCATATTGGCTTGATCAAGGGCAACCAATGCATCCTAATATCGAGTAAGATTAGGGAAATGATGAGTATAATGTTCGTGCCATGCTTAAATGTCACATGGTTGGTTGGTATGTAATTCCTTATTGCAAGACGTAGTGGGTTCTCTCCTTGGGGGGGGGGGGGGGGAGAGAAGGTCAAGATGACTTAGGGCATGAAGAATTTCTTTAAACTCTTCCAATGATGGAATTCGATTGGTAGGATGCCCCATTACATCACATAATGCACATGGGGGAGGTACCTTAGGAGAAGAGGTAGTTGGGGTGTCATTATTCTTGACTTTCCACTTATCCTTTTTGGTGGTGCCCTCTAGTGTCAATGCAGGTGCTTGTACATGTGGTAAAGTTTCTTGAATAGGGCTCAAGGTAATCATTCCTACAAATGTGACACCTAAACTTGCCAACATGACATGGGGTTCCAAATACCATATGGGTATCATGAGAGCCATAGGTGGTAAGGTAAGAGTTGCCATGACTTGGTGTGAGAAAAATTCAGGTGGAGGATATAGGAAAGTTGTTTGGGTAATCGCATAAGGGAGAAATGGGGGTTTGTTCAGCACACCATTAGGGGTTTCTGAGGCTAGTTTTTTAGGATCCTAACTGTGGTCACCATCTGGTGTGGTTATCATTCATACAAGGTCTGCAAAAATCGATGTGACAAATGGTGGGTCTCTTGGATATGTGTCGAGAAGAGATGAATTTTTGAACATTCCTTGGCCGACTTCGATCAAGGAAGGGACCAATTAGTTTTGGGACCCCACAAAGGATAATGTGTTATTAGGGGAGGAAGAGGTCTTTGTTGAAAAGTGTGCAACAAGAAATGCTTGTTGAGAGTGCAACAAGATGATGGAGCTTAGTGAAAAGAGTCGCCTTCACTAAGTGGGCCCGCAGGCTATTTTTGGCGCAAGTCTATTTTAGACTATGTCTATTTTTAGACATATGGATCATGTCTATGGATTGCAGGTTGTTGTTTATGAATGATTGGTCAAGTTGGGAAAAATAGATGGACTTCTATTTTTTATGAAAGTGTGAGTGATCAAAGTCAAAAATAGAAAAGTCAAATATTATTATCTCACAATAATATTTGGACTATAAACTTAATCTTATTCTCTTGGAGCACTTCAGGATGAGCTACAGATGTGGTACATGCAGATCCCAGAGGGAAATACGTGGTTACCTATGGGATGACTAATATTTGCATGCATGACTTCAGTTAGAACTCAATCAGTTGAGTTTGGTGGAGTTGATGGAGTTGTGTTCAGTTTAGCTTTGTTAAACTGGTTGTATTTAGTCTAACTGGCAAATAGACTAGAGATGAGTTGGGTGAATTAGTTATTAATTAATTCACAAGTTATTAACTCATAATACAACTAATGAATACATCAGTTAACTCAGTTGCATGTCAGTGCATGTTCAGTTCAACAGGGACAGGTGGTAGAGAATAAGATTGCTATCAGTTGTGACTATAGTTGTGCACCAGATCTTGCAAAATCAAGGGATTGAGTGTGCCAATGAGTTTTCTCACGTATTTGCCCAGTATTGTAGCCTTTTCTCACGTCCAACAAAGTGTGAGTGATTATTTTGAGGTGAAATACTAGTTTGGTGAGCCATTCTCATCAGTTCTTGAGCAGGTATTGAGCTGGAGAGGCAGGCAAGCAGTGGAATAGATTTGGAGATCAGATCTGAGCTGTATTGTGTGTAACAGGTGGAGCTGGTACTGGATTGCTTGTGATAAGCATTGTACTTTGTAATGTTACATGATTCAATCAATATAATATACAGATAGTGTGGGGTTTTTAGCGAGATGCTTTCCCCGGGATACATACTGTGTTAATGAGTTTGATTGATGCTTCTATGTGTGCCTGTGAATGTTTCTGCTTCTGTAAATTGATGATCAACGTAGAGGATATTATGTATTATACATGTTCCGCTTATAATTGTATGATCAGGATAATCTCTGTGAATATGTGTTAAATTATTCAAAATTTCTACAGTCTTCACCTCATAAGGTGTTAATTGGTCAATGGTGATGATTTTCCCATTATGGGGGAAACTCATGGTGTGAAATATTGATGATGCCACAACCTTCATGGCATACATGTAACTTCATCCAAACAATATGTTGTAATCAAGAGGTGCATCAAGGACTTCAATATCAATGAGAACTATTTTTCTAGCTAGTTCAATTGTGACATTATGAAAGATTCCTATAGGTGACAACGAGTGGTTATTGTATGCCCTCAATGTGATGGAGGAAGTAATAAGTTCAACGCATCCTAGTTTTTTCCAAACCAACTTTAACATTATACAAGTGGATTTCCCCTCATTCATGATGCAACAATGAATGGTGACATTCTAAATTGTTACTGGAATCTGGAATGCGACTATGGATGGTATTCATGGTTCTAAATTATCCAAGTCAAAGGTGATTCAGCGCGAATTTGAAGGATCAATTGCACCAAATGCGGAAAGGAGTGTTTTCAATTGAGTTGGACATGGTTGAAGGACCACCAATCCTGACATGGAGGATGGAGATTGAGCAAGGTCATCCACAATACTATAGATGGGTTGTGTAGTATAGTGATCCCTTTACCATTCTAGAGATGGGTTCAATGAGAAGTCATTGTATGGTCAATGGTGGCGTAGCTATATTGGTAATGGCTATTGTTGATGTGGAGGGATTAGGTTCAAGAGGTCTTCCATAATCATGAATTCATGTTTGGAGTAGTATAATCATTCCTTGCATGTAGATGTCTCACCTAGAGGTGTCATTAAAACTACCCCCAGTTTGGTTTTGGTATTGGGGAGGACTAGCCTCGTGTTGTGTAGTTACTTCTCCTTAATGAGGGAATGGATTTTTCATTACAGCAAGATGTTAGTTTTCTCTACCCTTCCCTGTAGCTTATCTCATTCACTTCAATTCTAGGAATTGATGGAAATGATGGGTATAGTGCCCATATTCTCTACGAATGGCACATGAGTGATTAGTCCGGAGACCATCATTCTTGCTTTGCTTTTGTGGATTATTTTTATCCTGGTTTTGGTTTTGGTTTCGATTGCGGGGATTTCCCCCACTAGGATCCCTTGGTTGTTGTTGTGGTTATTGATTCCCCCCGTCCTTGATCTCATTTCTTCTTATTCATCCCCTTATTTTTATTTGTATTGGATGGGTTTGCAGTGTTGAGTTGTTCAAACGACTGTTGTTGTTGCTGGAATAAAGGTTGAACAAAATTGACCCCTACATTTTACTGAGGTTGGGGGTTATTATGTTGTGGATCCAGGAAAGGAAAATATGGATTCCCTTGATTAGGGTTTGAGTAATGAGGTTGGGAGGTTGAAGTGCCTTTTGAAGTGCGTGCAAGGTACCAATTTCCTTACATGGGAGGATTTTGAGGTGGTGCAGGTTGGTTAGGGTAATATCCAACACTGGATGGTGTTGGTGTTATAGATGTCATAGGGAATGCTTAGAATGATGGTTGTTTGCCATACATATTTCAAGGATATGGAAGTGGATTCCTAGGTTGAGTTTGGGTAAGGTTTCCAATCAACCCATCAACAACATTTGATGCTCCTGGTTTATCTTGAGTAAATTATTGTAAGCAAGGAGCATTGGGGATAACATACTAAAGATACCCTGATTATGTGTAAATGAGCTCAATCTGTTGAGCTTTACTGATAGCTTCTTGTTATTTTTGCGGCAAGTAAGTTACAACATATTTTTCTATGACAAGAAAAAGTGATTTCAAGAATAAATCTAGAAGGAGATGGGTTCTTATGTCCACTTTTCAAAGACTACAATTCTTCCACCATTCATGGACATGATCTAAAATATGGGTGGAGGTAGTCTATCGAAAGTGGGTTAGTAATTCAAATATTGTGTCATGGTGAATTATGGGTTGAAATAAGTTGAGGAAAGAGTTGGATAAAGACTCAAAGGTTCCGTGTGAGCCTCCAGTCTCGCTAATATACCATTTCGCAACAAGGCATGTTAGGGTGCATTCAAATAATCTCAGTCGAATTGAGTCCTCAATTATGTTGTTGGAGGAACACCATAGATGAAAGGTCATGATATGGTTAGTGGGGTCTTCCACCTATTTTCTTTAGAATTTGGGAATATCCTATGGTAACTTGGTTGGCATAGGGGGCCATTGGGCATTATGTGCAATAGGATCATTTGTAAGTTTCGTAAGACTTGGGAGGTTCAATGAAGCTACAAATGGTATCCTATTATTGTTTTCCATGATAGTATGACCTTGCGGTGTGGTGTTGATAGGATTCCCCTACGGGGTAGTGTTGGTAGGGGTACCTTGTAGGGTAGTGTGTGTATTACTATGCAGGTGGTGCTAGGTGTACTTTGAGAGGAACCAACTTCTAACAAAGTCACACCAAGAATGGATGTGCCAAACATGGTAGATGGATGTTGTCTTCCATTACGAAATGGTGAGAGACCGAGAACTCCTCTCGGTAAAGGTGGGACATATTGTAGGCACCTAGAGTGATGGGAAACCCTAGGGTCCCTTATGGTGCCCTAGTAAGTGTGTGGGATGACACTGTGAGGGGGACTTTTTAGTAAAACAAATTAATGAGTCACATAAATAAGACAAAGGGAAAAATAAATGGTTAATTTTCCCTTTAAAGTTTTTTAATGTGTCAAACAATAAACAAAAAGGTTTGTGAGGTTTTGTGTATAATAAAAATCCTAAAATACCTAGCGTCCTTCCTCTCAATCAATAACTAGGCCTTGTGAAGGCTTGTAGAAGGGTATTGGGGCCATGTCCGAAAAGTACTGGTGATGCTTCCAGTAGCCCAAAACCGACCAAGGTATGGAATAGGGCTATGACGAGGGGTATTGGGGCCACATATCGAAAGTATTAGCGACGCTTCCAGTAGCTTGATCGAAATCACCTCCAAGTGCAAGTGTTCCCGCAGCTATCACTATATGTAAAGATGCACTAGAAATTTGGCCACTAATCTACCTACGTCTAGTGGGAATGAGAGAATATTAGCTTTTGGTTGCCAACTTTGGACCTAGAGCCCCTACCAATTGTCGGGAGGCAAGAAGGAGGCTCGTGATAATTTTCCATCTAGGCCTTGCCCCTTCACGAGTTTCATCTCATTACCAATTTTTTCAATGGATGGTGTAGGATTTGAAGCCTCCTTAAAAAGACAACTCTTATGTTTCAAATGAAGAACAACCACGGTGGCTTATGGATGCTACCCCCATGGTCCTAACCTAAATTATAAATTATTCTGTGAATCATGTGGGGAATTTAATTGGTTCAAGTAAAGGTTATTTTTTAAAGAGGTTGTTCTTTGCCTAGGGTGTGCCAAAATTTTAAACTCAAGATAAGTACAAATATTGCAAAAGAGCATACCCTTTGCACAAAGTTTAAATGAGTTTAGTATGTGATGTGATGGTGTGTGTAAGGTGAATGGTGAACATACAAAGTGTTTGAATTGCACCAATGTGGATATGCGATGATCCTTTATGATTCCCCCTAATTACACTATGTTATTTTGTTCCTTGCAATCAAAGAAAAAGATTTGTGGATAATGGGCCACTTACTTTTCCAAATTATGCAAGATGAGCATATAGGGAGATGGAAAAATTAGTGTTTTGAGAAACGTTTCGAAAACCCCCACAGGTTCTCCACAAGGGTGCAAGGGAGGGAGGACCTACTCTCTTTCTTACTAACACCAAATCCTCGTCCCAAAAATGAGATTGGTTTGCAAAATAAGTAAAATATGTGTGGATTAGGGTTGCTTACTTCTTTCCTAGTTAAGCTTAGTTGTAATTTTCCAATTGAAATGAAGATGGTAAGCAGTATTTTAGAACCTTTTCGGATGCCCCCACAGGTTCGCCACAAGGGTGTGAGGGAGGGAAGGCATGCTCTCTTTCTTACTAACACCAACTCCTAGTCCCAAAAATGAGATTAGTTTGCAAAACAAGTAAAATATGTGTAAATTAGGGCCACTTAATTCTTTCCTAGTTAATCTAGGTGTAATTTTCCAATTGAAATGCAGATGGTAGGTAGTATTTTAGAACATTTTTTTATCCCCCCACAGGTTCTCCACAAGGGTGCAAGGGAGGGAGAGCCTACTCTTATTCTTAATCACACTACTCCTAGTCCCAACATACAAAATTTTAAAGTAAAAGATAAGAAAGTTACTCTAATTGTGATGGTTAGTAAATCAAAACTAAAGCTTATCTGAACTAGAAAAAATTACAAGAGTGTAGGAATATCACTAAAGGATGCCAAAACACTCGGGAAAATGAAATTAAAATGAATATAATGGTTATTTGTGTGTCTCGTGGGTTATGTTATGCACAGTCGCAAGACCTGCGTGACTATCTCTGTAAAAAGTCGCGAGACCAATCAAAAAAATTGAAAAGGGAGGCTTCTAGGCCATAGACAAGTCTAATGGAGACCTACAAAGCTTCATAAATTTATATGACTAAAACCAGATGGAGAAGTAGTGAGAAAATTCTTGCCAAACAACCAAATTATATCAAAAAGGTAACCAAGTAAAGTCGCCAATTTGTATGGTGTATTGGGTATCATATGAGTCCCAAATCCACCTCTCTTAGAGCTGGTTGCTTCCTAAAATAAGGTATACAAACAATGAATAATGTTAGTGGTTAAACATGGACTAAAAAAGCATTGAATTAAGTGAAAACAATGCATAAACAAAACTAAAATTAAACTAAACTAAACAACTTGTAATAAGCACATGAAGCTAAACTAATCAACAAAGTAATAGGAAAAGGGTCCTCTTTATTGATTATTGGTAGAGGAAGAGTTACAAATGAGTATCAAATACACTAGAAGAGTTTTTTTTTTAGCAATGGTGCTCAATAGCTCTCAATGAGGATTTACCCTTCTCAATCCTTTTTGCATGTTCTTGCTCTCTTAAAGAAGAAAATAAAAATCTCTCAATGGTGGAATTATCTTAGCATTGGTATGCTTGATTACTTTAGAGAAATTTTGGAAGCATAACAATGCAAAAATTATTTTTGTTTTCTGGCTCTCCATGCTCTTGCATTTATAGAAATTTTGAACACCCTCTCCCTCCTTTGGCTCATCAATGAGGTTGTTTGGCTCATAAATGAGATGAGAGCTACCATCCTCCTTCAATTAAGGCTTCTTGAGGCTCAAGGCTCAAATGGTCAGCCCCATCGTGTCAATAGTTTGAGTGTTCTTCAAGTAAATGTGCCTCTCGAGGTGTTGATTAGGCTTTCTGTGACCCTCACAACTATCGAAGTAAAAATCGCGAGGGTGCAATAAAATATATTTAGAGCGCCCTTGAGGGTTGATTTTTTAAGTCAAATTTAGGAAAACATTTTGAATTTTTCCTTTCCTAATGTTTTCAGCTCAAAATGTGTCATTTGTACATGTTTCTTACTGACTCTAAGAGCCTTTTGTTGTGTACAAATGAGTGTACCATTTTTTCATAATAACAATTATTCTGGAGATTAGAGAGTCGTGAACTCAAGATAGGTTTGAGATTACTAGGGAACTATCATTCCCCATTATGTTCACCAGAATATTGTTAATCAAGGAGAAATTCTTATACTTCTTTGAACCGACCCCATAAATCTAACAAGGTAGGTGAGATAATGGGACAAATCTACCTGGAAATTTGTGCCCTAATGTTGTGACTAATCCTGAAGAGAACTCATAAGATTTCAATGATAAAAGAAAATTATTTACAAGGGATTTGAACATAAAATGAAATTAAAAAATAATATTTACAAAATGTTGTTGAAATTTCACAAAAATTATGAAATAAAAGTCTGCACATTGAAAAATCAATGAACATGAATTAAAAATCTAACATAAAGAGCAGCAAAATAATCAGTGTTTTGAAGTTTTTCAGCCTCAAAAAACAGTAGAGCCTTATCTGTGTTGAATTTATAAATTAAAGAGAATAAACTGCTAATAAAAATATAGATTTTTGTGAGAACTATACACAGCAAATATAGAGAAAAATATGTTGATTTATTAATTGAATGTCTACGAGTATAGAAGAATCAAAAGGAATAATCATGTGAAGAATATTCACCAGATCATATTCAAAGCATTTGCAATGTAAAGAAATCATATGCAGAAGCTCCGGAAAGAAAATAAATGATGAGAAAACCCTCAAACACATTCAGATGATCTGATACAATAATAGACAGCCTATTTCTCTGCAAGATCAATTGTTGTTATCACTATTTAAATGAAAACCAAACCTTCAAACAACAAATAAAATAATAGGAATTCAACTTACTTAAGAAGATATGTCCAAAGGTTGAGTGGAGTTGCTCATTTGACTGTATCATTCCTTCAAAAATGATATGATGCCACCTTTTGGTTCAACTTCTTGTAGCTCGCAGAATATTGAAATCAGAAGGAAGGAATGACAACTTAATAACTTAATGCCTACCTCTCATCGCAGTATTATCTCTCCTCCCTTCATAGGCGCTCTTCCTATTTCATGCCTCCTCAAAGTAGTTTGGAAGTTAAACCACTTTTGGGGTTCATTATGTTTTATTTTTTAATCAAATGTTGATTAGAATATGAGGATGGGGTTTCTAAAAGGAAAGTTAAATCAAATTAACTTTATGAATTATTATGTTTTAATTTCCTAATAGGTGGGACCCCCCTAATCCATAAAATAAGCCATTTAATATGACTCCCTGACATAATTTGTTTTTTCTCATAAATAATTAAATAATCATTAACCACACATGCATTATATGCTTCCAAACAAAATAAGATAACAAATAATGTTATTATAAACTATTCATCCCTCCAATGTGAGAACAAAGGCATCATTATCCATTATATCCATTCATCATCAAACAAGAAAAGATAAGCATCTTATGTCTCCCAAAACACCTCTTATCTCTCCATCCTTAAGCATCATGATAATCAACAAATATGCATCTCAAAAATATATACAATAGATGTATTATAAGATCCCAAAATGCCATCCATAAAATAACTACTATAAACTATCCATATATGCATACAAAATCCTGTCATAAGTCTGTGTGAATAAGTGTTGAGAAAATAAACTAAAATAGTAGCAAAAATTAGGCATGATCCATCCATAAATAAAATTGAATCTAACAGAATCAATAAACTATCATTTTGGCCTATGAGAAGGTGCACTTATAACTTAAAGTGACAAAGTGAGAAGAACCATCAGAGGAGTCTAATCTCGTAACCTAATATTTTTTCTTTTGAAGGTTGGCAGTGGGTTGAGGAAGTTTAATGACATGCTTATAGGGTTGAGTAGTAGCTTGTGAAGGCTGGTAAGCAGACCTAGAAGATTGGGTTGTTAGTTGTGGAGTGGGGACAACACGAGAGGCAGTTGATTGTAATTGATGTGATACATGAGCTTCTAGAGGAGGTGGAGGACGAGGCAATGAATATGTTGTCCATCCCTAGACATAATACAATGGTTGTGGATGAATGATGTTTTTCCAACCATCATTGGTAGGGACTGCAAGTGGGGTTGAAATATGAGCTAGCACCGAGATACCAATACTAGGCCTATTATGGATGGATGGTTATGGAAGTTGAGCAACATGTTGGCCAGTTAAATTTATAATGCCAGTTTAGAGAATTTGTTTCAATTCTTTTGAATCTCCATCAAAATGCATAGAAACTCTAGGCCTTTCATCCCTTCTTATCCCAAATGTTGTGTTTTTATTATTCCTTCCTCTTCCTCTGTTTCAATTATAAAAACTCATGTTGTAAAAGAAACATTATGTAGGTCATGGCAAAATAAAATATCATAATATCAATCAATCTCTTATTACATGAGTTTTTAATAACATATAATTGGGAAAAGAAATTTGCATGGAAAGGGATTATCTCATAATGCATCATCAGAACTCATCTGCAATTAATAAAGAAAAGTTTGCATCATATAATGATTTACAAGGTGATGATATCGAAAAATGTTTTAGGCATATTTTTTAATTTTACGGAGGCCTAATGTATCATAATAACACATTACTGATAGGCATCTCAAATTTAATGAGAGGGTGATTGGACATAAAACAGAGGTCTCTTTTTTATTTATCTAAAAGCGTATGACTCAGGTTGAGTATGGCATCGAGAGGCATATAAAATGAAGCAGACATGAAAAGATAAAGACTCTTGGCAAAGATGTGAGGGTCATACTCTTATAGTGAGATCATTGACTTGGAGTTTATATGGCTCACAAAAGAAAACAAGATGTTGGGTCTATCAAAATGATTTGAATCAAACAAATCCCCTTTTTTTATTAAGCGAATAGAGACATGAAAGATAACCATGATTTTTGTATTGTAGAAAAATTAATAAGTTATGAATCTATAAATGAATCCATGTTATTAGAAACTTGTCTTTCCCAAGCCGTGAAGAGAAAACATTGGTTTAGTTCCATGATAACTGTAGGTTTTAACCCTGTACAGAAATTACCTGCATACGAATTCTTAAACAAAGAAAATAAACAATGCGAGAGCATAACCCATAAAACACATATGCACAGAGATTTTTCCCTGGATCCCAAAACCGGGACTACCAGCTTGATTTTTCATTATGTTCCTTTCAATGTTACAATACATATTTATACATGCCAAAGCATCCAATACCATGGACCGAAAACCATCGCGTCCAATACCATGGACCGAAAACCATCGCGTCCAAAAAACATGTGCGAAAATCATGCACAAAACCATAGGTGGGTCCGCCCAACCTAACATATGGTCCAAAACCAAAATTTTCCGGGGCGCTGCCCCGGACCCCATAAAGTGGGGTTACGGGTGCCCTTCAAACCCCCTATTAACTACGTGGAAAGAATATAACACAACCCAACAATCTCCCACTTGTTGTTTTCTTTCCACAGGGGGCCACAGGAGAGCTTAGTCATTTTTTCAGCCCTGAGATTCCCATTGCTTCTCTACACCAAGAGAACTTCTCAGAGCTCACAGATTTTGTCAATGCATCTACAGTATTCTTCAAAGTGTCCACCTTTACCAGCAACACCTTTCTGTCTTCTATCATATCCCTCATAAAGTGATACTGAACATCAATGTGCTTTGTCTTTGAATGATAAGCAGGGTTCTTTGCCAGGAAAATTGCACTTTGGCTGTCACAATCTATTCTTATAGCTCCCTGTACTAACCCCATACTTGAACACAATCTCTGCAACCAAACTGCTTCCTTGCTTGCATGAGTGGCTGCCATGTATTCTGCCTCTGTAGTTGATAGTGCCACTACATATTGTTTCTTACTTATCCAACTGACTGCACCTCCAAATAGGTTAAACACATACCCACTTGTAGATCTTCTCTGATCCAGATCTCCATCCCAGTCTGCATCAACAAAGCCATGAATATCCAACACTCTGTCCAATCCTGGTCTTCCTTGGTAGCACAAACCATAATCACTAGTGCCACGCAAATACCTGAAAACCCGCTTCACTTCTGTCCAGTGCTCCTTCCCAAGTTTTGACATAAACCTGCTCAATACTCCCACTGCATGTGCAATGTCTGGTCTAGTACAGACCATTGCATACATCAGGCTACCCACTGCACTTGCAGATGGAACACGGGACATGTCCTCTTCCTCTTCTTGTGTCTTGGGACACTGTTCAGCAGATAACCTCACACCTACAAGAATAGGAACCTTCACCGGTTTACTATCTTGCATATTAAACCTCTGGAGTATTGTCTCGACATACTTCCTTTGGTTTAACCAGAGCTTCCTCTTTGACCGATCTCTTTTAATTTCCATGCCCAAAATATAGTTTGCAACACCAAGATCTTTCATGTCGAATTTGGAGGACAATTGGGTCTTCAAATCCTGGATAATTTCTTTGTCATTTCCAACCAGCAACATATCATCCACATACAAGACCAGATAAATAATAAGGTCACCAATTAATTTAAAATACACACAATGATCTGCTTTGCTTCTGGTGAAGCCAAGTCCTCATATAAATGTATCAAATTTCTGATACCACATCCTTGGTGACTGTTTTAACCCATACAGAGACTTCTTTAACTTGCATACCAGTTCTTTCTTACCCTTCACCGCAAAGCCTTTAGGTTGCTTCATGTAGATTTCCTCTTCCAAATCCCCGTGAAGAAATGTTGTCTTCACATCCATCTGTTCTACCTCAAAATCAAAAGCAGCAGCAACAGATAAAAGTAATCTAATAGAAGTTACCTTGGCAACAGGAGAAAAAATATCACCAAAATCAATTCCCGGCACTTGGGAATAACCTTTTGCTACCAACCGAGCTTTTTATTTCTCCACCTTTCCTTATGCATTTGTCTTCTTCTTGAACACCCATTTGCTGCCAATGGGTTTCCTTCCAGCCGGCAACTCCACCAGATCCCAAGCCTCATTTTTGTGCAAAGATGCCATTTCATCAACCATGGCCTCTTTCCAGAGTTTTCCATCCTCTGAATCCACTGCTTCCTTCACAGTTCTGGGATCATTATCAGTAACAGACAAAGCAAAATTTGAACTGAAAGAAGATGGACTATACCTTTCTGGCTACCTTCTTTCTCGAACTGATCTTCTCACAGCCGGAGTTTGTGGCTCTTCATCTTCTGATTCCTCCTCTGCTGCAGAGTCTGATTCTTCCTCCTTTGGCTCAAACTCTATCTTCTCAGGTTCCTTTGGTTGGACTTCATGTTGAATAACATCTTTTACCTCTCTGAACAACACATATCGGCTGTACACAACCTTCCGTGTGACTGGGTTCCAAAGCTTATAACCCTTTAAACCATCCTTATACCCAATAAAGATGCACTTTTCAGATTTACTATCCAACTTGGTTCGTTTCTCCTTTGGAACATGTACATATGCATCACATCCAAATACCCTTAGATGTGAAAGAGAGGGTTTATTACCAGTCCATACTTCTTGTGGAGTCTTATCCTCCAACGCTGATGAAGGTGATCTGTTGATCAGGTAACATGCAGTATCCACCGCCTCTGCCCAGAATTCCTATCCTAACCCGGCACCACTGAGCATGCTTCTTGCCCTTTCCATCAACGTCTTGTTCATTCTTTCTGCGACTCCATTTTGCTGAGGTGTATATGGAGTAGTCTTCTATCATGCTATACCACACTTCTTACAAAATTCTTCAAATTCCTTGCTGCAAAATTCTCCACCATTATCTGTCCTCAGCACCTTTATCTTCTTCTCTGTCTGATTTTCCACCAGAGCCTTAAATTCTTTAAACCTGTCAAAGACTTCAGATTTCTTCTTAAGAAAATATATCCATGTATTCCTTGAGAAGTCATCTATGAATGATACATAGTACACAGACTTACCCAGTGATGGAACCTTCACAGGTCCAAACACATCACTGTGCACAAGCTCTAATATCTATTTCATCCTCTTACTACCAGAGGGGAAACTCACCCGATTCTGCTTCCCATATACACAATTTTCACAGAAATCAAAATCCAGAGAGCTATTATTCATACCTTCTACCATACCTTTACCATGAAGTATTCGAAGGCCCTTCTCTCCAATATGTCCAAGCCTTTGATGCCACAACATGGTCTTCTCTCCAGAGACCACTAGATTCTCTACTCCATTTTCAGGAACCATAGAACTATTGCACCCATCAACAACAGTGCTACCTTGCAGCTTGTACAGAGTTCCAATCCGAACTCCCCGCATTAATATCAGTGCTCCTCGAACCATCTTGCAGGTATCTTTCTTGAACACCATCTTTGCACCTGCATCATCCAACTTGCTTACAGAAATCAGATTTCTGGCCAATGCAGGAATATGTAGAACACCCGGAAGTGTTCTAACCCTTCCACCTTGCAACTTCAACTTTACTTTTCCCCGACCAATGATTCTAGCCTTCCTATCATCTCCTAAGAAGACATCACCACCATCGTATTTCTCATACTCGCAGAACCACTCTCTATGGGGAGTGAAGTGAAAGGATGCACCTGAGTCAATCAACCATGCCTCATGATCTACATGTGTACTTGAAGAAGCCAAGTACACATCCCCACCTTCATCTGAGGTGGTTTTCGCCTCTGCAGAAGGAGCATCATCAGATCCCTTTCCTTTATCAGGAGCTTTAGTTTTACAATCCCTTCTGAAGTGCCCTTCCTTTCCGCATTTCCAGCACACCTCCTTTGTAGGTTTTCCTGGAGATTTAGATCTCCCTCTAGATTTAGATCTCCCACTCGAAGACTTATTTTTGTTTCTGTTCTGGGACCGTCCTCGTACAGACAAGGCATCACCATTCTGGTTGTCCATATTTTTCCGTCTCATCTCCTCCGTCAGCAAGGCTGAGACTATTTCATCAAACTGCAAAGCAGTTGCATTGCTACCTATTGCAATAACCAGACTATCCCACGAATCTGGTAGAGAACACAACAGACTGATGCACTGATCTTCATCTGAAATTTTAATATCAACAGATAATAACTGACTTACCACAGTATTAAATGCATTCATATGCTCTGTCACCGAGTCTCCATCTTTCATCCTCAGGTTATACAGCTTTTTCCGCAGGAACAGTTTATTCACCAGAGACTTAGATTGGTACAAAGTCCCTAACTTGACCCACAAAGCCTTTGTCGTAGCTTCCCCTGATACATTCAGCAATAGTGAATCCAAGACACACAATCGTATTGTGCTCTTTGCCTTCCGATCCAACTTCTTCCATTCTTCATCGGTCACTCCTGATGGTTTAGTACCCGGATCTACCGCGATCCACTGATCTTTATCCACCAACAGGTCCTCCATCTTGAGTTTCCACAACTCAAAATTCTGACCATTGAACTTCTCAATCTCTATCTTTCCACTTCTCGCCATCTTCTTTCACCACCAGAATCGATCTCGCAGATCTCCCACTGAACAGGGTCTACCACAGGCCCGAGCGAAACCCCTCAGCAACAAAGCCATCCCCTTGAAGCCAAAGCAGCTTTGATACCAAATGTAGGTTTTAACCCTGTACAGAAATTACCTACATATGAATTCTTAAACAAAGAAAATAAACAATGCGAGAGCATAACCCATAAAACACATATGCACAGAGATTTTTCCCTGGATCCCAAAACTGGGACTACCAGCTTGATTTTTCATTATGTTCCTTTCAATGTTACAATACATATTTATACATGCCGAAGCATCCAATACCATGGACCGAAAACCATCGCATCCAATACCATGGACCGAAAACCATCGCGTCCAAAAAACATGTGCGAAAATCATGCACAAAACCATAGGTGGGTCCGCCCAACCTAACATATGGTCCAAAACCAAAATTTTCTGGGACGTTGCCCCGGACCCCATAAAGTGGGGTTACGGGTGCCCTTCAAACCCCCTATTAACTACGTGGAAAGAATATAACACAACCCAACAATAACATCAACATGGTTTTGTGCCCGATACCCTAAGGTCTCAAGAGCTCGCACTATAGGGTTTTGTTTTATATCTGGAGAGAAAGAGTACATAGTGCGTTAAGATTAACATGGGGATGACCCATTTATATGAAAATAAGTAAATTGTGGGTTAAAAATAGAACAATCATAAACCATGATTATTTGCAAAGCCATTTTGAAAATTATAATATAAAAAAGAAAAAAGGGACTGCATGTTGCATCACTCAAGATGCATCACTTTGTATGTACTTTCACTTTTGAATAACCCTTATAACAAAGTGAGAAATACATACGTCAAAAAATGCTACAGTACTAGCCTTTGAACAAGAAAATATGGACAAAAAAATTATTTAATTCAAGGACAGAGCATATAGAGACAGTCCTGGTAGGTCATGACAAGACATTTCGACAACTCCTTCAAATACTCAATGTAATGGACATGACAAGATTTATTAAAAAATGAGGGAGATAAACACAAAGTTAGGAATTTTAAAGAACATAATGTGCTTTTGTGCCAAGACTTGAGTCTCAAGGGCTTGCACTACACGGTGCAAGAATGTTGAGTAGTGAAGGTTGTGGGACAAGACAAACTCATGCAAATACCATGTGGAGGTGTTTATCCTTTCCATGAAAACAAATATTAGCTGCATAGAAGTATGTAGAGTAAAAACTTTGAATAGAAACGAATTTTATGAACTTCGAAGTATCCTCAAATAAACATAGAGGGGGTTTTATTCTCCAAGGAATGATTTCAAAGGAGTTTGTGATGACATCAAGCAATTAGTAGACAAACCGAAGGAAGAACGGGAATGGAGGAGTAAAAAATCAATGTAAATTCATCCTATTAAAGCTGGAATATATTACTTGTCTTAGGCATACTTGACAATTTCGCACACCAAAAGAAAAAAATTACCCTGGTGTCTAAGAATGTCCTTTTTGTTCCTCAGCTCCTAGTAGTAATTTGAGGCAGTTTGAGAGGGAACAACTAAAAATGGAGGAACCAGACATGTTCAATACCCCTGAAACTTTAGGGGAAAAGTGTAAAATGGCATGCTATGATTGAGGATTTAGGCATAGTGGTGAGAAAATATCTAAGTAAAAGTGGGTGTAAATATTTCCAAAGTGGATGGCCATGTCCTAGAGAAAAACAAGGTATGAATTTTATGTAGGATTCATTAAACCGATGACCTCTGGTAATTACAAATGTGACTTCATCGCATAAGGAATGTTTACACAGTCGAGGAGACATGTTGGAATTATTCCCTTATGAGGGATCACAACAAAATAAATAAATGTCATGATGATGGAGGAAGCAATCGAGATATAGCATTAAAACCAATATCAAGTGAAAATTATAGGAAGGACTAGCCATTATAAGCATCGAAAATAACAAAAACTCCCATACCATGTGAGCCAACATACATGGAATGGCATGTTGGATTTATAACTCACCTACTCACATAGATTCATCTCTAGTTAGATATTTGGATTGCACTGCCATGCCATGACACATAGAAGCCAAACAAAAATATGTTGTGAACCCTCGACCTTTCCACTAAATTTATTTTCCACATATATTAATTCAATATATCATTCTATATGTTAATGCTTGTAATATTTCATTGTTCAAATATGTGCCATGTTGCCACCTTAAACCACATGTTATAACTTACAACACAAGCTTTACAATCGAGTTCAATAATATAATTATATACATAATGATCTCATCCTTATAACCATAAGTATTGCACAAAACAATGTAAACCTTTGTTATGAATGGGAATTATAAACTTGTGATTGCGAGACTATATAAAAAATATTTTGTATCATTCAAGAACCCTTGAGCGGTGATATACTATGCTTCGACCATCAGAAATAAAACAATATAATGTGAATATAAATTCCTATGTGAGATGCTTGCAAAAATGGTTTTCAAACTTTTGTCATTGAAAACTAGTAGGTTATCGAGTTGTCATATAATCCAAACACTGGGAGGGAAAGTATTTCCATTCTTTTCGAGTGCATTTGTTCCATAGATAAGGAGAGTAGCTGAGAGGGATAGTGTTATGAAACCAGCTCAAGAAAAGATAGATCAACGCCTTAGAATTCAGCCTCTTCGAGGGGGCAACCTCCTTTACATTACATAAATTAACAATTCTTGGATGATACAAATGAAAAGACCTCCTTTCTATATATAGGAGTCTAAGGGGTTATAACATAATCAGAGCCGACATAACAATAATAATGTAAGGGCACAATAATAACAATAGTGAGCTTCTATGGGGCACAATAGTAACAATATGGGCACTACATGGGTACATCAATATAATAAGTGGGTTATACTAATAACAATAAGGGGTTACACTAGTAGTATAGGGGCCTAACATGCCCCTCTCCTTCAAAAAGCATTGTCCTCAACGCTTGAGTAGTTCTTGATGCTTCTGTATAAAATTCTTGTCCTCCCATGTGGAATATTTAGCGGGTAAGTTCTTCCACTTGATGAGATACTCTAAAATTGATCGATTTCGTAGCTGTCGGGTTCTTGTTTCTGTGACTGCTCCAGGTTCCAATATGATTTTTCCTTCCTCTTCAATTTCTTGCAATATTGCTTGAATTGGGATCTTTTGCAACTTTTGAATAAGTGGCCATACTTCTTCGTCCTTCTTCCATTCATCCCTTGCTTCGTTTATCCAATCTGGTTGGATAATATAAATAGCACAAAACAATGCTTCCACATCCTCATCCTTGAAGAGTCTTCCCATTCGGTAAGGTCGCCATTTTTTAAGTGCATGTAGTATTTCCAACATTTCCTTCTCATAAATAGCTTGCTCGAGATGTACCAGTAAAAATACCCAATCACCTACATCAAAACATTTTTCACTATGATGTTGATCTACCTGTTGTTTCGTTTGATTTTGCACCGAAGTGGTGTTATCCTTTAAAAGTTGGAGAACTTGTTGTTGATGCTCGATGTGATCTTTCTCTGCTTGAACCTTTTTCTTCTTGATATGTCCTATCTTTTGAGGAGTGGTAATTTCTTCCAGTCCTTTACAAGATATGGTCAGATTCATTTCTTGATGCTTGATGTGATCTTTCACTTCTTGAACATTTTTCTTCTTGATGTGTCCTTCTATCTTGATAGTTTGAGGAGTGGTAATTTCGTCCATTGAATTACAAGATATGGTTGGATTCATTTCTTCTTTCTCGATGTGATCTTTCACTTCTTGCACCCTTTTCTTCTTGATATGTCCTTCTATCTTGAGAGTATGAGGAGTGGTAATTCTTGCCAATGCTTTACAAGATATGGTCTGATTCATTTCTTCTTTCTCTAGGGTGGTGTCCTGGCGTATATCTTCTTCTTTTGATGTTTCTTGATCCTTTTCTTCCTCCTCTTCATATTCTATGTAAAATAATTTCTTCTCAGAACACCTATGACCTTTAGCGCATTTGCTATCACAATTGTAACAAAGCCCTTTTTCTCTTTTTTCTTCCAATTGTTGTGGTGTAACCCTTGTAGGTTGTGGAAGGCTGGGAGAAACAACACTTCCATCTTTATAGTTGTGAGGGGTATGCTTCCTGGTTTCCATAATTTTGCTTTCCATTATGTCACAAATCCCTTTCACTCTTTCCAATTGTTGTGGTGTTTCTCTAAAGAAGGTGTTGCTCTTTGTATCCTCATAATGTGCTATCATTTCCTCCATGAAAATTGACCACGTAACAAGTTTTTTACGAGAAAAAAGCCCTTCATACCATAAAAATTGATCTGGTTCTAAATATCAATATGCAATACATATCTTTTGTAACAGTTTTACAACATGTAGATCAAAATATTGCTCCATCTGAAGTATCCAATTTACCGGATCCTTGCCATCAAACTTCCTCATCTTGCTTTTTCTTGATTTTAGGAGCTCGACCTTGAAACGACTGTAACTCTGTACTTTCAGATCTTTAAGTTATGAAATTGTGAACTATAGTAGCACTTTGTGTCCTCTTTCTAATGCCACCAGTCTGATCCAAATTGGATTCTCTAAGAAAGAGTTATGCACAATCTCCCAAGATGACCTGATTATAGACCTTTCTAGAAGAGCGAAATTGTATTAAGTGCCACGTGTCACTGTTTCAACCTTTGGATCTGAAAAATGCATACAAGAAACCACAGTCTGTCCTCTTTCTGTACCTTCTTACGAAATTTCAATCCGATGCTCAGAAAGAAAGTTATGACGATTTTCCCCAGGTCACCTGTTTTGAGTGTAATTCAGGAGTCTGCAAAAAGACCAACTTCCTCAGATCATATCTCTGAAAATATCGCGCGAAAAGCTCTAAAATACGGACCCAAGGTTCAGCGCGATTTCTTCTCAAATGGGTTTTTTTTTGCGACTTCTGAAACGTCACAGAAAAAAAAGTTATAGCGAAAATGCCACGATGACCTGTTTGGAGCAGCGAAACCCTAGAATCCAAAGCTCTGATACCAAATGTTATGAAACCAGCTCAAGAAAAGATAGAAAAGATAGATCAACGCCTTAGAATTCAGCCTCTTCGAGGGGGAAACCTCCTTTACATTACATAAATTAACAATTCTTGGATGATACAAATGAAAAGACCTCCTTTCTATATATAGGAGTCTAAGGGGTTATAACATAATCAGAGCCGACATAACAATAATAATGTAAGGGCACAATAATAACAATAGTGAGCTTCTATGGGGCACAATAGTAAAAACATGGGCACTACATGGGTACATCAATATAATAAGTGGGTTATACTAATAACAATAAGGGGTTACACTAGTAGTATAGGGGCCTAACAGATAGAGAGAGAGAACACAGAGAGGAATTGTGCACAGTTCTTTCCCCTGGGCCACAGGCCTTACTTCTTTGTACTCACAACCATTTTCTATTTAGATGAAGAGAGCAGAAAGGCCTCACCTTCTAGCAAGGTTTTCTCCTGAAAGGGTTTCTAAGGTTATATCTTGTACCAAATCATGGTTTGTGAGTTTTTATTTCAATGTTCTTTATTTTATGCATAATTTTAATTTGCATGCATGCACGATAAATAATAATCTATATATTCAAAATTTTAAAGAGGGATAAATCCTAATCATGTATATTTCAAATTTTTAATTATAATTTTATCAGATCTATTGTGACGAAATGTCTAGTGGAATATCCACGGCAGTTTGCGGATCATTTGTGGAGACTTTTCCAATAGAATCTTCACTATAAAACATGGACATTCTAAGCATTACACATGTTAAAATCGCATTCAAATATTTATATTCAATACCTTTCTAGAGGGAACATTCAACCATTCACACTTGAGATCAAAGTCTAGCTTAGTGTTAGTCATAAAACATCTCCATTGATAGAAATGGGTTTATACACTTATTTGATTCATAGTAGATTATAGGAATCTGAAAAGGGTGAGTCACTCTCCACCAAACTGTAGGCACAACTACACTATAATCTTTATGGTAGTTAGCCACCCTTAAGCCAAATCTAATGCCTTAAGAGGAAGTTTCGCTTGGGGTTATAAAAAAAATCAAATTGAGATAGGGGACATGAAGGATGCTCTCTTTCATACACAAGAATTCAGTGTGCTACCTATTAGCCATTGTGTTAGGTCAGGTTATCTTTCACTGTGTGGCCACTTTAGGTCTACACAACACAAAGGGAACCCTCCACTGAGTCGATAATTCCTCGCTAATTCCCTTTTTAGTGCCATTTTTGCATAATTTCAACGATATTTCTCAACAATTAGCCACTTTAGAATTACATGGCATAAAGGCAGCCCTTCACTAATCCAATAGTCCCCTAGTGCTTCCCTTAGTGTTTTTGTGTATATATTAAGTAGGCTTTCTCAACATTTTCATCTCGTCCTCTAACTCAGGTTGATGGCTTCAACATTGATTTCTCTCACCAATCAGGTTGTCCACAACTCCACACGGGTTTTTTGTGACTTAGAGGGTTCTCGGTCAACCGCAATCAAAGTCACCCTTTCAGCCCTATGTGTGGTTCAATTTTCTACTCACATATTCCACTAGTTAACTAGCATACACTTCTTTGTCTCTATCTCATTCCCCTTCCACTACTCATTGTTATCCTATACTCTTCACTATGTTCTATTCTCCATACATACTCCTATTATGAGAATTTATTTGGGTCCCTCCTTGATCTGCACGGTCAAAAAGAAATCTTCAGAATGGGTACGTAGCCCATACTCTTGGAGCATCTTTAGACCACTCCCATTCCTTAACTACTAGTAGTTAGGTAGTTCAAATATTAAATCTGAAATAAGAACATCCAATTCATGTGAGATAGGAAACTTCTTGAATCCCCTTTATAGCTTTCCCTCTCAAGCATCGAGATCCGTGTTGGTTTCTCTCTTCTTTAGTCTTTGGTAATATATATCAATTAAATGCATATTACAATTGTTCTAGGCCTTTTGACCCATTTTCATTTACTTGCTCCTACAATGTCATTACATTAATTAATTATAATTATAATATTTTTTGGGGATTAAAGACTACAGGTATTACATTACCTTCCTCCATGAAGTGACAAAATTTGGCAAGAGCTTATGATTGTTCACTTCTTTTAAACTAGCTAATAGATTTTTAGCTCCCTAGTGAATGTTAAGACCGAAAATAACTCTGATATTAAAAAAATAACCTATCATGTAAAACTAGACCATATTTAAAAAGAACCTCTTAGAATCTAAAAGTATTTCCCTATTAACCCCAAAGGGTAAACATTTATACTAGGTGTTAAGAGCTTTATCCATCAACATACTCACTTACTTTTGTTAGCCATACTCACTTTACTTTTATGGGCCATTATGCCTCCCACTATTTATTGGGGTTAACATTTATACTAGGTGTTAAGAGCTTTGTCCATCAACATACTTTTGTTGCCCATACTCACTTTGCTTTTATTAGCCATTATGCCTCCCACTATCTATTCAACCCACTATTTATTCAAAGGAATGTTAAACATGCCACACACTCACAAGAAAGCATTTATACTAGGTGTTAAGAGCTTTGTCCATCAACATACTCACTTACTTTTGTTGCCCATACTCACTTTGCTTTTATTAGCCATTATGCCTCCCACTATCTATTCAACCCACTATTTATTCAAAGGAATGTTAAACATGCCACACACTCACAAGAAAGCATTTATACTAGGTGTTAAGAGCTTTTATACTAGGTGTTAAGAGCTTTGTCCATCAACATACTCACTTACTTTTGCTGGCCATACTCACTTTACTTTTATGGGTCATTATGCCTCCCACTATTTATTCAAAGTAATGTTAAGCATGCCACACTCACAAGAGAATTGAACTTTAAATTGAAAATATCACTATTTCTATTTAGCTAACAAATAAAATATCAAATAATAAAATTTATCAATATTTTATTATTCATGCATTCCTATCACACTATTATAACATGGTAATACTCATTCCTATCACACTATTATAACATGGTAATACTCAAATTAATTTTCTTATAATAAATTATAAATAAATAAAACATTAAAACAAATATATATATATATATATATATATATATATATATATATATATGACATCATAGTTAATAAAATAATAATAACCACACACATTAACCTTGTGGTCTATGATGTGTCAATAAAGGTCCAATGAATAATGAATTTTCAAAGGTCTCACATTTTCCACTTCTAATACATCAAGAAATGAATAATGAATTTCCACATCATATTTGATAAAATACCAAAAGCCCCACACGTAAACCTTGTGGTCTATGATGGGTCAATAAAGCTATTAACACAATTATTTGGTATTATCTTTTCTGTTTTTTTATTAATTTATAGTCTCACATTTAAATCATTCTTAAAAAATTAAGGCCAACTTGTCATATTCTTTTCCTTTCAAAATTGGTTTACAATTCCTTTTTAAAAATTTAAAAGCCAACTTGTCATATTCTTTTCCTATCAAAATTGGTTCATAATTCCTTTTCTTTAAATACATTCAAACCTATCATGAATATGATACTTTTCCAAATGACGTCATATTCACGAGTGCCAAGCAATGTGGTTGACCCACCAACAAAGCAATGACCTTATAGATAAACATGAGAAGTTGAAGAGCAGCCAGCAACTTTACTTTCTTGGTAGGATGTCATATTCAACTTTTTTAAAAGAATCTACAAGGAAATTATGGAAAGGTTTTTAATTATATGGATAGGTTTTTTTTTCAATTATAATTTAGGATATAGATTTTTTTAATAATAAATATTAGATGAATAATTATAATTTATTTAATATTTTTAATTATTGTTATAAATAAAGGATAAGATTAAATTTTAAATTTAATTTTGATTATAGTTTATTTTGTTATTTCATTTTTTATATTAATTTAGATTCATCTTAATTCCAGATCTATCAAGTGTCGAGAGGGATCAAATCGAATCTCTCGAGGTGCAAATTTTTTTTTTAGTGCAAAACTTGAGGAAAGATTTGCACCTCGAGAGATTTGATCCCTCTCAGAGCTTGATAGATATGGAGTTAAGATGGATCTATGTTGGTTTCAGTCGTGTGCGGTCATACAATATTTGTTGAACATCTAATTATTTTGATCATTTTAAATGTGCTAAATATGTTTAAGATTAATTTGGTCAATTTGATTTTAAATTTGCTTAGTTATATCAATGTTTTGAGATGAGAGAGACTATTAGTAACTTGATGAAAATTGATGAAATAAAAAATTTGAGTGCAAAGTGACAATGTAACAATATTGAATGATAGAAAATGTGAATAATAAGAATATAGTCAATTACAAACAATCTTCATTGCGATCAATATGAAACTATTTTCTTCTACTATTCTTATTGTCACACCTATTAGTTTTGCCATTTTCTCATATCGATCATATGAAAAGGACAATTGAAATCATAAACCATTCAAATATTTAACTCGAGCTACTGTAGTAAACACCATACCTTGTCTCTGTTGCTCTCCAATATTAATAGTAGTTTTCTCCAAAGTCAATCATTGTGACTTATGGAGTGTTAAACCCCAAATAATATTCAATGGTAGTTATTTTCTATTACCACATTTGAATGCAAAGTGATTAACAATGTTGAATGATGGAAAATGAGAATAATAAGAATGTATCCAATTACAAATAGTTTACAATTTTAGGAAGCAAACATTTTGGGTAAGTGAACATTTTATTTAGGATGAAAATTCAAGTATTATTTATGGTTGAATTAGTGTAACACAAAAGTCAATTCATGTCATGAATAATTTTTATGTTCTTACACTGAGAGAGAGTGTGTATGTTTTGGGGGTGAGAAGGAGAGACAAGGGGAGATAGAGATATAGATGGAGGGGGGAGAGAGGGAAGAAGAGAGAGGCAAAGAAAGGGAGGGAGGAAGATATATATGTATGGAGAGAGAAGTGTAAGAGAGAGAGAGAGAGAGAGAGAGAGAGAGAGAGAGAAGTGTTAGTGCATCTAGTGCAAGCGATCAATTAGTATTAGAAATCAACAACTACAATGAAATCAAAACAATTATTTTAGTGAATAACCAAAATATTCATGAATTACTAGATCTAAATTCTATGTTTGTATTTGTGTCTTCGTGTCTCTTTACTCTTCCCTCTCTCTCCACCTTCCATTATGTGTCTATCTTCCTCCCTCTCTCCTTCTCTCTCCCCCTCCCTCTCTCCCTCGTCTCTCTCTCTCTGCCTCTCCCTCCCTTTCTCTATCTTTCTCTTCTTCCCTCTCTCCCCCTGTCATTTATATCTATACCTCCCTCCATCTCTCCTCATTTGTATCTCTATCTCATCCCCCTAAACACATGTCACTATCTCTCTCTCTCTCCATATCTATCTCTCTTCCTCCCTTCCTCTCTTTGTCTCTCTCTTGTTCCCTCTTCCCCCTCCATCTATATCTCTATCTCCCTATGTCTCTCCTTTATCTCTCTATATCAGCCCACAAACATACACACTCTCTCTCCATATCTATCTATCTATCTATCTCTTCCTCTCCCTCTCTATCTCTTTCCCCACCTCTCTCTCTCTTTGGCCCCTCCATGTATATGTCTATCTCCCATTGTATCTCTATCTCAATCCCCAAACATACACACTCTCTCTTCATGTCTATATATATCTCTCTCTCCCTCCCTCCCTCTTCCTCTCCCTCCCTCTCTCTCTTCCCCTTCTCTCTCTCTTCCTCTCTCCCGCTCTCTCTTCCACTTCTCTCTCCGTATGTATCTTTCTCTTCTTCCCTCTCTCCCCCCTCCATCTATATCTTTATCTCTCCTTGTCTCTCCTTCTCAGCCCCAAAACATAGACACTCTCTCTCCATATCTATCTATCTCACTCTCCCTCCCTATTCCTCTCCATCTCTATCTTTGTCTTCCCCTTGTCTCCCTCTCTCTCTCTCTCTCTCTCTCTCTCTCTCTCTCTCTCTCTCTTCCCTCTTTCTATCCTCTCTCCCTCACCATCTCTCCATCTCTCCCTTGTCACTCCCTCTCCCTCTCCACCTTTCTCTATCTATGTCTTTGTTCCCCTTCCAACTCCATATGTCTCTCCCCTCCTCTCTCTCTTCCTTCCTCTCTCTCCCTTTCTTTCCCACCTCCCTTTGTCTCTCCCCCCTTCACACTCTCCCTCTCTCTCCACTCTCCAACTCTGTCACTATCTCCCTCCCTCTCTCCCCCCTCCATATCTATGTCTCCCTGTCTCTCTCTTCCCCTTCTTTCCTTATCTCTACCCTCGCCTTTTCTCTCTCTTCCCTTGTTTCCTCTCTCCCTCATTCCATCTTCATCTCTCCTTTTTCATTCCCTCTCTCTCCACCTCTGTCCCTCAATGTCTTTGTTCTTCCCTCCCTCCCTCTATTTCTCACTCTAAATCCATCTCCCCCCCCCCCCCCCCCCCTCTCTCCCTTCCTCTCTCTCCTTGTCTCTCCTGCCTCTATGACTCTCTCCCCCACTCTATTTCCCCTCCATCTCACTCTCTCTCTCTTAAATATGATCCTATTGTATTGTATTTAAGAAAGTATCTAAAAAAACATACTTGGTTATACAATATTAAACTTATATTTTGGATCAATCATGTCAAAGAAAATACAATAATAAAAAACTTAAAAGAATTGTGCACTATCTTTCCTCTATTATTGCTAGTCACTTTGCTTTTTCCATTGGCTTGGATCCTTGGTTAAGCTAGTTCTTTATAATATTATTTATATTATATAAATTTCACATATGTATATATAAAATTATTCTCACTTTTAATTTGTTAAAACCTTGATTTAGTCTCTATGGGAATATCTTTAGTAGTGGTGAGGATGGAGGGTTTATATATACCTCAAAAGTAATTATATTAAAAACGAAGGTGGCAAAACCTATCAAACTCAGGTGTCAAACCAACAGTGAGGACAACCATCTCTGGCTGCTATCCGCAAATGTCGATTTGACTCATCACCATTATCAAGGAAAACCACGCCACCTGTAATAACCCTCTGGTGGTCCGTAAGGGAGCAGGCTTTCACTCCTGCCAGATGCCTCTGGGTCTTGGGCCGTTAACCTGTTTCCTTACGTCCGAGGAAGACGAGCTCTTAGCCAAGCAGAAGCAGTTTTACGGCATATTATAACATTTTTGCTTTTACATTTAATTAAAAAATGTTATAAAATTTAAATTAAAATAAAGTGTTTGTAAAATATTTTGATTTTGAAATAAGTTATGGTTTTTGGGCATGTAGCATTTATAAGCCATGGTATTGGCCCATGGTATTGTAACAGAATAATTAAAAGTCTAGATCCATAACATAATAATCAAAAACTTAGATGGCCCATGGTATTGATAAACCATGGTATTAGCCAATGGTATTGATAAACCATGGTATTATGAATTTCTTCCCTCCTCTCCCTCTCTCCCTCCCTCTCTCTATTTTTCTCTTCTGCTTATTGGCCTGTGGTATTGTAAAAAAACCTATTCAGAAGTTAATAATATCTATGGTAAATATTCATGATTAAAAATCTTGTTATATTGTGAATATTAAATTTTTATCTGCTTATTAATTAAATTTTAAAATGGTTATGGTAACATAGATGTTAATTTATAAGTACTATTTATATGTTAGATATTTTAATGTGATATGTATATTATATTTTCTTTAAAAAACAAAATTGCAATATAAAAAAATTAAATCTAAAAATATCTCACGCCTCACATCTAACGCTCACCCATCCACCCTAAACTAGGTTGTAGAGCACCTCTCGACTCAATAATTTTAAATATTTCTAATTGTGGCTAAGTGCTTGGGTAGTTTTTTTTTTTTTTTTGACTGGACTATATCAACTCTTACGAGCTTTAAATGTATAATTATACCAGTATACTAAGTCCATTGAGGTTCAAAAAAAGATTTACATACTCCTACACAATTTTAGTGCACAACTATACAATGAAAAATATTGATGATTTCGTCCCCCAAGTGGCCAATAAAAGGAAAAATAAAAGGACAGATCCTTTAATAGCTCTCGTAAACATAGAAAATGCAAACATTGAAGGGACATTATACACCATTGTTTAACACCTTTTCTCTCCAAGAACATTATAAAATATTGTTGAATTCCATGTCAAAAGTTGTTATATACGAGGATATATGTATTTTAATTAATTTACAATATATTGTTTGGATGTACCACTCGTAGCCAACAATATGGGTACTATTGGATTTGTGACTTTCTTGCACCAAGCTACTTTAGCCCTTAGAATCCATGGCTTACAATGATGATTGCCAATCATGCGGAAGAAACCCTAGTCTATATCAATTTTATGTTGTTCTACGTATTTATCTATTCTTATTCTTATTCATTTATTCAATTCTTTAGTTTTTTTCCATTTATATATGTAAAATAAAAATTTATTTATTTATTTTTATGTTGATAAGAATGGTCAATTTCGGAATTTACAATCTTTAAACAAAAATAAATGCATTATGGTCAAGATTTGATAAATGTGGAATAGTTTTTACCATATTCTTGATTGAACAAATGCAATTAGGGGTTTCCAAACCCATTTTTCGTTTCAAAACCCATAACCATGTATCTTTCACCTTCATCCCCTTGTCTAGCCGCCTTACAAATTCACCTCATGTGTGTTATGAATTCACCTGCCATCACTTGTGCGTTATGAATTCAAGTGTGCCTTACGATTAGTTTAGTATCCTGCATCAGCTATGTGATTGGCAGCACTGCAAAACCATCTCAACGTTGTTGCAGTGGCCTATCTAGCATGGTGAAGACAAACCTCGTCTATCTCTGCTAGCTACTTACGGGCAATGTTTTAATGGGAATTCTCATTAATCATATGCTACAACTAGCTCTGCCTAAGGCTGGTGCATTGTGAATTCACCCATGTGTGTATTACAAATTCACCTGTTAAATAATTATGAAAATCTTAACTAATTAATGATCTCATAATCAAAATAAAAAGAATTAATATGAAAACTATAAATAATTCATAATTATTATGAAAACCCTAAATAATTATTGTTAATTATTATGAAAACCTTAAATAATTATTGTTAAATAAATATAAAAACTTTGAACAATTATTTTTCAATATTAATGATTTCATAATCCAATTGAAAAAAATTAATATGAAATCTTTAAACAATTATTATGTTCATTATTATTTCCTCTCCAAAAAAATGAAAAACATTTAATGTGAAAACCCTAAATAATTATTGTTGTTTTTGTAGAGTGAATTCCATTAACTTCAAAAACAAGAGATTACATCACAGATTATCATAAGTCATACTGGTCTCTCAAAGGGGAGACAAAACCATAACCAAAATTGTACCCTCTGAAGGGACATAAGAGACAGCGAGAATCTAACAGAACTAACATCAAACAAGCCTTTATCGGGATATTGGCCTATATGGGCATATACATGATCAACTACAAAAAGGAATCCATAAACTCGATCCATCACATAGTCATGGAAGTGGTTAAGAATCTAATTCATTGATAGGTCTACCAAGGGTATAACAACTGCTAGAGGGATGTTGAGATGTTGTTCAACCCTTTCCAACCTATGATCCACCATTTCCAACCTACAATAATAATGTTTCAGGTGCCCATGCATATGATCCAAGTATTGTAACAGGTTCCTCCTAGACTCATGGTTGTCCAACAACATGTGTTCCAAGAGGAACTTCATCTGGTAGTACAAATCTATCGTCTGCATATACTAATTAGATTTGCCTCATATATGTCCCATATCAGGGATCCATCCTGTCCACTCTGCCAACAGTTCAGAATCTGAGAGTGAAGCCCTTTGGGAGAAGGCTCCCCCTTCAGACTAAGACAGTTGCTCCTACACATGGATAGGAATTTACTCCCCTACTACTTGTTATGTAAACGATAGTTTCCTCTACAGATGCAATCTTTATGATAGGAGGTCCCTCTCCTCACTCTGCATCTCTTTCGCGACATTATGAATACCACACCAGGGAGATATGGGATGTTTTGGGAAGATAAATATTCTCTCCCCCCAGTTGCACCTCACCTTTGAGTGGTTAGAGACTACTCGATACGTGGCTCGTAAATTGGCCAACATGGAACCCTTTCCATTTAGACGAGCACTAGTTGATGCAGCTTTCAAGATCCAACTTTTGTCATCTCCCAAACACCAATTAACGAAAGATTCACTCACCCACTAGCTACACCAACTTGGATCCATAATCTTTCCTAGAGACAAACAATAAAGCCACAACCCATCCTCCTCCTAGCCCATGCCAAAGTTTGGTATTTGATAAACTAGTCAGAGCCAGAGGAGTCCCACAAAAACACACACCACCTTCCACCCAACAAACACATAGAACAATCCTATCTCCTTGGATTCTTAGTAAGGATATCAACACTAAATGGGTTGCACCAGTATCCAAGGACTACATAAACCCAAAAAACTATAAGAAAAAAAAAACAAATAGTAATTCCAATGCAACTACTCCCCACTAAATAATTCCCAGGCCAACTTCCTTTCAATCTCCACATGTCGTTCCACTTCTAGCTTAATGAAGGAAAAGCAATAAAATGTAAAATACTAGCTTCCCCAAAAACCAGGCAAGGAGGAAGAGGGTCTCCCGAATTGAATTGAGGATCAATTAACAAACAAACACAGAAAAAAGATTCCAAACACCAGAATATTAGTTGCATGAATGATACAAGAGGAGACTTCGCCTTAATTGTCTAAGCCACAAAGTAAAATGTTCTTAGTTCTTGCTTCCTCATTTGAAGGCTAGGTAATTTACATGCCAATTGTATCTCGAGGTGGTTCCCAAAATCAGCTCGTCCTCTAGAAGTACAATTTTCCATACTTAAACCCCCTTGCCGAAAACATACACCATTCTTCTTTAGCATAATAGGCTTAGGTTAGGAGTGCTATTGCACTCTACAATTTTCCCAAGGTTTGCTTGTCCCACTTCCCCTTAAAACCTCATTTCCAGCTTTAGTTTTCCCTGCAAACCATATTGTCTCTGATGTGCTCTTGGCTATGAAATCCCACAAATGAATTACTACAGGCATGATAAGCATTATTTCCACCCTCTTCACACACACAATGCCACCTTCATTATCAACTCAATGTCCTTTCATCTAGCCCAACGTTGAGGGAATTAATACCAATTGTTGTTTTATTACATTTGTCGAGGGCGTGTTGACACGCTATTGATTAGGTGGGGCAATGGAATCCCATTGTCCCCAACCCCCACTCCCCACCTTTCTCCACTATTCACCCTAGTCGAGGCCCTAATGATGAACCACATTAGTTGATTCGAAACGTCAACCGAAAATTTCATGATGTGATTAATCCGAAAGAACAATCTCAAAACAATATGCATCTCAAAAGTGTGAAGTGATAAATAAATAATTATTGTTAAATAATTAATATTCTCAAAATCCAATTGAAAAGAATTTGAATTGATGCTTATTGATATTTACCAACCATTTAATTTATATGGTTACGCTAGTTGATATTGTGGAGAAAACGTTATGATAATCGCAGTTGGTGTTGAGTTCTAGAATAAACCCTAGTATGATTAGGATTTTTTTAAATAAGATTAATTTTAACAAAGATATTACATGAGAGCAAATAATATATTTAATTTATAGATTGTATATTTTGTGAAAAGTTATAGACAATGTATTGTATGATGTCTATCCACTTATATCGAAAAATTTTAATATGATTGTGTGAATTTTAATAAGAAATTGTATTTTAAGAATTTCAATTTTTAGCTTTCCATTTTATCATTAATTATAATAAAAAATGCTCTTTTTCAAAAAAAGCTTAATCTCTCACAAAAATTTTAATTAGATTTTTTTTAATCTTGATCTCTCCTTAATATTATCATTAATTATTGTAAGTGGATTTTTTTAGTAGAATAACAATAAGTATATATATATATATATATATAAAGGAAAAAATCGGCATGCATATTAATTATGTAATTTTAATTCTATAGATAGTAATATGTAATCAATATTCTTATAAATATAATATATTTAAAATGTTTAAAATATAAATTTTATTTTATGATAAAATAATGATTATAAAATTCAGATAGGGCATTTTTAAGGCAGGGGGGAGGGATGGGTTGTTACTGCCCCAACTAGCCAAGTGGTCATTGAATGTGGCAACTCGCCCCCATAAGGGAATAAAAGATTGTTAATTTATTAGCACCTCGCTCAAGGCAAATAGTATGTCGAATCCTCAATCCTAAGACCATGCATCACAAATGCCTTGAAGTGAAGCTGATCTTCCATAATGGTATTTTCCCCATATGGGAAATGAATGACAATTAGTTTTATTGTAAGGTTGCCCCCCCCCCTTCTGGTGCAAGCCTGTCCAAATTCTTTCACTAGACATTTCACCTCGCAGTTAGTCACCACATTTCCTACTCTGAGCTCTCTCCACAGGGAACTCTGGCTGACTCACCTCAATGAAGCCTAGTCAGGCCCTATCACAACTTCTATTCTCATCTTTGATAGTTGGAGTTTCAATCACACTATTCAACATTCTTGGCATTACAAGTTTTCTTTCTCCCCGCTTCTTTGGTTGGCAAGTCAAGATCAGTTGTTTCCTTTTCTAGAATTGTCTTTTTTGCATGCAAGTTGGATCGTTCAATGGAGCGTGGGTGGCAAGAATAAGGTCGACACCACCCTCAGTGGCAGTTGAACTCCTATAGCATTCCCTAGTCCGACATTTTCAGGTTTGTATAACATTTTTCACTTATATTTTGTCTTTGTATTCAGCATTGCAACCTATTTTTTGTCTATGTATTCAGCATTGCAAACCATTTATTCTTTGTTAACTTGTTCCTTGTTGTTTTTCTCACTGGGCTCTTTTCATTTTTGAAATTTTATCCCCCTCTGCATCTTCACTAGAATTATGGTATATTCCTCTGCTCCTTACCTTGTGGTTGCTCATATTCTTGGTGTCAACTTCATTTGTTGGCTTGTCATTTGCTCACTTCCATCCTTGCACCCACTCTACTCTCTTATTTTTGGTTGGCATATTTTCTCTCCCCCCTCCTTTGATCTGACATGCCTTCTTACTTACGTGTCTCCACTCCTCCCCTTCATGGCTCTTTCCCCTAAAGTTAAAGCCCACCTATCAACCTTGTCCCTTGCCCTTCAAAATATCAGTCTGGTTGGGATTCATGCCTCATTAACGAGCACGCATTCACTGAGGGGCCAATTATTATTAGGAGTGTGCCTCTTGAGGCATACACATGCATATCACAAACTTCAGGGATTCGCTGACCAGTTTCAGTACCTCACCCCGGGACCCATCTAGGAGGAACTTACTTGCATGGAAAGGGAAGTTGGGTCATTGCATTAGCAACAAATTTCAAACATAGAAATTTTAGTGGAAATAGCTTACCAAGTGCCCAATGTCGAGCATAACCATGGAAGATTCAATCAATATAAACACACCATTGATTTGTATTGGCATATGAATTTCCTCCTAAGAAAAATTTTACCAGATCATTCTTAGCACAGGTTTGGCATCCTTCACTCTCTGGAGCACCTCCAACAACATTTGAGGGACATCGACTGGTATGTGAGCCGCATTGAGCACCATCTGGTCATTCCTCCAGCACTTGGAAACACACCCGATAACATGGAAAATCCAATCTAGGTGGTTGATACATATTCTGACTCCTAGAATTTGTTGGTTATGTTCATGGACATTTTCATTTTTACTCAGATATTTCTATCTCCAAGCCGTTGTGGCCAATTTTTTAGTATATATACTCTCTACTCATTTTTTTAAAGCATGATTTCACTTGCCTCTCTGCGAAGAGTGCACTTTTGGCTATGGTATGGTCTCCCTAGTGAAAGGCAGAGCTAACATCACTAGAATATCCATGTAAATCTTAGTTTGGAAGGAAATACAAATTTTATCCAACCAAAAAACTAATGATTATAAAATTCAAAAAATATATTTTGTTTTCATTTTGTTTTTGTAAGCTATTGAGTCTTCGATTAATTAAAAAAACATGTACTGTTCAAAGTTGTTCCTACCGTAATATATTGCTAAGGAAACCAAACCAACACTGGAAGAAAAGTATTTTTATCTCCAAGAAAAGTATCATAAACTACCAACTAACTATGAGACTAGTAAACATACAAAAATCATGATATCTATGACTATACAAAACATCATGATGGGAATCGAGGCCTTCATTGTTGTTCCTAATCATGAAGGCCACATGTTGCCAAACAGTAGTTAGGAGAAGAACAACGAGCATTAGACCTTCAACATTTTAGATCCTGAGATACCTCGATTACTGGAAGGATTAGGAGGATTTTGTTTTTCAATTAGAATCTGCCAATCCTTGTTTTCCAAGTCTTTTCATTCCTCAACCTATTCAGACTCTGACAAAGCTTCCATGCATGAGGAAATTTTTATGGACGAGTTCTTGTAGCCCAAATTAGATAATAGGTCAGCAACTTAGTTTCCTACTCTTTTTACATGCATAAGAATGATAGCGAAGATACCTGGAAGAAGCTTGTTGATTCTGGACATGAGGGATTCTAGACACCAACTATGAGATATTTTTTTCAGGTTGGAACTATTTAGAAGTTTCTTAAGGGTATTGATAATAATATTCAAATCGCCCTCAACAATGAGACTATGGAAACCATTCACCCAAGTAGTTTGCAGACCAACTTCTAAGGCAGAGAGCTTGACAACATTGTTCGTATTGAGGCTAAGAGATCTCGCTACCATGTATGTTGGAAGGCCGGGATGATTGCAGAAGACTCCTCTAAAGCTTGAATTTCCTGTATTTCCATTTGAGCCACCATCAAAGTTAAAGTTGAGAAATCCTAGCATAGGAGTGGACTAAAAAGATTTAGTTGAGGGGACAAGGTAGGTGATAGGATTCACAAATGAAGAGGAGGGAGGTGAGATGGAGAGGGCCTCGAGAATGGAAGACTCGAGTGAGGAAGTTGGCCAATCATTGGGTTCCTAAGAGCTGGCCATAATGGATTCTCAAATGTTCTTTACGATTACTTTCTAAATAAATACTTCACATCTTGATGATCCCTTAAATATTCTATAGTTCATTTCCTTCCAGGTTGTCTATAAGACAAATCCGTGAAGGAGCATCTAGGCTTTGCTAAGAACATGACCAAGTAGTGATAAGATCCATAACATCATCTTGAGAATTGCAATATTTTTTCTTGAAGGTGATGGTTGTTTTCATTCAGATGTCCTCTACAAAGGCGAACTCATTAAAAATGTGATTTGTTGTTTCCTATTGCTGGTAGCAAAGATAACATCGGGATGGTCCTTCGAATCCCTTTTTTCTGATTTTTTACTAGGTTAGAGTGTGATTCTTGACCAAGAGCCAAAATAAGGAGGATACATTGGGCCATATACCTTGATATTAGATGCAATTCCATGTCTCCTCTTTGGGGAAGTTTTCCAAATCTCCTGTGAGATTATAAACCTCTTTAAAAGTAAATTTACCTGAGGACTTGAAGACCCATCAAAGGATGCTAGCACCGTCCTGGATATGAATTTTCCTTGACTACATTTATCTTAAGAGAATCTCCTAGTCCTCCTCTAGAATGGAGAAGACCCAATCCTCTCAATATTTCCAAGTATACCAATCACCATCGCTAGATTGATCTTTCCAATATTGTGCCATCTACATGTAATTCTAGCCTTCCAACATATTAGAAATTTGTGACGAGCTCTCCTGAGAAGAAAGCTTTAGAAGTATTTTCCATGAATCAAACCAAAATTTATCCAAGCCTCCATTATGAATTTCATAGTGATTTTGGATAATTTCTTTATTATTTTGAGCCAAATTCCATAAGGAAGAGCATGGTGTGAAGTTTTATCTGTGTAACTTGGATTCTATGCTAAATCCTGGATTGTATTTGTTTTCCCATATTAATTCCTAAAGATATTTACACCCTTTAAGACAACACCACTAGAGTTTGGCCCCCATGAATCTATTAAGCACCTTTGTATCCATCAGTCTAAGTCCTCCTCTTCATTTTGGAAGACAGAGTGAACTCAAAGCCACAAGCACCCACTTACATTCCCAGGCCTCCCCCCCCCACAAAAGAAAAGAGCACATTAGGTTACACATTGAATTCGGGACTCCTTTTGGTGCAACTAGGAATGAAATTATGTAAATTGGGAGTGATTGAAGCACTGATTTGAGGAGAACTAATATTCCTGGAATATTCAAGGCCCTAAAGTTCCAATTGTTTAGTTTGGTGGAAATTATACCCAGAATATCTATCCAGTGAATAGTTTTTAAGGAATTATCCACTAGGGGACGCCAAGTAAAATGATCTAAAGAGTGGCTTGGAAGAAACCCAAGAGACAAAAGATATGGCCTTGAATGCTAGGATGGGTATTAAAGAAGTAGACTTTGGACTTGTTGGGGTTGATTTCAACACTAGAGGCAAGCATCAAGTCATTCAAAATGCACTTGAATGCCAAGGTTTCTTGAATCGAGGGCTCACCCATCAACATAGTGTCATCCACAAACTATTGATGAGTTATGGGTGCCAACGAGTTGTTGAGATGAATGCTCCTTAGTTCACTATTAAGCATAGAATACCTGAGATAATGCCTGAGGCCTTCAACATCTAAGACAAAAAAGAAAAGGGGAGAGTGGGTATCCTTGGAAAATACCTTGAGAGTTGCTAAAGGTGGAGGAGGCTGAGCCATTGATAAGAATATAGAAGAAAGGGAGGGGGATAATAAAGCCACCCATTTATCCCAATCATTAAAGAAACCAAAGGCTTTCAAAATTTGGATGATATAAGCCGAGCTTAATTTATCAAATTCTTTTGATAAATCCAATTTGATTACCATACTTGATTTTTTGAATTTTTTCATAGTGCGTATAAGCCCATGTGCTACTATGATCCCATATAGAATTTTTTGACCCTCAACATATCTTGACTGATCCTTGGAGATGAGCAAAGGAAACATGGGTTTGAGTCTATTGGCAATCATCTTCGAAAGGATTTTTTACACCACATTACATAGTGCGATAGATCTGAATCTACTTGAGTCTGCTCCTTGTGCTGATTTAGGAACAAGAGTGAGGAAAGTGGAATTTAGAGTAGGGAGGATAAAGTGTCTTCTTTTTTATTCCTCCACTAAAGCTAATATATCCTCACCCAAGAATGCCTAACCTGCTTAGAAAAAATATGAGGTGAAACCATCCGGTCTGGGAGCCTTTTTTTTGGAAGCTCATCACTACTTCCTCAACCTCCTATAAGGTAATTTCATTCAGCAAAGCTGTGTTTTGGTCTTTAGTGACCAATATCATAATGCAGGTGATTATTTTTTCCATAGCTTGTGATCTATTAGGGTTAGGATCTTTAGGAAGATTGTTGTAAAATGAAGTAATTTCCTTTTCAATATCCCTATGATTAGAGAATCGTTGCCCATTCTAATTGGTAAGTGAGAAAATATGGTTATGATGCCTATGTTTCAACACTGATTTGTTGAAAAACAAGTGTTCTTATTCCCTTCCCCGAGCCTTTAGATCCTATATTTTTTCCTCTGTAAAGTCTCCTCATGCTTCCATCTTTCCTCTAGTTTTTTTTAGAACCACCCCCTCCTCTTTTGACATATCTTCGAAGCACCCTTCAAGCATCATTTGTTGTTGTATACATTCCATTTAAGCTTCCATATTTTGTTTTTCCTCAAATATGTTGTCAAATTCTTCATTATTCCACTTTTAATCAAGCCTTTTAGAATCTTTAACTTCTGTTGAAAGTTGAACATGGGGGAGGGTCTTGGATTATCTAAGTCTTGCCACCACTCCTTGGCTTTCTCCAAGAAAGTTAGATCAGTTAACCAAAAACTCTCAAATCTGAAAGGTCAGCTTTTAGGAGCTTCTTTGAGGTCCAATTCTAGTGTTAGTTGCTAGTGGTTTGAGTCTACACTGGGAAGGATGGAAGATTCCAAAAAGTGGTATTTTTCCAATAATGATTCTAAGATCAGAAATTTGTCCAAACGACAAGCTATTTTATGCCTACCTCCTCTATGTTTTTTCCAGGTATATACCCCATTTAATGTTTCTATCTTAGCTAAGTGCATGCGATACATCCCTAAAGGATTGTTCTTCAATTTATAATTGTGAACTCCTCCCTTTTTTTCCTCCAATGAGCTAACCATATTGAAGTCCCCTCCAACAATGAAATTTTCATCTAGACGTAATAGTTAAATTTGAATGAGGTTGTTGAGAAAATCAAGTTTATCCCTCGCCAAGTTGTTGTCTGGGCGAATCTCGTTCTGCGCACAAAATAAGATCTCCCTAT